>VWZX01002149.1:6866917-7254793 GCA_013399015.1 Galbula dea | reverse complement strand
AAAAAAAGCCATTCCAGGGGCATGAGCTCTTGAAATGTGGTACAGACACCTCACAACTATGTGATATGGAGTTTGGTACCTTCCCTGCACCAGTTTGCAAGCTATGAGCTGCATACTAAGTCATCAGAAGCCTTGCCTGGGCTACTCTTGCTTGCTTTTCGTTGCTGCATTTGCCTGGGACTGTGGCAGGAGGGCTGTGTTAACCTACAGCTCAGCAGGTGTTTTCTGCAGAGCCAGTTTTGCAAAAAAGGCCTTATGTACTATTTTGTATCACCCTACTGTTGACATCAATTGCCAAGTGCCTTAGTGTTTTAAAGTAAGAGCTTTAAGTGGGGACTTGTACCTGGGGCAACATATGCATAACATAATAGGGGAAAATTACGTTAAAAAAAAAAAAAAAAGCATCTCATGACCATTTAATATTCCTGGCTATAGTTTAATTCACTGTGCAGTCTTTTTAATATCTTCTGTTAGAAAATCAAGACATTTTCTACCCGAGGAAACAATTTCACGCACTCTGACTCATTGCTCTTGCAGGTGAAGCTATTCATGCACAGGTTTATAGGATCTGGTCCCAAGACAGTAACTGCCCATATCACTAATGAACTGAAGATAAATAGTACTTCTAGCTTTAGATCTTCACTGGGAAATCTGATTTATGTAACTGCAGAATCCAGAAGTTCAACAAAGTGGCTACATGCCGGGACATGAAAAGTGCATTTACAGCATTATTTTTGTGTTGAAAAGACAACAAGCATTTTCTTCTGTGTAAAGAAATGTCTTAAGACACAAGGAAAAATAAGAATATGTCAATCCCTACGTTGTTGATTTGCTAAAGTAAGTGAATATATGCAGTATGTTTTACTATATTATAAAAATAAGGGCTGTCAGAAATAAAACAACTAAATCTAGAGTAATTCTTTTTTGATTTAGAGTCAGTTGTGGATATTAGTATTTTAAATTAATTCAATATGTTTTGAATTGCTCTGCCACTTAGTTTACTTGGAAACGAAAACCATTTGTAACAAAACAGCTAGACTGATTTTAAGTCAAACCAGTGTATAAAAACATGTAAAAGTAATAGTGCACTTCAGACCATTAAAAAGAAACTTCTGGACTATGTAAATGACTATTAGTTTATGTGCATTAGAAACCAAACCTAAACCTCTACATATACTTTGAAAAGAAATAATTCTTCACATTTTCACCTAATAATTTGCAATAATAAATAAAAAACCCCAAATTCAATTTAAAGGAAACTCTCAAGGGTCAGAGCATGAGATTTCTACATATATTGAGCATTCAGAACTGGCAAGAGTGGATTATAACTAACTGCAAGTTTTCCAGCCAAGTCTTCTGTAAACTTAAGACATATCTACTGTTTTTAGCCTGCCTTAATTTGTTATGGCAGTGGTCTCTTAAGCTGTTAGTTCATGATTAGATGTTTAATGATTAGATGGCTCTCAAGCATTTAGAGAGATTAACATGGTTTCTTCAAGTTGTCAGGTGTCTTTTTTTTTTTTTTGGTAGTGTATTACACATGGAATAGACTGATTTTTTTTTTTTTTTTCCTTACGGGTACATTTAATACATTTGCAAAATTATTGTAAATTTGCCATCCATTTGCTTGTTTATATATGTGGTCATACAACCTTAGAAGAACCTGTTACATGTGAGTAAAGATGAATAGCTTATAACCTGTAAAAGTACTCTACAGAAGGTGTATCTAACAATCTGTCCTAAGACATGAAATGAAGCACTCTTACTACTTCACCTTAGAGAAAATATATAGTGAGTTTTATTCAAACTGTATTCTTAACTGTTTTAATTAGAGCCTGAGCTGAGTCTGAGCTGAACTCTTAAATTCTTCATAAAATGCTTGGAAAAGAGACTTTTGAGTAAGGATTTCTAAAATGATGTCATCTTTTATCCGGTTGAAAAGTTTAGTCGGAACAAAGGACAAACAGAAGCAAAGGGCCAGATTTACAGAAGTATAAAGAAATGCACAAATGGATTCCAGGTGGAGTTCAGCAATAAGTAAAGACTTCAGGGTTTGGTCCTAGTGATGACCTGCATATTGCTTAGCTGTAGACCAAGTTCACTTCTGGAAAGAGTAGGTGGAATCTGTCACAGTAATGACCCTTTCTCTGCAATGAATAAAATTGCCAACCTTCCACCCTCTCATGGTGCAATAATTTTTGAATAGCAGTTTTAGTTAATAGGGAACTCTCATGTTGGGATTTGTCAATTAAATGGGGAATTTGTTTTAAGTAAACGGGAATTATTAATGGTGTGGTCATTTGGGTGATAGCTGTTCCTAGAAGGGAGAAAAATAACACAGTTAGGGAAGTGCTTCATTGTCTCTAATAAGTTTGATAGTAACAGACCTTTCTAGTTCCTCTGATCTATTATAGCAAGATAATCTCTCCCTGAATTTTTTTAGTCCATTACGTATTACTACGAAATTAATTACCTTTTCTATTCAATACAGATTCCAGTTGCTGCTCAACTCACTAAGAAAGTAAGAGGGAAGCACAGTGATGTCTGGATACAAAACCAAGAGCAAAGACAAAAAGAAGAGGATAGGTATGTACTCAAAATGTTTTATATTTGTTTGCTTTGATGTAAACCTAATGCTTATCACAAGTTAATAACTGCTTACCAGATCCAGATTTGCCTTTTGCTGTAGCATCAAACTTAAGGTAATGACAGCAGCATGAAAAATATATCTTTTAAGTTGTTAACGCTTTGGTCTGTTGGCTTTTCTTTGCCTGTAGAACCAGAAGTGAATGTATTATCCTTTCATACTGCTTTGATATATCTCATTCCCTTCAGGATTAAACATTTCTGAACATTTTTATGCCTCACTGATCTCTTTCAAGCAAACATAAATTAATTCTTTATGTCAAAATTTATACTCATGAGACCTAATTCCCCTTGCCTCTAGCATTATTCTAGTCATGTTCATGTGTGCAATGTGACCATAATATTGCTCTTCTAATGTCTTACATACATATTTTTTGCACTTAAGAGAGGTGCAGAGATCATGTGTGGCACCGAGTAGTGGGAAACAGGACTCAAGAGTTTGATTCTGTAGTGTCCTACAAGGGCAAGTTGGATGGTTAGGTATCAACCATCAGTTTTAGATGTGAATCCAGGATACTTTCATGCCTTATGTGAGTGCAAAAGCAGGCTTCAGCACTAGGTACTAGCTACTCTGTAGTGTAGTGTCTCTCCACTGACTTCTCAAGCTAAGCTGAACACACAGATAGGCTACAATTTGTGCCTCATAAATACCCATACACTAATATTTGTAGAATTGTAACTGGCACAGCATGAGTCAGCTGTCTTGAAATAATTGAGCCACCTGATTTATGCCACTAAGTTTTGTTCGCTGTGCTGTAAATTCCTGGCAGCTGACTCTGTTCACAGGAATAGGATATAGAAAACAGAAAACTTGTTGGTTTTTTTTTTTTCCTGTAGGAAAGGTACTCCACTGAAAACAAAGTCAAACTTAGAACACTACAAATCTCTACCAGAGTGCTGCAATTCCACGCAGCCAAGTCTTCTTTTGGTTTTCTGGATGCACTAGGTACCACTTAACTTGCTGGTGTACGTGTTCACTTATATTCATGTGGACAAAGGGGGATAACATCTGCAGTCCACCCTAGCACCCCTCTGTGGGGCAGCTTCTGGCCAAGGTGCTTGTGGGGAGCCTGGTTGTCCAGACTGCCTTTGGGAGGGCATCCAAAAAAACCTGAGTCCTCCCTGCATGTCTTCATTGCACACTAACTAGGCCTCCTGTGAGCTGATCCGAGCAGATGACATGCAGCCAGTGAATTTGGCATGGGGTAACATTTTCTAAGGTGGCTGAGGTAAAAAAATACCAATTTTGTGAACAGCTTAGGTTTTATATTATGACAGTTATCTGAAGCCATTCTTCATTTTTCCTCTGTGCTTTTTGAACAGCCTACTATATCAAACCCATATAGCCACACGACGAATAACAGTTCATGTACAGTATTTAATATTTATGTAGTAGCTTAGAGGAGGTAAGCAGCTGACAGAGTGCAAGAAGTGATACAGACTTGGTAGAAGGTGAATTCTTGTCCCATTAAATCTTTGTAAAGAAATCAGTGATCAGGATGAAGGAAGGAATGATCCTTTCCAGCTCTGACAGAGACTGAAGCACCTATATATCTTAGTTCAATAATTCATCTTTTCATGTTTTATCATAAGTTATATGTCCTAGTGATGCAGCAGAACGAGTGAGATGGCACACTTGATAATACGGGGGGGGAAAAAAGGAAGTGAACAAGAAGAAAACCAGAATTTTTGATTCAGATTATGATTTAGAATTAATGGGACTTTTAAAAAGGCTATCTGCTTTTTCCTTCATGTGTGTGGAATGGCATATAAAGAAATTATCAATTCTCTGTTTCAAGAACAAGGCTTTATATATGATATAGTACAGTTCTGAAGTACTGAGGTGTAATAGACAAAAACAGCCTACATCTAATTTGTCTTCACATTTAACCTGATGTTTGGCTGCTGAACAGTCATCCTCTAATTTGACTTCTAAAATTACACTCTCATTTCCGTTAGTGACAGGGAAACTGCTAAAGGAAGTCTCACGCATACTCAGTTTAATTTAGATGATCATCAAAATGCACAGATGTTTATTCAAACCTCCTCTAGAAAGGGAAGTAGGAGTCTTCCAATCACACTGCTGTGATATTTCCAGTACTCTGGATAGGGCAGGATTGTACAAATATGCATCGCTACACTGTTGCTATTAATTCAGCTTCAGTAAGGAGTGAAAAAATGGGGAAAAAAGTTTTAAAGTAGCCTGCAAAATACATTTTTCTTCAAAGTGGTTTGGTTTTGTGAATAAAGTTTATATTATCTGTCAGTCTATCCAAACTGCGATACTCATTTCTAAGTCACATTTTGTATTTTTGTGTATTATAGATCTGTTTAATCTGGAAGCAGAGAAATGTAATTCCAAAAAAATAAGACAGACGTGACCCGTTATATTAAAATTCTATGCTTTCATATACTGGCTTCCTATTAGATTTCATGTAGTAAGTTTAGAATTTGCCAGTGTCAGTAACATTATGTTTATGCTTCAGAGTTACTCCCTACCAGTGGTGCATTTTTAGTAGGTATAAATTCAGTAATATTCCTGTTACATCTATTACCAACTGAATGCATTATGTATTAAAAATTGACCTATTAAACCTTTCTAGGTAAAACCCAAACAAAATAATAGCAAGTAAATGTGACTTCAATAGAATTATCATAGTATTGACTGAGCTGGAAGGGACATAATAGGATCATCTAGTCCAGCTCTTAAACCCATGGTGGACACCCCAAGAATCACACAATGTGCCTGGGTGTGTTTTCTAAACACTTCTTGAACTCCATTGGGCATGGTGCTGAGACAGCTTCCCTGGGGAGGCTTTTCCAGATCCCAACCACCCTATGAGTGAAGAACCGTTTCCTAATCTCCAGCCTGAACCTCCCTTGACTCAATTTCATCCCGTTTCCTCTTGTCCTGTTGCTGTCCACTGGATTAAGAAGATTGGTCCCTGCCCCTCTACTATCCCTTGTGAGGATGCTGAAGATGTTTTATGGTGATTTAGTTCTGTTGATTTCAGAATTGAACCTTTGGTATTATCGTCCTTTAAAAACAAAAAAAAGCTGTAAGGAATTGTTACTATTGCTATGAAGCAATGTTCCACTGCTAGAATAACTCACTTTCTCAGTAGAATTGTTACTATTGCTATGAAGCAATGTTCCACTGCTAGAATAACTCACTTTCTCAGTAACCAATTCAGGTCTTCCTAAAACACTGAGAACTGAACAAAATGTTTACCTTTAGGAACACAAAGGTATCTCAGATTTTTGGAAAAGAGTGAGCCACTGTTAGTACTTTGGGTGTTTCTGTATGCAAGCAAAGGATTTCTGCCATTCTTCCCAAATATTTATATTTAATTTGTGTGTATGTTACCCTTAATTTTGCTACGATAATTGCACAAGCCTCTTGAATTATTTTCAAGATTATAAACCAGTTGACATTCAAAATTCACTTTTGCATTGTGCATACAAACTGGCTGCAGTGAAGGCACTGTGGTTGTAAATTAAAGGAGAGGCATTTAATCAAATAGCTATTCTAATATTTAATCTTAGAGATTAATTCAAACAAAATAGTAAGCAATTTAAAGTTCAGCAAAAGCAAAAGTCACAGTCAAGAACAAACTGTGAAAGCTCAGTATCTAAAATGGTTTAAGTGCCCTTTAAGAAACTGTGGCCCTGTGCCAACATACATCCAACTACATAATGTAAATGTGTTTTTTGGGGGGGAAAAAAAAAAAGGGCAAAACCCACAAATAAACCCCAAACCAACCAAACAAAAACTAACCAAAAAAACCCCAAAACCCCCACCGTTTGGGAGCTGTATTTCCTCATGTAACATTGGCAAAGCATATAAAATTCCTCCCGTTAAAGCCAATGTAAACTTGTGAAATCTGTGCAACTCTATGAAGCATTTGTAAAAATATGATGGCGTTGGATTCTGCTTGCAAAAGCCTTTCTGTGGTGAATGCCAGAAGTAGTACCACGTACAGGACACTTTCGATACTGATGAAAATGGAAAAAAAAAACAAGCTGAGCCAAATCTATGCTCTAGGCTTGGACTGTGAACACTGACACTCTCTCAGCTATATCCAGCTGTGAAGAATGGGAAGTTCATAGTCTTAATCAAGGGGTCCTATGTGCCTCTTCCCGCCCTCCTATCTGAATGTCTCACAGTCATCTTCCTAACTCTTCTGTGTGGTAAGGAGCGATAACATTTTAGTTTAACAGAGGAAACTGAGTTTCAAATACACCAGCACTTTCCTTCCTGGGGATGGAGGAGGCACTGCTAAGGAGCAAGTGATTCTACCCACAGATCAAATTTGTATTTATTTTGCTTTCTCTCCCTGTTGAAAGGAGAAGGAGATGGGATGGTAGGTTAAACCAGATGCCTCTCTTTCATATGGTTAAATTAGGAAAAATGAATCTACCTTAACTGACCTCCCCAGCAACACGCATAATGGTTAGCTGGGGCAGTGACTAATCCATCTGTTGGTATTCTAATTACAGGTATCACAATGGTGGGTTTTGCCTTGGTGTATGAGTATGGAAGAAAAGGCCAAAGAAAATTAAGTTCAGCTGACCCAAACAAGAAGCTTTTTGTATTTGTTTGGTTGGATCTTTTAACCTACTAAAAAATTGATGTGTTCTGATTGTCCTGAAATATTGCCCTCAATCAAAGTCTAACTTTTGGAAATTTTAAGTTGTTTAGTTCTTTCTGTCTTCCAGTTGTTTAATTTAGTTCAGTTCTAGCTTGCAAATTGTTTCCTCTCTAGAGCTTTTTTCCTTATGAATTCTGCAAGGAGAAAGAAATCTTCCTGCCCTGAATATGAACACTTTCCCTTAGTAATGCTTCTCTTGTGAGCAGTGGCAGCATTCATGCAAGAGAAGTAATGAATACTTATATGGTCTTGACTGTACAATTAGCAATACATCACACTGATACAGTGCCTTGAGAAAACAATGGGAAAGGCTGGCACATGTACCATAACATACTAATTAATATAGCCAGAATAAATAGCTAAAAATGCCACTTAGTATCAAATTAATGTATCAGCAGTGAATGACTGCAATTTCCACCTCCTTAAATTTCACAAAAGAACTTCCATTTTCCTGAAGGGCCTCTCTTTTAATACAGGAGCAACCGAGATTGATAAATAAGCAAGCAAAACCACAAGTCAAATGGTGCCAGGCTCCAGTCTGAATCTACTGTATGTGATCCAGCAGCCTTAAACAGCCAGCAGGCAATTACTGTTCACAACAGCACAGCTTCTCCAGGGTGCTAGGGCTGCTGTGATTGATCAGCTCCAGGCTGAAAAATTCATCACTGTAACTGAAATTCATGTTTTGTTTTGCTTCCCTGAAATACAAGGTCAGCTTTTTATGTGGGGGTAGAAGCATCCCTCCCCAGAAGAACTTTATAAATATGGTTAAAATCTTTCTTTACTGTTTTGTCTTAATAACATGCCTGACCACATAATAAAAGGAAGATTACTTCTCTCATACAAGTTAATAAAAAACCTTGTACAGAATTCTTACAGTATGTAACAAATTTCCATTCATATAAATACATTTATATTTTTTGTTGTTCTTTACAAATGCTGAAATGCGTAGCATGGTAACATGCACTGACTACTTGTGCACTTCAGCAGCAGCTCTCCACAGGGATTTTGCTGATTATCCCTAATAGCATGGATGTAGGGGAGTGGCAAGTGGGGCTGAGCATGAAAAAGGCTGTGCTGGAGAATGTAACAAGGCCTGTTAGAAGGAAATGGCCATTTTGACCATCTCACAACTGAAAACTATGACATTGTTAGTGTTATCTTGATGATGAATGTTTCACTCCTCTTTTGTACAACCTTGTGCTCTTAAATCCACATTGTATTACACACACACATGCATACATAACTACTACAAGATTTTATGTTGAGATTCCAAGTTTTACAGGTATGCAGGACCAAAAGCCTAGTCTGGATACTGCAAAATCCACAGAAGAGTTTGTTTGAGGATGCTGTGATCAATACAAAATGGAGAGGTTTTGTAATTAAGAAAAAATTAAATCTTTATCTTTTTCAAGAATGAACTTTCCTCTTACTGCTGAAATTACCAGCTAGGCTGCCAGGCACACCACCACTGAGGAACAGAAATTCTTTGGGTCTCTGCTGGCGCTTTGTTTATGTCTAGCCTAACAGAGAATGGAGTCTGGCCTCCAAAGTTATCATTATAATGTCAATGTAAATATAATTACATTTTCTCCAGCAATGCAATTAGTGCCACTAGGAAACAAAATCATTTTGGGTTTCTCCTGCTGTGCTTGTATGGGCTCAGGCTTCAACTGGCAACCTGGGAAATTTGGTCTTTGTGCTCAAATAATGTAATGCTATGCTTTCCATTTCTATTACTACTAGTGGCATTTATACCATAGGAAAAGAATTTTTGTTGCCAAGTCTCCTGGTTGTTCAGGCTGGTTTGTCTCACCATGTGAAGGTTGTTATTTCTGTGACTTCATATGCATAGATATAGAGCTAGAGATAGGTATATGTGTGTGTGTGTGTTTTAGTTTGGGATGTCTTTTTAGGGAACTTTGTGTGAAAGATGTTATGGTGACGTGAACCATGATGAGGGCAATTTTTATGGAAAAAATGATGACCCTTCTGGTACGTATTCCCTTGTATCCCGGAGCATACTCGTTTTCTAAGACTCTGGAGGTGGACAAGGCATCTCAGCTGACAGCTCACCACTTTTCATCCACTCTGATGCAATTTTCTAGACAGCTCTGAAGACAAACTGCTCTGTGTCTGCAGGGAGCACTCAGTAGTAAGCCCCAGGATGATGCTCCCTATGTCTCCTTGCTGGGGATCCAGACAGTGTGTGCTAAAGATTTCCTGGCAGGCTATGTAGCCACATTTTTCCTGGTGAAAGCAAGGACTGGGAACAGGAAAGGAGAAGGGCTTGGTTAACCATAGACTTATATTCTTTGTTTTAGTCAATGAATCAGTTAGGAAATAAATGAATCACTGGAGATTCCTAAGGCATTTCTTGTGCATTAGGAGGTTTGCCTTTCCCTTAGTATCACAGAAAACATGGTATTAGCTTAGAGTGATGGTGAAGAGCTGATTCTCCCTATTTAAATTGTTCCTGTGCCAATATTGCAGTGGACTAAACTGTTTACAAATGAGACAAACAAACTCCAGCTAATTTCTCTTGCATGTAGCCATAAGCCTCCTTCAAAAAAAGACTGAAATTATACTACAAAGTATTTCAGCTTCTGCTTTAGCATTGTTGCAAAGGCTTGCTGGCATTTTGATGGAAGCAAGGGGAAATTTGTGCTCAGTCTTGCCTGGCCAGCTGGATTCTTAGTGCAAATCAAGCCCTTACCGCCCTTATCAGTGGCAAGGGTACAAATAGGGTGAGGGTAGGTTTGCATTTTAGTTCAGATCAGAAGTGCACTCCTGAAGCAAATCTCCAAATTTCTCCCGTAAATTTACTGTGATTTTTTCTTCCATCTCAAGACAGAGCATATAAACCAGACTTCTGGGTGAAAACAACATCAGAACAGTACTCCAGGAGGACAATTCCTTGCTCCAGCCAGTTGGCACATGGGATCAGACTGAAAACCCCGACCATGAATATAATACAGAAGTGGGGCCCTCATTACCAGCTGTAGATCTGCTCCTGTTCAGCTGTTTGGCTTTCTAATGTAGATACAGCCATTTGATGCTCAGAATCCATCAGCAGGTAAAAGTTACTGCATTACAGACTTTTCTTTTTACCACTAAAGTTGTTTCATATAAGCACAGGAAACCCTAAACTAATACAATGCTTATCCCAAATGAATTGTTCTCATGATTTAAACTCATATCACATCCCTGGCACAGTTTTTTTTGTTGTTGTCTTCCTCAGCCAAAGAAGCAGCTCTGCTTTTGAGACTCTCTGCTAGCACATGAACACTAAAAAAAACAACCCCAAAAACCAACAAACCAAACTATTTTCTAGCATGACTTAATGCCAAATGTACTTATTTACTCCTAGGTAAAATGAATCCTGGCTTTAATTATTTTTTTACTAATTACATGCTTTTAATCCATGGTTTAGTGATTTATTAGTTAAGCTGCAGGGAGCAAGGCTAGGGGAAACAGATCCCTTTGTAGATGGCCACTGTCAGTCCTTTTTAAATCCTAGCAAGCCTTATGAGTTAAAGCCTAAGTAGTTCATGGGCTTTGAACAACTAAGCACATTTCAGTCTCAGGCTGTCGATTGCCATCTCCCTGTTAGATGCCATTTCCCCTGTTAGGTATGCAGCACTCCCATTGTTACTGTACCGTTTTGGATGATAAAACAAAAAAATAGCTTAAGTGTAAAGCCCCAAAACCTTGTCACAGAAAACTTAAGATCACATACTTTCAGACAGGATGTTGTTCAAACATTCTGTATTCTTTTAAATTTTCCTCATGTTTTTGTGTCATAGCTGTGAAATTGCAGGTGCGTAAGTTTCCTAAAGTCAGGATAGGATAAACTAATTCACAAACTTTCTAGGTATCTGGATTTAAAGTTTCAGCTGGACTGATTTTTAGTATGTAAAAATCAAACACTTGTATCGCTCTTCCCTTCTGAGCATCTGAATATGACAGCATTAAAGAATTAGTCCCTAAAGCTTTATTATCCACTTCCAGCTCATGGGGTACAAAGACAGCTTGATGGCTTCTCCCATACCCTGTGGTAAAGCTGGGAACAGAACCCAGATGTCCTAGTTCCTCATCCTGTCCCTGAACCACAAACCACATGTCCTTGCCTTATTAGCGACAATCACAGCACATGGAAACAGACTATTTATATCTAAATATTTCATCTGTTCTCACTTGTTATTTCCTAACTCACCAATGCTAATTATGTTGGCAAGGTGACAGAATCTTTTTTCCAGTAAGGACAAACAGATTGTTGGGTTTCTTGCTGAGAATCAAGCTGCAGAAGAAGAGCTCCCAACTAACTTAAGATCAAAAGGACCATGTTTGCATTGAAACATCCTTGGTAATGCAGCAATGGGAGAAAAGATTTCTTAACAGCTTCCTTGGCTGTCTCTCACAGCTGTATTAAAAGCACTGATCAGGAAAGCTTAATTTTGTAAAAAAATACCAACTCAGAATGAGGTAAGCTAAAGAGAAAAAAAACACCATAAAAAGGGTCTTTGGAAAGTTCAATTCCTACTTAGTATTCCCTGAGACAGTGCAGGGGATGAGACTATCCCTTCTGCAAATCCCCAGCGGGATGATCCCTATCCTGGAGAAAGTTCCGTACTTGCAAGCTTTCAAGTCCAGGCAAGTGTAAAAGACCCATTTGGAGGTGGCTAGGGGCAGGGCTTAGGGGTGCTGTAGACTTCAGCAAGGTGCAACAGGTGCAGACTTCAGCAAGGTGCAGGTGTCCCATCACCTGCACACCACTAGGAATGTTGCAAGCGCACATCTGGAGCCACCATGCTGTAGAAGGGCTTGCAAGCCTGCAAATGTGAGCCAGGATCTCTGCAGAGCACAGCTTGAGTGACAGTGGGGTTGAAATGAGCAGAGTATACAGCTGACAGCTTTAGCTGAGTTCATGCTTGATAACCCTCATAGAGCATTGCCAGCCATTTGATACAAAGGATGTTTCTGTTATACAACCAAGAGAGAAAATGGAGGAGGCTATAAGAACAACTCACAGTGGCTGAAGGTGTTAAACTGAATCCATAAGAACAGATTGATTAAGGTAAGCTAACAGATTGAAAGAAATGCAGTTTTTTCACTTCAAATCAAACCCAACAAATTGTACTAAGTTTGGGAGGTTTGCTGTAAGGCTGCAGCCAGATCTATTTCTAAGTCCTTTCCAAGCACACTATTCATAATATTGCATAAAAGTCAATCTAGCAATATTTAACGCTCCTCAGAGTATACATAGCAAGCAACTTCGGACAGAAAAGTAAAACAATTTCTGCAAAATAAATCCGAGATATGTCTTTCATAAATATTGTTACAAATTGCCTAAGAGTTACGTATTCTCTGATTAACAAAAATCATGCTTATTCTGGTGTAATATTTGCTTCCATGTATGAGGAATAATGATGCATCCTGGGCAAAACACAAAAGTTGTTAAGAATTTTGCTACTGAAGTCAGTGACACCACATTTCACTTTATATGAAGCAAGGCCCTCTCAGCTCTTGACACTGCTTGGGCTGCCTTATCCCGGGACTGAAATAACAGCTACAATCTGTCTCCCAGATGCAGACATCTTAACAATGTATTATATATATGCCATCTGTACAGCCCTTTTTGTCTTTCAGTGATAAGCAGAAGCATGGTTGCATTTGCTAGTATGCAGGCAACATGTACACTAGTCTTTCTCAGTAGGAAGCTGGAGCTTATTGCCATAAAACTTTAAGTTACTAATTTCAAGCAGACTCAAGAGCAAAGGCTAGAATGCAACATGGATTCACGATGTTCAGGGTTCAAAAATGATCACCAGTTAACAGGAACATTTTGTCTGGAATCTTTGGTGCTGAGCATGCACTTCCAAGTGTAACCCTAAAAAAAAATCTCTCCAGTTGTGGAAAGCAACCAGTTGCATTTGAGACCACTGGAGGGAGAAGGCAGCTAAAAAGCAGTATGTTTTCATCTGTGACTAGTCAGAAACACTCCACAGTAGATGTGCTCTTTTGTTTTTTAGTTCTGCAGTATTTGGTGACTTGGTACTGTCCCAGTACAATCCTGAAGCCCTCTGTTGTTTAACATTGCAAGTGAAATGGGCACCATAACCTCTGCATGGCCCTGGAGCTGCACAGGAATTACTTCCTGCTCCCTACAAAGGAAGATGCCTTCAGATTTTGTTAAATGATAACAAATAAGGAAAAGGAGGCCTCCCCAAGTTCTAGCAATCCTATCCCTCCCACTGGGCTTTCCTAGAGGTGGGAGAGTTGAAACTCACAGGTTTTATTTTCAGAACATGTTCATTTCTCATTTCGGTATTTTAAAGTAAACAACTTGTGCTTCCCATGTATTATTTAAGTAGAGAGAGGTGGGTATCCAGTGCATACATAATCAAACATCCAGCGTGCACCAGACAACCTTCTCAAATCACTTGAGAAATTTCTCTATTGCTGTTGTTATCATTCTCCATTCACTTCCTCCAATTCTTTAACACTTCAAACTTTGTATCCCATGTTTACCCCACAGCTGTGGGGTGAAGCAAGCAAAAGCTGTGTTCCTTCAAACTCCCTTGGGCACTGCTTGCCCACAGAAGAGAGGTAGCTGCACAGATGTTGCAGGTATCATGTTAATACAGAAATAACCTGTTGAAATTAGATTTGTTTCAAACCTTTTGGTGAGAAAATATCAGTTTCAGACAGAGGAATTAATGATTTCTAACCTGCCTATCACTCTCTTTCATTGCTGGCATGTGAAATCATTATTGGTGTTTCAAGCTGTAAGTAGTAATGTTGAGGATATTTTCATTACTGCCAAAACATTTACATGAAACTCCTATTCACATCGAATTATCTCAAAGCTGCAAAGCATGTGTGGATTCCAAATTATTCAACTTGGAGAGATTGTTGCATATTGAAATTACACAGTAGAAAACTGCAAAATACCACCACTGCTTCAGATTCACAGGAATAGCAAAAATAGCTCTTGAAAGAATTCTTCTCCTTAAATGCACTACTGTAAGAGACACAGGATTTCGCTATATTTAAAGTAGTATTTCGCTGCAACAAAAACATAGCTTTGCATTCTTTCAGGCAGATTGGTTGGTTCTGACTATTGTTTCTACAACACTTTAAGGAAAGATTGAAAATATAAATTCAAAAAGTGCAGCAAACCATCAGAGCTGGTCACTGTTGGTAGGATCTTATTAACTAGTCTATTTTGTTTCTTTATATCTCACATTTATCTTTCAGCAATACACCAGACTGAAATATATCACCAAAAGGAGGACTGGGCAATACTGTGAATTGCATCTTTGACAAACCAACATTTCAGGTATTTTGATATGTTTTCCGTTCATAGTTTTCTAAATAGCACTAACTGCTGCTTTTCAATAAGCATTCTATATTACAGTGAAAGAATGATATGGCTACATTAAAGACATCCCTAAGAGTACTGTGGTTCCCTAAAAGAACCATAAAGGTCTGAAGTGGTGGTCTAGTGGTTAGGATTCAGCGCTTTCACCACCGGGGCCTGGGTTTGATTCCTGGTTAGGGAAGAATCCTGCTCTGGCAGGGTGGTTGAACTAGATGATTTTTCGAGGTCCCTTCCAATCCCTGACATTCTGTGATTCTGTAAAGGTAATTTTCAAAGAATCAGAGGAAGGGCTGTCTCATTTTGCAGCAGAGATGAAGTGTCATTTTATTTTGGTAGAGGGAGGATGGACAGATGAAAACACTACATGCAGACAAAACTTAAAAGTGATAAACCCAGAAACTTCTAACTCTGCTGTCAGAAAGGAGTTGACAAAGAAAAGTGAGGGCTGCAAGTGGAGCTCACCTGTGAGGAATATTGAGTGTGGCACTGGAGTGGGATCCTTTGCCCTTTCAGTTGCTGATAATTGGAGATTGACATTAAAATTTGTGTGTTTTTTGTGTGCAAGTTTGTAGTTGATTTCTTCTCATTCCTTCAGTGAAATATCCTGAAAAGCAACAAAAAAGCAATAGGATAACACAGGTTCCCCTGTTGTCAGAAGTCTCAGTGAGTTTTTGTCTGTAACTGGAAAAATGTGCTCTTTCAATATAATATGGTTTATTGTCACATAAAATCATAGTGATTTCAGAACTGATAAAAGGATATTCTGCACTGGTGAGTGTCGTGTATATAAGAAGAGTTATAGATAAGGCATCCTGTCTGGAACAATCTGATATGCTTCTCTAGGAAAAGGAAAGGAAATAACCATATTGGGAGGAACAAAATATTAATGGTCTCTTCAGAGGCTGTGCTTTTCTCACTTTTTATGTAAGTAGAATATGAAGTCCATGAGGGTACACAGTGCACGTTTTAAAACAATCTGTAATACCTACTCTGTCACATTCAGTTGAAGTGTTTTTTTCCTTAAAAGAACAAAGGATTAAGGTTTGTATGTCTTGGAGGAGAATAAAACCCACTTCCCTTTCAGTTTCACCAAATCAGACCAGTTACTATGTTATAAGACATTAAATTCTTTCTCCAAATTTAGCAGATGGAAGCAATGAGTGATGCTACAAAACAAAGAGGACAGCATGGCATTGACTTTTTTAAATTAATACAAGTTTCTTCTAATAAAACCCTTTTGTCATGCAAGTTGGACATAAATTCTTGCAAAACCATGATTTTGATGAGAAATGGGCTAGAGCTGAAATAGCACTGTAAAAGCAGACTATCTTGTAACCTGAGATTTCCTTCATAACTTTTTAATTCAATTCTTTCTGAATAGGTCTGGCCTCTTAATGTCAAATGCTTTTCAAAGAGTTCATTGTCATCTTCTATGTTTTTCATGGTATTTTCAGTAAGTGAAGAGATCATCTCCTCAAACACAGATAAGAGAATGCATGTGCAAAGCCAATGATCTGAGAATACTTGAAATGGTGATGTTGGAGCTGACTGCCACATCACACCTATCTGGAGTACTTTTGACAGGGTCAGGTTGGCAATGCTCTTGGCGTCACCCAGGAGAACAGGGGCACAAGGTTTCCCACATCATCTCCTTTCTTTCAAACTCTTGTGGCTTCCAGAAGGAAGAGTTAGCTCTTCATTCTCCATCTTAAAGAAGTCTAAATTATGGCTCTGATTCAGTAGGGCATTTCAACACCTGGTTTAAATTATCAGATGAGCTCCAGTGAGTACAGAAGGTGTGTGGGCAGGCTGAATGACATAGGCACATATGTGACTATTCTGCTGAATGAGGCTTCAAGTTGCATTTGGGAAACATGCAGTCAGTTAAAAAGCAACACAGTAATTCCTTTTTTCCCCTTTTTTCCAACAGCATTTAACTACATTTTTGTTGGAAGTGTGGGTGTGTGAAAAGCTACACTATTGTAGATAAAAATATATAAAACGTGATAGATTAAAGATATGAAAATTAATTTCTGTGGGGACCTTTTCCAGTCTAGACTTCACTGATGTATCTTGCCTATTTGTTTGTCTGGTCTCCCTGTGAACATAACATTTGATACTGTAGGCAACGTAAAGATCCTTGATAAGCTTGCTACTTCCTGCAGCACTCTGTCTTCACAATGTACTTTAAAAATACAATTTACAGCTTTCAGCTTTCCGTTCACCAAGAATGGAGATTATCCAGTGAATTATACAGCCTTCAGAGAAGGGTAAAGCCATTCCTTGTGCTTGCTGTTCTCTGGCAACACCAGGATGGAGTATCAGCTAGTGAAAGCTCTGTGGAAATATGGTGTTTAAATCCAGAGTAGATAGGCAGTGTTTCCAAAGTCACAAGATAGACCTAACAACACATGGCCCTGGCTACTTAAGGGTGCTACTGGGGAAAAAAAAAGGGGAGGGGAAAATGCTCTAGTACATTTGGAGATCACCTAAATGCACTTATGCAGGAGCTCATCTTGAATTTCTGTTAGTGGATATATCCATGGTAGGTGGCATTATTGGAGAGGTCCTTCACAATTTTCAGGTAGAAGTGTGGATAGAGGGTGCACCTTCTGTGTGTGTTCAGTGGCAGGCAGGTGTTTCCAAGGCAGGCTTTTTCACAATGCTTTCCCCCAACCCAAAAAGAAAAAGAAACTCTTCTTTCAAACCTGCTATCTTTGTCAAACTGCAGTTTTCACAAAAAAGATTTTAAAAGATTATTCTACCCTTTCCGTACTTGCATCTTTCCTTCAGTCTTACTCAACAATGTTCCATAAACACATTGGTAAAAATGTGGGGTTTAAATGTTGTGGGATGCTTCCTCTAAACTGGTAAACTAGAAGGTGCAGAGCAATCCTGCAGCAGTTCTTAATGAGTTACCCTGCCTTCAGGGAACGCTTGCTTTCAACTTCCAAAAGTTAAAATTGGCAAAGTCCTAAGTCCTTGAACAGATGTTAGAACAGTAAGTATCTCAAGAATGTCTAATATACTAAAATCCCTCATAGCAGAAGTTCCAGGAGATACACATATGCCATCTTCCCTGATCACTCCCATTCTGCTTGTTTTCACCATGTGCCTTCATCCCACAGTAGACTATTCTCAACTTCAAAATCTCCTGTTGAGACATCTTTGAGCTGTTACTTCTGTGGTAACGTTACCTCACTGAGTTTACCCCCTACATGGTGGATGCATACTGTTGATGCATACATACTGTAGGATTTGATTGTGTTCTTGCTCACTACCTCAGTCTTCACTCTTTGGTAGCTATTTACACCAGTGCCAACAAACGGGAGACTTCTGGGTGTAGACTGCTGGAAACACAGCTGAACATAAAAAAAAAAAAAAAAGTTTCCACCAGCAAGATTCCAGTAACTAAGCCAGTCTTCAGGGGGTGATGCTGGCTCATTAATGGTACTTCTTGCAGTGCCTTTATTGCTTTTTATTTAAACACACAACACAGCTGTATAATTAAGCCACAGGCATAATATGGGACAAAAGGCACACATGGCTTTTTTGCTGTTTTTAGTTTTCTTCCTCATAGTTATTACTTGGCCTGTTCTAGTGGCAACAACTAAACTTGAAGAAGAGATGTGCTCAAATTCTGCCATTTCAGGTTCATTTGTAAAATTAATGCTATTTTCTGAAAATCCTACTTTGTACTATAAGTTAGATAAAGCACTTTTTTTCCTAAATGCCTTCATTAATCCAGATATTTTGATTTTAAAAAGAATATTTGGAATTCAAATTAAAAAATGAACTGGGAATAAGAGAAATCTAGGAAAACTGACTCCTGTTCTCCCATCAGATAAATCAAATGTTGCTCTGAAAAGTTATTGAAGCCAGCTGTAGGAATAATTAGACCATAACTTACAGAGGGATGACTTAAAACCCCACCCTTCCCAGACAGGTTGGTTTTTTTTTTATGAAGTAGAGTAGGAAGTACTTTGTTGAGGAATTTTTAATTTGCTTTACCTTATGATTGTTTGAGACCCAGTACAACAGAAGTTCCACCAAAATGGTGCTAGGCCGCCTGGAACTAATGCAATGTAAGCAATAAGCAGTAATAAAATGTTTTTTTTGTTTGCAAGTTGCCATAACATCTAACAAACATTCACTTTTTGCCTCTTTAACAAGGCTGATTAAGTTATTCTCTTCATGCACATTCACTACATTCAGATGTAATTTTAGTTTCAGTAGATAGTTGTTTTTCAGCAAATCTTTGGCAGCCTATTTTGTAAGTGGTTTTGGTAAGCAGTTTTCACAATACAGGATATTTGTGATTTATTTCATTGACATAATGTATTATGGTTAAGGTTAGAAGGTCTGTGTGTTCTATTTGGCCACCTGAAGACCACAAGTCCCCAGTACCAGGTAACCATACAAATGTAATAATAGTGTACAATACAAAAGTGGCACGTGGATGTGCCAGGAAAGATATTTCAGGCAAAGATAGGGAAGTGTTAGCACTGTTATTCAAGGCCCTGAGAAAAGTGCTCCACACAAGGAAGCCCGCATAAAATTTTGGCACATGTGTAAAAAAGATAAACTGGTGCTGAAAAGGGTGGTAGGATGATGGGAGGAATGGGAAATCTGTCATACAAGAGTAGAGTGGAGACCAGGGCTTCCACAGTCCGACAAAATAAGGAGGGGATACATTGTCATTGTATATATTTTGTAGAAAAGTGTCCAGGGAGGCAAGCTACCTAAGCAATTCAAGAACAATCTTGTTATTAGGAACAAGCGGGGATAAATTTGCTCTAAGCACATTTAAACTGGAAATCATGATGGTTATAAGCAGTGAGATCCTGGAACTGCTACAGAGTAACACGATTTGAGCATTAACTGATTTTAAAAGTGAGCTCACTGAATTTTCGAAGTTAAGGTTTGATTGAGATTGCATTTATTGTAGTCCCTCATGGCACCCTCCCTTTGCACAAAACAAAAACTGTCTCTAAACCAGAGGTTACTTGGGTTTCAGGTTGGCATAATCAGAGCTCTATGGTTTTAAGTTCTTTGGTATAACAAGGATTGTTAGGATTTACACAGCAACGGCATAAGCTAATGGAAACATCTAATTTTTTAAATAAATATGAATGCTTCAAATTAGTTACATTTTTTGAATTAACCAAAAACTTGGCAGCAACTTGAATGCTGGTGAATAGTGTGATATAAGAAACCCTGTGTAAAACCAGTATTTTTGTCGATGGATATATCAGACATTTTTTAAGGTGTGTTTCATTTTCCTGTGGGCTGCATAAGGTTGTGGGCTGAAGAGGGAAAGCTACATGATAAATTTTGTGACTTGTATCATGATGTTTCTGGTGAATACATGAGAAGGTTTGCATATGGCACAGAAGGAAAAAACAAGGGATGTTTTGGAAACACTGTATTTGCCTTGCATAATGAGCCATATTGCAATGAATTCCTTCCTGTAATGGAGTCTCTCTGAAATGTGCTAAGTAAAATAACCCTCTGGCCCCTTCCTTTTTTTCTGTCTCCTTATAGACTTTTTAAACTGTTACCAGGAGGGTGGTTAGGCACTGGAACAGGTTGCCCAGGGAGGTTGTGGATGCCCCATCCCTGGCAGTGTTCAAGGCCAGGCTGGATGTGGCCTTGGGCAATCTGGTCTAGTGACTGGCATCCCTGCCCATGGCAGGGGGGTTGGAACTAGATGATCTTTAAGGTCCTTTCCAACCTGAGCCATTCTATGATTCCATGATACTCCTGCAAAAGTAAAAAAAAAAATTGCTATATTCTTCCAGTGACCTAAATGTGCCTAAAGACAAATCCATTGCCTTGAAGGCATGGCTCTGTAAATTTTGAATCCCCTCCTTTCCAAGCCAAAGGAAGTTTGCAAAACCTGGGGTTTTGCTGTCCTGAAAGCTATTTTCCTCCTTGCAGGACTCAATACTAATATTTAATCCACCAAACCATCAACCTCAGCGTCAGGTACTCAGAGGTGGCCCCAGCCATCCTCCTTCCTCCCTTTGTTCCTATGGGTAGCATTGCTCTGAATAAGAAACTTGTACAGACTAGAACATCCATGGGGCTACTTAAATTTTCATCATTAAAATAGCAAGGTCAGGATTAAGAAATCAGCTGCATATCATCTCTGCCCCTCCACAAAATTCTGCCTGTGGTGTTCAGCATCTGAGTCTCCAAGAACGGAAGAGGAGCTGGAATAAAACCCATACTCTGGTGCTACAGAATGAACTGACCGTTAAAAATTTCTGTAGGATTCTTTTTTTTTTTGCCACAGAGATAATAAAGCATGATCCTAGTAGCATCAGAGATCTACCTCCTAGAGAACCTGGCACATGATCGCTGGGCTCAAAACAAAACCCCAAAACACCAAAGAAACCACATGTTTCTGTACCTGTAAACCACGATCTCATCAAGTAGTAGAGATGTACAAATTTTCTTTAGCAGGAATGTAATATGGCTTGGTAAGAATAACCTTTATGTAGCCTTTTGTGTATATCTAGCATTACAAACTTCACACCTTAAGAAGTTTCTCTGGGAAGCTCGCTTCCTCTGGCTGCTAGCAAATTTCCAGTAAAATCTGTTTGTACTACAGATGCAGAGGAGGTTTTGTCAAGAAAAAATTCCTTCCAAACCTTGGATAATCATTATCCACTATGAATTACCTAATTATCTTTTGGAGATTTTTATTGTGTGGAAAAAGAAACAAGGAGTTTTCTTGCCAAATCCCTCAGAAGTGGCCTAAATGCTCATTGTCTAACAGAGATCACAGATTCAGACTGTTGTCCCATTGTCCAGCATCACTGTATGCAATAGCCTGGCCTCATAAAACAGACATTTAACTGAACAGAACCAATTAGCCCTCCATCATGGCCCCTGCTCACAATAGAAAAACCAGCTGATGTTCCCTTAACTTGAAACAATGGGAGGATATGCATGGGCTGTCTAACTCTTACAAGTTTAGTAATTCTTTCCAGAGTGGGACCGTGAGAAAGTAAAGCCCATAAATAGCCTTTCAGTGGATGAACTAGTGAACAGTCTTTTCTAATGTGAACTCATCAGTCAGCTGTCTGTGGATGCAGTCTTCTTTAGAAAATCTCAGTTCAACTGCAAGATGCCAGTTTTTAGTGATAAACCATTCTGCTGAATGATACTGTGTCTCAGCACTGTATTCGCCCCAGTATGGATTTATTCAGCAGTATCGCTTCCGTCCAATCTTCTTCTGCATTCCCTACCATGCTTCTACCGCTTCCTAATGATTTTGGAATAGCAATGACCACTGATGACAGCATGGCAAGAACACAATTTTCCTCCTAACAATGGCAGTGAGACGTCTTTTAAGATTCTGATGCTGAGAAAATCCAAGCAAAGAAAACAGATGAGCTCAGAAATTCAACCCTTCTGTATGAATCCAGTAAGTCACTTTCTTTTGACTACTTTCTCCTCCGCATAGTTGGGATCTTGCCACCATGTCTAATCATTAGGTACCCAGAACCCAGTTAGAGCTCCTGTTAGCAACAAGACTGTGTTCAAAAAAGGACCCCTCTTCAAACTCAGGGTACAGCACTGTGTCCCTTCCCACCCAGAAAGTTTTCCAAGCACCTTCAGGCACTAGTTCATCACTTGCAAGTGTGAAACTCTTTGAAACAAAGAGGCCTTCAGTAATGGCAAGGCAAAGATACCATTAACTTTAGGAAAACACTGCACAATAAATAAACCCATCTATTTCATTAAGTACCTTTGCAGTGGTCCATTGACTTGGTCGCCAGCTGATGCTGTGGACTTCCTGTAGATGTACATTCATGCATTGTTTCTCCTTCCCTATCTGCTAAATTTCCTTATAGTTTAGTACTGTTTGGGCGCTGTAGCTCCAGAGGTCTGATTCCTGCTCGGGCAGGCCTGTTTCCAGCCCTTGCAAATCAGTGTTCTGTTGTTTTCTGAGTCTTCCTTAAAAAAACCAACATGAAAGTTTCATTTTATTTCCTGGCTGAGTAAAACTGGAGTTTTCAGTGAAGATCACAGCATGGTTTGGAAGGCATCTTTACAAATTATCAAATCCAGCCCCCAAGATATCTCACTTCTGCTGCTGTTACTATGGTCTGCAAGAAAAAACCTTTCCTTTGTTGATCTCCATCATGCATCTGTCCCTTCATCATGTCTGCTCATTAAATCCTTTGCAGGATCTCTTACAGAAAAGTCATCCCAGTAAAAGATGCTGACAAGACTAGTAGGATTTCGTGGTCATCAAAATGTAACTATGATGTCTCCCCAAAGTGTCACCAGAAGCATGAGGATTGAAATACAAAGAAGGGACATACTTTTTATTAATGAACAGATGGTATCAGAGCGCCCCTACTTCTCTGGGATATCTGTCCATCCAGTGATACAGGTAAAACAGCTAAACAGATTAACTAGTTTTATGGGCATTCTTCTCACTTTATGAGCCTATTCTTCTATGGGCTCAGTCATGGATTAGAGCAGATTTCTCTACTCATGAAATTTTCAAGCTACAGTGCTTGCACTTTTTCAAAGACTTCAAGTGGAAAAAAATAAAACCAAACAATGATGATCTAACTTATTCATGTGTCCACAGGGAGAAGTATATTCTTCCATGTAGTAGCATAGAAAAGAGGTTTGTAATGGGAGTTAAATGGGAACCAGGAGTCAGCACTCTTGAATTCTTTAACCTTGGAAATCTCTGGGTTTTTATCTAGCACTGGTCAAAGGTATTTTATATGTTTACAGCCTCTTATTGTTACTTCCCAGCTGCAAGTGTGTTTTGTTTGGATCCAAGCCTTTACAAAAGCAAATAAACATTCCAAATTTCCATTCATTTTTCTTAACAAGATCAAAGCGGAAAAGTTGTGTAGATGTAAATAGCTAAGCGTCTAATTAAATGATCAGCGACTTGTTTCTCTCGCACTATAAGCGTGTTAAAATAGTGCATTTAGGGCACTCTGCACTTCTAACTTGTATAGCAGGATCCAAGCATCTAATACAAGCCAAATAACTTCAGCAATCAGCTTTCAACATAGGTCCCTAGCCTCTGACTGTTCTTGTTCATCAGAGGCAAGCTTTGTTAAACAATATTAATTGTGCCTGACACTTCTCTAGGGCCAGAGACATCACAAAGAGTTACCTACTAGCAAGAAGCTGTTTGCAAGAAGCAAAATCTCACACTTTTTCTGTTCAACAGGCTCAACCATACTGGAGGCAAAAAAAGTCTGATCTGCTTCATTCCGTGCAAAGCGTGGAAATGACAGTGGAGTGCCTGCACAGGTACTACCTGTGTGATGATGTAATCTTGGCCTTAGCAGCTCCACTAGCTCAGGAGTGAACTTACTGCACTCCACTACACCCTGATCCCTGCAAGTGTCCTGACTAACTTCACACACTTTAACATTTAACTGGAGCACCCAGGTTAAGACAACTTTGAGCTGTCAGTGAGAGACAAGTGTCTATAGAAACTGAGCTTAACTAAGCTGAGCTGCCTCCTAGCACTGCCTTTTGCACTGAGTACAGGTGAGGGGTAGTAAATGCTTACCTTGAGGAGTTTAGCCCAATGCCACAGTGACACAGGACGAACCTGTGACAAAAGGCTTGATTTCTGCATGTATCTGAAGACAGAAAGCTGTAGCTGCATCTGAAGGGATTTTTAAAATCCCTCAAAACTGACTAGGTTCAGAGAGGTCTGGAGTCACTGATTCAGGGAGCTGCCAAACGTTTTTATGATCCTGTGCCACTTAACTGGAAAACGCTGGGGGGGTTTTGGGTAGGTCTTTATTTGTTTTATTTTGTTTTTGGGGGTTTTTTTGGTGGTTTTGTTTGTTTGGTTTGGGGTTTAGGGTTTTTCCTGTTGGTGGTTTGTTTTGTTTATTTGGGGTTTTTTTCTTTTGTTTGTTTGGTTTGGGGTTTTTTTAAAATAAATTTTAATAGCTTTGCATTTATTTGTTAGGGGGGGATTTTTGTAAATTCTCTCCATTCAGACCTAAATATTTTGTGCAAACACACAGTAAATACAAGTGTCCCTGCAGCTGCCTGTAAAGACAAGAGTTGATGGGTCAGACAGTAAACTTATCCCATCATTTTCCCTAGTACATCTTATTCTTACCTCACCTTTCAGTCTTCAGATTCTGCTGGCAAGAAGAAATGACAGAAATAGATGGTCTCCTGTTAACTGGAGCCCTGAAGTTGCTGTCTAATTTCAAGGGCTTAAACATGATAGATCGCATTTTCTTTGTACTCAAACTGGTGTCAAGTAACTCCAGTGACCTCCATGGACTTTCTTCTGTTCTGCAACACAGTGAGGTTAAAGTTCTTAAGCCGGTCTTAAAAACTGTTTTTTTCATTAATTTCTGTGCTCTCATCTCCTTAGGTACAAAATGCCAAAAAGATGATGTAATGGTAGCCCGTAGTACAACCTACCTGTAGTTTATTGCCACTTACCGACTGACAATTGCGGGTGTCCTCAGCTCTGCAAAAAGCAATTAAATTCAGAAAAACCTCCACTCATTTAAAGCAAAGGAGCTATTGGTATGATCATTTGTGCTGATCTGAGCTGGCATATTAAAGTAAGCAGCAGCATTTGCCTTGGCTTCATAGTTTTCATATTAACAGCAGCTCAGCTCATTTCTCAGTTAAAACACCAAATATGTGCTTAGGAAAAATTTGGGTTGATGTGTGCTAGTCAAAATTATAGTCTGAGCTCTCCTGGTTTTTCTTCAGCTTGGCTAATAGGAAATGTGTTGGTCCTCCAGGGAATGAAACCCTCTCTCCTGCTAGCTGGTGAGTAGCTGCTTTGGGACATGGGCTGATGTTTGCAGTATGTCAGTACAAATTTGAGGTCTGCTTAATACTAAGTGCAACCGAGTAATACCAGCAATATCTGCAGAGGTAAAACATAGTGTTGAGGCCTGATGAAAGTGTTGCCTCTGCGGTACTTCAGGCCTCTGAAATCAATAATTAAGTCTGGCTGATATTGGCCAGGAACATAAATGACACTGACCTCCATGTCTCACAGAGGTTAGGGAAAGTTGGCAGTGAAAGGATCACCTTTCTAACAGGAAGCCACCTTTTTAACAGGAAGCTGGGCATGTAAACCAACCACACGCTCACAAAAAGGACTACTCACCTTGATCTCTCCCTTATCTACCATATTGAAAGAACAGCTCTAAGAACTGAGATGCTGAGACTGTAGATCTACTGTTGCTTTTTCTGAGATGTTGCAAACAACCAGACTTACTGTCAGGAGTCAGGGAAGAATGGGTATTTCCAGGCCTGCAGGCTATCTGGTGAGCATTTTGTGATGTTGCACTTGGCAGTGCTTTTGCAATACACTTGTATGAGTAGAGTCTAGGACCTGGCTGGATGGCAGCTCTTTCACCTAGTTCAGCATGCTCTTTACTCGCCATGGTGCTTCTGCCTGTGGGTGCCACACACTTTTCATTTTCTTCTTCAACTTAAATGCCTCTGCCATATTTCCTCCTGGCCCTAGTGAGTCAAAGGGTGCCAGACTGTAATTCAGTTTGGTTTTTTTCTAGCAGATGTCATAGTAGCCTTCTGTCACTAATGAGCAATGAAAAAGCATAAACCTCAATCTAACATGGCATTTACTTGGGAAAGTGGTTTGCTCTTCATGTAATTACAAAGAGCTGCTCTTTGAAGACATTTCTGTTTCGGAAAAGGTTTTGAGAACTGCTGATTTCCATTCCACTTTAAAATAACACAGTTTGTTCAGGTTACAGTTATGATACATAAATCCTAATAGCTTAACTGTAGAAGATACAGGTTTAAGTTTGTGTCTGCATAATTGAGAGCAATTTGCAAATAAGATCGAGTGGTCCAGACAGATGTACAGCAGGGGGTCTTTGTCATCTCCTAGCTCTTTCCTAGACATTTACTGATGAAGAGATGCAGATGAGAGAGCATCCAGCAGAAGAGAGGCATGGCCACGTGGGTGGTATGTGTGATGTGGATGCCTGCAGAATTAATCCTGGTGCATTGACCCAGATGCCAAAACCAATAGTGAACATGGGTTGCACAAGCCTGTGTGACAGTGCCCTGGCTAACAAACTGGAAGCTGTCATACAGCCAGGTGTCACCTACCAGTTAGGAACAGGTGACTGGCAGCTGAGGAGTCAGGAGAAGGTTTTTGTGTGGCCTCTGCAGAACTCATTCAGCAGGTTTAATTTAACCTTCACTGTGAATGCTTTCATACCAAGGCCAATATTATTTGGATTTTTTTTATTCTCCTTAGAAATTTTCCATGAGGCATTTCAAATATTTATTCTATACTCAACTTAAACTCATTCACTCCCCCTTCTTAAGAGATTTCTTCCTTATATTAAAAGTGAGTTTACCACCTGTCCTATGAGCCCAGCTTTCCAAAACCCAGAAACCTTCCAGAGTTCTGATTCTCTCCTGGGTTACGATCTTGGCTTTGAACTGCATTTCTCAGCTTTTTTCATGTCATTTGCTTTACTCCAGGGGAAAGATCTCTCCAGTTGCCTTTCATGACAGAGTTTTTCTGAAGCAATGATCTAAAAGGATTATTTATTTTTTTTCTTTCTGACAGTAACCTTACAGATTGCACTGGTCTTGAGTAGCACAGCTAGTGTATTTCTGCATAAAAACCCAAAGAAAAACAAACAAAAAACCCCCAAAAGTCAGCTGACTGCATGGCAAGGAGAAGGGTTTTGGAAATTAACTCTGATTTGTAGGTTGGGTGTGTTCTGAATTTATCTAAGCCATGTCTTCATTATACTAATAAGCTCTACTAAACCGCAAACTTTTCTACCCAAAACTGACTTCTGGCTTTCTAACTTAATAGCAGCCTTTCTGGAATTATGTTACTGGTGAGTTCAAAATTAAAATTAAACCCTTATACTGCAAGAGGAAGCTGTTTTACACATTTTTATACCATTTTATAATAAGATGGGGTGAGGTGTTTCACAAAATTACTCAACAAAACTTCAGATTAAGATGCTGCAGTGATTCAATATTTAAGAACATAATGAAGGGGAATGCATCTGACCCAGCTTCAGCTGAGAAGGAGTGAAGTACTAACTATTCACCCTCCACTGGCAGACACACTATGGAGGGAACTTCTGCCCTATAGAGTATTATCTGGTTTTCCATTCAATGTAGAGAAAAAAAACCAAGCATCTTAGACTCAATGCCCAACTTCTAGATGCCTAAACTTAGGTGGGTTGGTTCCTGTCCCTGGTTATGTGGCACTGATTCTTTTGGAGTAATAGTTGCTATTGAAATAATCAGTGGATATATGGGTCCTAAACTGGAATATAAGGCAAAGGAGTGAAGACACATCTCTTTTGACACAGTGTAAAATGAAGCTTGCAGATGCCTGCTTTCATGTAAAGACGAAGAACCCACTTAATCATACGATCTTTTTTTTTTTTTCATACATATATACACACATAAACATGATATGAGACACAGCTAAAGCATAAAATTCAAATCCATAGCAAAAGTCTTTGGTTTTCCCTAGGCTACAATTTATGCAGCACTGCAGAGGAGTATGGCTTCTATTACACATCAGAAGTCTTTCATGGGGAAATACTTGACTCCAGATTGTTCATATTAAAGCTGCACATATTCTGCCAATGCTCCCTATCTTCTGTCCCCCTTCTGATCTACAAGCAATAGATGCACAAAAGCAATTGTGAAACTGGTGTGAAGAGGCTGACCCATTCCTGTGAATAAGGACCTGAAGAGGAGAGCCACACACTGGCTGGGCTGCCCCACTCAGCAGCATGTACTTCCACTCCGCCTCCATAAATGCATTCTTCTTGCTCTGCAATCCATCTGCCAGCTCAGGGCCCAGGCTGAGATTTATGGTGCAGAGATTTTGCTTTGACAGCCCAATGTCACTTTTTAAAAAATAATTAGCCCTTTTTGTTGTAAGCTGTGGGCTTCAGATAACAGGAGTGAAAAAACAATTTCAAGTGGAAGTGGCATCATGAGTACAGCTTGAAACAGAGAACATTCAGAAAATCTAAACATTTCATATTTCTTGTAATCACCTATGTTACAGCAACCAAATGTT
Organism: Galbula dea; assembly: GCA_013399015.1. Lineage (NCBI taxonomy): Eukaryota > Metazoa > Chordata > Aves > Piciformes > Galbulidae > Galbula > Galbula dea. The sequence goes on along the minus strand of VWZX01002149.1, from coordinate 7,226,025 downwards.
GATAAGTGTTTGCTGATAATTTACTTTGCAGGAAAGACAAAGTGAAAGAGGACAAGAAGCAAGGTTCTTTTGCATTTCTAATAAACCTCTAGTCATGCCCTTCAAGGACAGATTTTTCCAACAGAAAAAAGATAAATATCTGCAAACTGGGAGCTAACTCACATGTGCCTTCACTGCACTAGGCTTTTGTTTGGAGAACTTTTCCATCTGGATGAATAGCAGGAAAAAGAAAGCATCTGAAGCTGAGAAAACTGCCATGCTGCTATCTATGAACTACTAGTATTTTTTTTATGTGGAGCCCTAGAAAGAATGAGATGCAATGCTTCCCCCCCACCCCTCCCCTTTTTTAACAAATCCGAGAGCTCAGCTGTTTGCAAGCAAAACAAAATAAACTCAGGCATTGAGACTCATTCCTGAAATCTGTCTGGTGGTTCATCCCATGGCACATACTCCAAACACATGCATTTTGCAAGCTCTGCCCCGTTTATACTCTTGGACTGTCATGAGTACAGCAGCACTACCGCTATGATAAGGCTAATGGCACCCACGCCACAAAAGAGAAGGTAATTAGCAGAGAAATTACTATTGGTGTAGCCAGAAAGTAGACAAGTAATTTTGTGGGGTTCAGTTCACTGCGTCGTTGTTTTCAAACTAATGCCTAATCTTCCCAGACCCTACTCTGTGGCTGTTCCTTTCTTTCTTTCTTCTTTTTTTTCCTCCTCCTTTTTGCAGGGACTATGGCTTATTCTGATTCATTCCATTTCTTTCTTCTTAAATGGCCATAGGGCAGCCTTGCTGTTGCCAAGGATATAGTAAATGCATGCGACATCATGCCACTGAAAACAATTGAGTGAGTCACATTCATTCCTGGTGTAATGGTGCTGAAATCAGTAAAGTTAGACTGGGAGCAGGATGTTTGAGATACGAAATGATATAAAGAATTTTCTTGAAAGAAACTGTTCTTAAAATTAGCAACTTTCAGGGCGAAATGTGCAGGTTTTGCATGTAAAACGGTTGTTGGCAAAGGTTTTATTGTCAAGGATTGATGGTAAACATACACCATTTTGACAAGAAAGTGGTAGGCAACATAGTGCTGTGGACATATTAGACCTTTTTTTTCCCTAGCTACAAAGAGCCTCTTAGGAGATTAAGAAACTCCAGCTCTCACAGGTATAGATGTTTTACCAGAATTTAATTAATGAAGATTAATATTTTGGGAACAAGACAAAACACCTCTGTAGAGTGTTAGGAATAGATGGAAAGTTGCCTGTAGAAACAGTTCAGCAACTCTGGGATAAATTATAGGAGCATTTGTATGCATGATTACCCATCTGTGTAAAACAAGACATGCAGCCACACACAGGAATTATGTGCAAGTCAGACATGTGGGGCTGAGATTAAATTGATCCAGAACAACAGAAGATCTGTCCCATGACATCTGAGTTTGACATGGAGAAGTTTAAACAACTCTAAATGAGGAAATAGATAGAGGAGGAGGTCTCACTGAGAGCACTAAATGGAAATTCAAGTTATGCTATCTACATATCTGGTTCTGGATTTGGGGTTCATTTGGAGTCAGCTCAGATTTTGGATTGTTATTTTGCCATTTGAAGTTTTTTTGGAAGTTTTGGGAAGGCTGAAGGCTCAGATCCAGTGCGTTCCAGCTGTGCAGCCCACAGTAGTCCACAGGCACTGGCAGGGGTGTGGGGACCTGGAGGACTTCAAAGCAGGGATGCTGTCAAGAACTTTGCCTTCCACAGCTCCCCTCTCAAGTACCAGCTGCAAATATCAATATTACTGTCCTTGGAGAACCCAATTAATTAAATGAGACTTAATTAATTAGTGTCAATAAAGCAGATGTAGCAATTATGGCAGAAGTAAATAAATGTACATATTGTAAATTATTATCGTCTCTGCAGAGGATTTGTTCTGAAATCCCTGTGGCCATTTCATTCCTCCCCACAATGCTGCTGGGAACACTTGGGGAACATTTGGAGGTAAGTGGTAAACTGATGAGGAAATAACATGATTTTATATCACATGCAGAAAAACAAACAGCAAGAAGACTTCTTTATTAACCCCTTGTGGACTTGATGGTGAGATACAACCCTGATATTTAAGTTCCACATCTTGTGCCACAGATAAGTCACCTGTTTGTCCCTGAGTCGAAGTTTGATGTCAGAGAAAAAAAAACAGGGAAAAAAAGAACAAAAACTAGTAATCATGAAGTTATTTATTATGTGTCTGTGCAATTGGTATTCTGCACAGAGTCTGAAAAAGCAAATTTGGAGCCACATCAGACTGTTAGTTGTGTGAAGCCTTTGGCAGCTTTGAAATGCAGGCTTACTAGTAATGAAAAGCATTGCCAAGCCATTCAAGAAGTTTGACTACTATAAGGGATTTTAAATGAATGAATCACTCATACCTTGTAGATGTGAGGGACAATGAAAACTCAGTGTAATGGACACTGTAATAGCACACTTGGAAAAGGCATATAAGAGAATATTCTGAATTGCCTTTCAAAATTTTTTCAAAATGATAGGGCAAATTAAGTTGGTTAGAGATCCTAGCTATAAAAACAAATGAGACTAATGTCCTGGAAGCAGCAGTCTATTTATTAAGAAACTAAGGGTACTAGCTGTGCGAGGTAATGTATTGCACAGTAAGTATCATGCTGAGGGGAATAGCTGGGCTGACATAACGCACATAGGCAGCCAGGCAGAACCACTTTCTAGTTATCAACAGCCCACACATGAGATTTTCATCTTGCACTCTATGCTCTTTCTGCTCTGCAGATAATGACACTTTTGGTGGAGAGAAGATGAGATCTGGGATATATTTCAGGAGAGTATGGCCAGCTTACTAATTCATGCTGTACAGAAGCCGTGAAGGGGAAAAAATACACTCTTGCCTCACTGAGGAAGTAAATGGATTAAGGTAGGCAGCAGCATATGGCCAGTGTCTTCTGAGAGGTAAGTTGGAATCAAGAGGCCCCTGCTCTTCCTGCCTGTCAGCTTGTGTGCTTTCCCTGCAACCCCCCTACTCCTCCAGATACTGATACCAGTTAGCCTAGGTGACAAAAAAAGTTTCCACAGTCCATGCCAAGATACCTCCTTTATTTCCTCAGGTGACAGCATTTTGTCTGCAAAGGACTGCCAAGTAACTGGCTGTTTATGACTGCATCTTTAGGGACGTAGTCTGTTCTCCAGCAAGGACAGGACCAGGAATGTATTGCCCTACTAGTATGAAATATCGGTGGATTTTCAGTTTTATGTAATGTACTTTGTGTTGATGTGGTTTTCTCCTTGCTTTCCAAAAGCCAAGATTTAAGGGTAAATTTATCTCTGTTTTGTGGTGCAGTGAGTTGCTCATCTCATAAGGTGAATGAGTTTGGTTTCTACTCGCAGATGTACAATTCTTTATTGCTTGTTTCAGCTTAATTGCTTTTTTGTCCCAGTGAGTAAATGAGCAGTGAAATAAGTTGTGAGATGAGTGAAAAGTGTAAATAGAAGACTAGCTAGTATAAAGTTTAAAAATAATTAAAAAAAAAAACTATCCACAGAGTAAGATGCGTGAGAAGAGGATGAGACTTCTACTATGCTCAGCCATAGGATGGAGAATCTGTTCAGGCACCCAAGCAGGCAAACGGATAATTAGTACCATGGGTTAGGGCCTGGGCAGGTACTGCTGGTGACCAGGCAGCTGGCTTTCAGCACACAACTTTATTTGGAAATCTGTTTCCCCTTCTTTAAATCGTATTGGCAAAGTGGCAGGGGAGGACATGCACAGGACCATCTTGCATAAGCAGATAGGGCAGCAGCAAGTGTACTTAAATTTTTTTGATCTGAAACTGAAAATGTTTAAAAGAACATTTCAAATCCCCCCTTTTTTTTGAGTTTTCCCCTTCTCAATAGCTCACAGGGCTTTTTTTTCTCTCATTTAAAAAAATTACTTTTTGTGCACATTCTAATGAATTTTAGAGAGTTTTTTTAAAACAGCTTTGCCAGCTGTCAGCTTGCAACTACACTAACCTTGCTATTATCTGAGCACTGTTCAGGCAATGGTAACTTTATATTTAATAGTCAATGATAGGATTTACATAAACAGAAATAATTTTCAGATACTTAATGTATCAAAAGCTAAGCAGTTCTCCATAACTTCATGTCCTTTTTTTTAATATATTTTGCATAACACTTAAATAGGGGATGGGGGAAGCCCTGTAATTAAGGCAGTTGAATTAAATGCTTCAATAACAAAAAACTGAGCATTTTTTTGTTTGCAAAAAGTTACCAGTCAGATTAATATGACCACTACTTCTGCAGGAATTTATGAGAGTGAGTGTAGCATCATTATTGCACTACAGAGTCTAATGCATTTGTAGACCATGTACTAGTGGAAGATGTAGATAGGCATCACCTTTTCTACCTCCTCCCATTTCCTTGTCCTCATGCCACACCCACACAATGCTTGTAATGCCTTTCCATATTCATTGTACATTTTTCTCATTGTCATTCTCCCCAACTTATTTAACTCCACTTCAGAGGAAGACAGCCAACCCACAAACATTATTAATAGACATGACTACTCATAGGCTGAAATTTAAGTAAGTGACTACAGGAAAAAGCTATACTGTTTGTAGCCCAGCCTCTCTCTGAATGACTTATGGAACAAAAATACTACACATGCTTTTTCAGACAGTGAAACAAAAAACTTATCACCTTCTTTGAATCGTTTCTTTTAGGTAATTAAAAAAATGAAAACAAACAAACAAAACCCCAAACCAAACCAAACAAAAAAACCCCCAAACACCACCAACAACCAAACAGAAACAGACAAACAAATTCCTCTTTTCCAGTAGTTGGTGCATAACAAACTGAAAGCAAATGCTCTAAAATTTGGCAAGGCTGGGGAATGTCAAAATGAGGCTCATCAGGGTAACATGGTTGCAGTGTTTGCTACTGGTACCGGAATAAGCTGAACAGGTCCCATCATCATGTCCTGTACAATCGGCTTAATTGTCCTGCTCTCTCCAAGGAAAGGCAGCAATATTGATTTACTGCACTGTATAAATTTCTTTATAGAATGGCACTAATACACTTATGTTCACTTTTTTTCCAATGTGGATTTCAAATAAGCCTTTTGCTCAAATGAGCTTAGTAACTAGGACACAAGGTTTTGGGGACTGCAGCTCAAAACAGCTGGGAAAGGTTCTTGGAGTCTCCTGTTAGTACCTGTTGTGATTGATTTAAGCATCACCAGTGGAAAAATAAATAAGTAAAAGCAAACCTGGTGGCACACACTGCCTCAGCTGAGATGCCTTTTACTTCAGCTGGTGCTTGGAGCCTTCCAATTCCACAGGATTATTAGAGCAGCTCTTGATTTAAGCCAATGTGAAAACAGAATATAACCTATTCCTTCCTCCTTGTATGAAGTCAAATTGTCACATGTCCCTGTTTCTCCAGTGGAGTACGTAAGACTGGGGAGATCATCTAACCACAGTCTCTCTAGCAGTGCATTTCAAGGGTCTGTTTTGGTCTCCAGATGCAGTTCCCACTCCTCTCCAGCCCAAGGGTCTGCACAGACCTAGTCTGAGAATGTCAGTGCTCAAGGGACCCTGCCTCTGCTCTGCCCTTGACACTTTAATGTGTAACAGCAATTACCATCCCTGCAGGGATAGTTAGTTAAACAGAAAGTTATAGCAATCCATCCTTACCTATACCTGTTCAAGATTAGGTCTCTACAGGCAAAGAATAATATAAATTTCTAGCTGCTAACAGTTAGACTTTATCTGGAATAAAACAGGAACCCCTTAATATGCATAGATTTTTTTTTTGTATAGAACAGAACTAAATAAAGGAAAGTAAGGATGACTGTAAGGGGTAAAAAGCCATAGTAATATATACTAAACTGTGGAAAGTAAGTGATGGAGTCTCACAGAGTGAAGAATTAAATGAGTATCAGGCAAAGCCTCAGGAAATAAATGTCCAAGGAGGCAACCTGGACTGGCTGTAACAATGCAGGGACTGTGGATGGCTAGAGAAAGCCATGCCACTGACGTTCTAGGCAGATGTTTGCAGTTTAGCGAGTGCACAGTATGTGGGAGGGCACATTAAATGTGCATTTGTCCCATATACATATTTCTCAGGTGGATATGATTTGCACAGCTTGAAATCCTTCCTCCATGAAAACTAATGGGAATTTTACAAGTTAAACAAACATAAAGACATCAGACAACGCCAGTGACTCTGGCTGACATTTCTCTGTCCCATCCTCAACATATAATCCCTTGAAAATTCTTCAGACTTATAAGCATGTGATTTTTCGTAACACTGCTATGAGTTAGAATGTGATACTTCTGCTTCAAAAAAAGAGCAAAGTCTCCTTCCAATTATACCTAGTATTCAGCTCTAACCTGTACCCGTAAGAAACAAGGCACTTAACAAAAGCATTTATCAAACTTACTGGAGGAAGAGAAAAATACAACAGGCCTTGCTACTAAAAAAGAACTAGATACATTTATTTGATATGTTTTGTTTTGCGTTTTCACACAAGTTTGTTCATAGCTTCTGGTGGATAATGAGGAAGGACCTCCTGATGTGTAGCTGTCTAGAGAATCCCTTTTCTAGAGGAATTTTTGAGCACAATATTATCACAAGCTATAGGCTGATTGGAGGAAGCATGACTGCTCTGTCATGTGGGAACGTCTCTCTTTCTGGTCTGCCATCCATTACAAAATGATGTCTGCCAATTACTTTTGTATGTTAGTGAAATGTTTATGTGACCACTAAAAAAAAGTGTATCCACTATGATTTTTGGTTTTATGTAACTGGCCCCCACATGGATGGTAACTCTTCAAGTATTTCCCATCATGATTCACAGTGGGCTACACAAAGTGGGAGACCCCAGATCTCACTACAGCTTTGCAGCTGGCTGTGTGACCCAAGGGAAGTTCCTCTCTCAGCCCCACATACTTTTGTAGTTGTAGAGATTGTAGTAGCGATTGGCTCCTCATACTTAAAAGGGCTCAGGCCTCTCAGCTGAAATGTGGTTCTGCTTTCTGCAGTGTCTGTGTTCCCTCTCTCTCCTGTATAGACATTACTTTGATATTAAAGTGGTTTCATTCCAAAGAAGTGGATTTTCCTTTTCCTTAGTTTGGTTTTAAGATCAATATGATATTTTTTCCTGTTTATCACAAAAGCAGTCAATTGGTTATAGAGATTTGTGTTATCTCTTGCTTCAAAGGAAGAAATGTCTTCTGCAGTTTACACACTATAGTATCTAAGAAATGTAGGCAGTCCTTAGAGATACAGTAGATACATCTGTCCTGCTTAGCTGAATTGCCTCATGAGAATACAAATGCTAAAATGCTGTGACCTTCGTGAAGTTGGGGGCCTCCTGGTAGCATGCAGTATTTCTTCTGTTGTGGGAAATGGAGGCACCAGCAACCATGAACTCAAATCACAGCACCTCCCTGCTGTGCACAGGTTCAGCAGTAGTGTCTGATTCAGCCAAAATGTACATAATCAGTCTAGGACACAAGATGAATAGTTGTGATGGAAGCTGAATCTTTCATTTGCTCTTTATATTTTCTGCCTTTCCTTTGGGTTTGTTTTCTTCTCTTTTCTTCCTTTGCAATTGTCAAGGAAGCATCTGTGAGTTTTCTTAAACAAATGTTACACATTAAAAACCCATTGCTGCCTGCCAGAAAGGAAAATGGCATCTTATTTGAAAACAATGTGTAATTGTTATGGCTGTTTTGTTGCAAGTTACACCCTTGAAAAATGATAGGGATTTATTTAGTAGCAACCAGTGCTGAGGAAAAACATTACAGCTAAAGCAGAAAATTAACTGTTGCTTTATCTTTGGGAACTATAATTCACAGTTCCAAACACAGTAAAACAAACGCTTGGTATACTGTGCTATTAGATGCATTTATGATCCCTTCCAGGAGAAAATACATTTTTCCATGACACTTCTGTCCTTCAGTCTCATTGTTGGGGTCATGAACGTTCAATTTGGTGAAGTGCACAGAAGTGCTGAGTCTGTCCAACAGATGTTCTGGTCAAAATCCGTATTTCATTTCATATATAGGCCTTGCATCAGCAGTGGAAACTCGGGTCCTAATCAAGATAGCACAACTAAACTGAGCTGAGTAACAGACCTCCTGCAAGTATTGGATCCATTTTCGGTAACACCTATACGGCCAAAGCTGATGTGCTATGCTTCTAAGTACAATTTTTACCCTAAGTTGCATCCTCAACACCTATACTGCCAGGCAGAACTCCTAACAGTTACTTACAGATTTTTAGTGTTCTTTTTTAATGTTTTCATCTTACTATACTTTGTGTTGCCTTTTACTTTTTTTTATGTTGTATTTTGTTTTATCAATTAATTAATACTAACAGATTTTTACAAAGCAAATCAGGAAGCGCAGAAGAGAACTACTCATTACAGTTCTGTACTGCTGGAAACCTCTTGGAAACTTGGCATTAATTGCTGCACACCAGCAAAGCCCCTCTCTCAGTAGAACGTTAGCTACTATTCACTGTTACCTGCTATTTATCAACAAGAATTTCATGCTAGTGAATGTAAATTTTCCCCTCGTACCTTCAAGAAATAGATAAATATGTTTTTATCATAAATTAGGGAAGAATTTTATAAATGCTGAGTAAAATAGTATACAACAAATTGTGTGAGCTAGTGTAAAGTTATCCTTGTTGCTCATACAAGAAGGCTAGGACCGTAATTCAGAAAAGATGAAAGCCCTGATTACAGTAGAAGCTTATTTTCAGCTACAGTACCCTAACCAATATTCACAGAAGCAAGCTCTGAAAAAAAGCTGCAATAATTTTAGCCACCCTTTCCATTCTGTACTGTTAGTAATTGTCCTGTTACTACAAGTATCCATTTAAAAGTCTAATGAGTGGGATTTTAAAAAATATTATAATTTAATTTATAATTTCAAAAATTTTAATTTATAGTTTAAAATTATTATAGTAAAAGGAACTCTGACCTTGCATGAAACTCTTTTTCCCAATAGCTGATTAAGTCTTTGGAATTAAAAATAAGGCTGAGTGAAATGCTGATGTTTACATCTTACTTCCATCTCTAACAAACCAACCTCTGGAGACACCCTACTCATCTTTTTCTATGTCTGAAGCAAAGCCTTGAGCAAATGCGACTCTGTGGTGGTAACCTGGGAAATATGGGATAGTATAAAGTACTAATACATTGTATTTACTGCTGACTGACCCATGATTCCCATGTCATCTTTAAGCACTCAAGCAGCATGTTCAACCTCTCATTCTCTGCACTTGCACCCTCCAAATAATTTTCTTGGTAACAGCTAATGCTTCAGCTAGGAAAAAGCATTTCTTCTTTCATGACTTTGAGGTGCTCAACAGAAAATGTGCGTAATTCCTAAAATGGTCTGTGGGGTGAAACTCTTCAGAAACCTTTTCTCAGGGAAGGCTCTGGTCAAGAGCTAGATATGTCTCCTGGGCAGGGCTATGCACACTCATTTTTAATACTGCAGCTTTAGAGGGGAAGTTTGGGACTCTAAAGCTGGGGGTGGGGTTTGAGGCTGCAAATTTGCTTTTTGAACTGTAGGTATAAACTTTACAAAATATTCCTCTAATTGCTAAAGCAGGAAGGAGAGTCTAACAAATTTTTCTTTAACCAGTCTTGTAACTTAAAAATCTCATAGAAATTGCAGCCTACATATCAATATAAAATTTGTCTTCTGAATTTATATATTCATTCTTCTCTCAGATTACCAATAAAAGAGCAAAAGAGTATTCTCTGTTTGACCTCAGAAAATACAGAAATATGCTTTAATATTTCTGGCTAATTTTAAGAAGTGAAATACAGACAGAATCATGTTTGCCAGTCTTACACAAGGAGCAGTGACTGATGATGCTGGATCTTTTTTCCCAGACGCAGGTTGCTGGATGTCAGCTGCATATAAGAGACTGATGAAGTATTCTGGATAATGATTAGAGAGTGAATCAGCAGAGTGCTGCTTACTGAGATTTCAATGCTAAATGATTTGGCTAAGCCAAATTTCAAGAGTCTGGAACCCAAGTTCCTAAGTTCTCAATGGCAAAGAAAGAGGCTAATACATCCATCATATATAAAAGGTGGCTGTGAAGAATTTGTTGATGCCCTCCCACTTCTGAGAAATTTCCATATGTGCTATATGACAGTTGATGTCATTATACCACCTAGACTGTAACTGAAATTAGTGGTGAAGCTTGTCTTTATTAAGACTGATCTTCCATTAATAGAATATAAATATGACTGAGTGTAATGACTTAAACCCTTGATAGCCTCAGGTTTGCCAGCAGTGGATTTCCATGCATTTTTCGGCCGGGAATTGGGAACGCTGACTGAGCACAGAGCATTAATGTGCCACAGACGGTGCCTCAAGATTTCCTGTGCACATGTGCGCAGAGGAGCAATAGCTAGGAAAAACTTCATTCTTCCACCTTCCTTGAGACACTAGTGGAAGAGGAATCCTGCCTTTTGTACTTGTGTGTCAAGCACTTTGCGGAGGTCCCATAAAGGCACCTCATCACCTTTTCTATAACACCTCATAGTCCCTTGTTAGCTTTTCTCTTTTTATGGTCCTGTAGGCAAAAGGGTTCATCTTATTTAAATATCCCTGAGGCTACTAGCAAGAAACTATTGAACTGCATAGAAAAAAAATCCTGAATACAAAACCAGATGCATACATTCACCTTGGGGATAAATGTGTTATGATACACAGCAAAACTCTGCTCCAGCACTATCGAGCAGCAATGCAAAGCAGACCGAGCACAGCCAGATTTCTGAATTGACACCAGGCAGAAGGAGAGCAGCATTTGTCCTAGGATTAAAATCAGGCCCCACATAATCACATTGTCACTTATTCCATGTGGATGGGGACATACTGACAATTCCCTGAATTTCAATTTGGAAAGAAGAGCTTCATGTCTGACTTTTTATCTCCAGTGGCATGTGTCTGCCTACCTTGCCAGCACACTTTACATTGCTCCTTTTCCTTTCCATTTAAGTTGCATACAATGTAAGCTATACTAGCACTGCCTGCTCTTTTTTCTGTTTTGTTTTTGGCTTAAAGCATCATCAAGCAGCCCCTGGTTTTAGCTGCTGCATTCACTTCACTGCTTTCATAAAACTGATTTGGCAAATTTGGATGACTGATAAGGGGCAAACTTTCACCCTCAGCTACTTCAGTCTGAATGTTTAAAAACCCTTTGGACTGAACAAATGCAGAAGATATTACTGACAGTTGTTTCAAGTAGCTCAAAGAGTCATAACACATAAATACTCAGAAACTCAAGAGTTATCTGAACCTAATCCAAATGCTCTGAAAACTTCTGAAAGCCTCACAAGTATGAAGATACCTTTCTTACCTTCAGTAGCAGGAGGGTACAACTGGAAGTGGTAATAGCATTGCTCACAAGAAGCTGATGTGTGCTTTCTCCAGCCACTAGTAGAAGACATCCCAGGGCTGAAAGGAAAAGAAAAAGCTGAGAGGAGAGGAAAGTTTCTGAGTAGCTGTGGCTCAGGAAAATCTCTCCTCTCTGTCTTTCTAATTTATTTTTTTTTTTGGTAATCATCATTTTGTAGATGGTGGGGACAAAATTAGCCCATCTTTTCATTAATCCTAAATCCTTCTCCTTTATCTGGAAAAATTACATCAATTATGACCTACTTATATTCCCATTTTTACTAATTCAGAATCTTTTTAGAGAACTGTATTTGCAAATTCAAATGTATTATTTTCATTAGTCTGTGGCTATATTCTGTTACCTTTTAACAGTGCTACACATAGTAGAGTCTGTTCTCTACATAGGTCATTTCCAATTCCAATTACTGCAAATTAAATTCAAGCAATTTCAGACAAATCAGCAGAGACCACCTAGATATAAACAGATCTGATGCAAGAATACAACTTTATCCTGTAATCTAGCTCCTCAAGTTCACTAATGACTGAATAACATTTAGAAAAGCATTTCTTTCAGCTAAGCTTACTAAAATTCCCAAATCAAATGCATCCTGCTTTCTGCTGACATAATGAAATAATGATGGTCAGTGATACACCGACTAATATATCTGAGTGTTAACACTCTCACGCATACTTTTCATACTTGGGTAGTTCAATACTTCCAAATGTTCTTAAGTGTTTTGCTTCAAGAAGCAAACAGTGCAAAAATATTGGGGGAAAACAAATTTAAAAAAATTGATTCATTTATTGTTGATGTCTATCTAACAAGACATAAACTACAAGAAGGAGTCGAGTGATAAAGTCTCTTCTTTCATTTCCTAGTCTCGCTCATACAGCCACAATATTTTGAATATTTCCACAACTGCAAGTGTTTGGACAGAATGAATGAGTGAAAGAACTATATTTTAACAATTGTTCCATAAATAATGGTCTCCTCCTACTCAAAGGTGTAGGCCTGAAAAATTAAAAGGTGTGAAGTAGATACAGCCACAAGGCGTGAAGATAAGGTCATGTTTAATTCCCTTTTAGCACTTTTTGTATATGCTGATGTTTAAAACAGTACTGTTTAATGACACAGTAATTTTCTAATGTACCCTGTATTTTCTAACGGACCCTAAAGACTAATCTGTGCTTAAGCCACTTCAAGGGATTATCCAATTTTTAAATAACTTCTGCAGTTAATGAGGGAATCCCACATTCCCAATGGTGGCTGCATGAGCATGCTTGCAATTGCTGTGGATGCAGTGAGTTTTCTATTTCAGGAACCACTGTGAGAAAATCATGTGCTAAAGGTGTTACCCAGCAATGAATCAGTAAATAGCTGTTTCTCTGAAGATCAGCTTATTAAGAAGCAGACATGTGAATGAAATAAGGTTCCTGGGGAGTCTGTGGCACCCAACATGCCAAAAAAAGAGGCATGAAACCTTGTTATATGCCATGACCAAGCAAAAGGAATTTTTACCTAGGCAGAGTTGCGGTTAATATTCTGCTCTTGTGCTTCACTTATTGAAGCCCCAGCGTGCTTTTGTTTATGATCTGGTTCTTGTTCAGCACATTTGCATGCAACCAGACTGTTCAAGTGGCTCAGTCACCTCTGGTACAAAATGGAGCTGAGCTGAAATGCTAAGGGCTGGAGCTTTGTTTGTAACATGAAGAAAAACCAAACAAAAATATCAAAACTTTTTTTTTTTCTTTGACAAAAGCCTTAATGATAGCTTCCTTATTCAACAGAATAGTGTTGAATGGATATACTACAGCTGCTTAAAACACTCCAAGTCTATTGAGGTTTTACCTAACATTTTATTTACTTTTTAGTGTTTGTTAGTCAAAGATAGCTGAATGACACAGCATTTGTTTAACTTAGCAATGCATAGCAATATTCACAGCTTAATTAAATACTTCGTGTGCCAATCTCTGTTTGTGACACAAACAGACCAAAAAAACCCCAAATTAAATCATGTTAACTTCCATAGCCAATTTCCTGGAAAAGAAGAGCAAGCTCTGTTAAGACATATGTTGAGCAATCCTCTCTGCAGAACAGCAAACTAAAACACAGCACTGCTACCGTGCGTTAGGAGATGCTGTCCTTTTCCACGATCTATTTAAAAACACTCTCTCCACAAGTAGCAGGTATGCAACCTGAACAGTTGTACCAGGGTTTTAACACAATCCAACTAGGATGAATTGAAAAGAAACAGAGAAAGGAACTACCATGAATTAAAATCGCAGTTTTTCAAACATTTTTTTAAATTACTAACTTAAAATTTGGAAATTCATGAAATGTGACAAATAAGGAAATAATTGAGAATGCCTGCTGCACTCTGATGTGTCTCTGCCAACACATGCCTAAGTAGAAGCAGGCATCAAAATTTAGTTCAGTTGAATTAAGTACCCATTCTAGCTGGAGTGAGGAATGAAGCCATAATTAGTTCTCTGAATCTGCCAGAGTTTGGGATTTTTTTCCTCATTTCATGACTCCATTATCTAATCATCCTGTTGTGACATATACATACTGTATGAAAGAAAGTATGTATTACTTTTGTGCCCAGCATAAAAGTATCCATAGAAGCCACTATATATTGCTATTTGTTGTGCTTAGCAGATATTATCCAACAAGTGAACAAAGACTATAATTTCAAATTACAATAGTTTTTATCTTGACCAAATTCTCTATGGTTATGTTATTTACAATAATCTTGGCTTCACATAGGCAGGCTGAAGGAGGTGTGTGGGGTAAACCACTGGAGACAGAAAGGCAGCGCAATGGTACAGTGATCTATTTGTTCATATTTTGCTATTGCATATTTGAAAAGGTCAGACCTAAATAAAACTGCCAGGATACGATATTCCTCTGAGACGAAGAACATGGTTTATGTGCCTCAGCTTTGCCAAAAAACTATGGAAACCAATGCTTCACTTTGTGAATAAAGATGTAGGCACAAATACTGCCTCAAGCAGGGTGAAGACCACCCTTGGGCAGAAGTGTTTAGGAGCTGCAGTGGTGAAAGGTTGGGGATGTGCTTTGTTTTGCAGAACATTTGGGTGTGTATAACAGGCCTGTCTAAACAGAATTGGTGTGTCTGATGGCTGATCCAATATTCCAAGGAGGTCTTCTATTCAGAACTTGTTTTCCTTCCACACTTACCCTACTTTGTGTATTGTGCTAGATTATACTGGTTTCATAAGTGGCAGTCACAGTTACTGTCCATCTGGATATGTTTTGAGGCTCTATAAAGTTTTAACAACTGTGAAGGGGGGAAAAATACAAAAGTATGCAGTCAGTCTGACGTGGTTATCTCGAGATTTAACCTACTGTTGCCAGGAACGCTCAAAACACTTCATAGTTAATGTAAAACTTACTTAGACCTACAGTCGTAATAATACAGTAAAAACCTCTTAATGAATAAAAATGTTTATAATATTAAAATCATACTAACACATCTCTACACATTCAATCTTGATTCAGAGCATATATAACTGAATCAGATACTTGGTTAACTCTTGCTTTGTTCTGTTGCTTGCTCTTTAAGAAGGAGATTTTTATGCTTTTCAATATCCTGTAATAAGAATTTGGTTTGCTATAATTTATTCTCATGCTATTGATTAAGGAATGCCTGTCAGTTCTCAAAAAGCTTGTATATGCTTCTCATGTTATTTTCACATTTTAAAAGTCCTCTTTTCTATTTTGGATTTTTCAGTGCTTCATAATTTAAAACAAATAAAGCAACCACTAACAATAATATCGAGGATAACCTTAAATTTCATGTATGCTTAATGACAAAGAAGAGTTGTTACCAATTAAATAGATGTTATATATGTGACCAGACAAGCCCTACCAATAAATACTTGGAAAATGAGACAGCTTGAACAGATGTCTATTACTGGTATTAGTAATTCCACACATCCTCAATTCCCCATCCGAATTCCTGACATTTCCAGAAAATGCAGCTATTAGTTCTCAGACTCAATAACATTCAAGACAGGTAAAAGTAGTCAGGTACTTGTGTCAATATTTGTGATGGTTTGGACCTGGCTCCCTGCCAAATGCCCAAACTCACAGTGAAAGCCTTCCCCCTCCCTTTCCCTCTTAAGAATTTTGGAAAAACTAAGAGAGAAACTAAAGAGCCTGAAACAACCGGAATTATATCAAAAGTACATATATTTACATATATAGCAGTTATATACAATTAAAATACTATGTACACAGTAGGGGGAACCCCCCCAAGGGAAAGGGAAAAAGGAAGGAAAAAGGGAAAAAAGGGAAAAGGGAAACTAAACCAGATATATACACTCGAAACCCAGGATAGAACTAATAAAAACAGAATCTTACAACTCTCCTTAAGATAGCAGAGTTGCACTGACCAACGCCAGCAACCGCTGCCTCTCAAGGCCTACAAGGCCTGCAAGGCTTGACTCCTCCACACGGGCGAGACCGATAGCATAGAACCTGCGTCTTCAGATCCACTGGAAGGGAAGAGAACAAAGGCCTCTCCCCCTCCTTATTTATACCCCCAGTTACGTAAAAATCGTATGGAATACTGGGAACATGACCAC
Organism: Galbula dea; assembly: GCA_013399015.1. Taxonomy (NCBI): domain Eukaryota; kingdom Metazoa; phylum Chordata; class Aves; order Piciformes; family Galbulidae; genus Galbula; species Galbula dea. The sequence continues at coordinate 7,209,962 of VWZX01002149.1, read as the reverse complement.
TTCCCTGGTTACCAGGAAAAGGCCTGGGTCAAACCATTACAATATTAATGGAATACATCAGGGCTTTGGGACCACATCTATCTGCTGCCTTCACGTCATCAGACAATACACAGCTTAACTAGTTTCTTCTAGAGTTGCTTGTGTACTGCTCAGAAATAAGCAGCACTGTTTTTTATACACAGCCATTGCTGTCTTTATGTTGAGCTGGGACATCACATGCGAGCACAGAAAAGCAAAGGATGCTTGCCACCACTTTTTGTTCATTCCAGCCCTTGGAGCTGCTGCAGGTGCTGGCACAGCTCAGGGCTCTGCTCAACTCCTGCTCCAGGTCAGCACAGTCTGGGGTAGATGACTGCAGTATCTAATTGGAAACCTGCTGTATCTGGGATGATACAAATGAATGTTGTACAAGTGTACAGTCACCAGTGCCAGGTCTCTGTGATGCTGAGGTTTGTCAGTGTGAGAAGAGGTTTATTGGTATGGCATGTCCAGCTGGATCTTGAAGACAGATCTGTCCTGCCTTTCCGCTCAACAAGCAGTACCATGGCACATGCCAAGTCCTGGACCCCAGTGTGTTTTTTGCCCCATTGCTCAGCCCTCAGTCAGCTCCAAATCTATCACCCAGGTTTGCTTTCAGTTGGGCTTTTTTTACTCTTGCTGTATTGATGAATACATAGCAGAAGAGAAGCCAAATTACACAAAACTGTCTCATTCTGATATATTGGGCAGTTAGTTACCACCAGCCTCCAGAGCAAAATAATACCTGGGCTGAGAACAGTGTCAGGGCTCTTGACACAGCAGCTGAAACTGTGCCTGCAATTGCAAGTGTGATTTAAGCCTCTCTTGTTCATATACAGCTTTTTGGTATTTCATCCCTTGGCTGTTCCAGATAGGCCAATAAATTTTGTTCTTTGCCACTGCTAAGAGAGGATTAAACCATGTTGGGCTGGAGAAAACCTCTCCTAGGGTTAGGGAAAAAACCCCAGTTACTGCAAGACTATTGTAAGGCAGAGATGCTTTTAAAAGAACAAAAGGTTTTTCCTTCAGGTTCTTAGTACCCATATGCAACAAATTTGGTGAGGGTCTGGAGGAAAATGAGGCCTAGGCTCACCAGCAGGTTCAGTGGTTTATTGGAAAATCTTTGTTGTATTCATCCTGACAGGTTCTGCCATATTATGCAGGTATTTACTTTTCTAATGCAACATTACAAATCATTGTCGAGTCATCAGCATTCTCACAGTCTTCCAAAGTATTTTTGTGTCTGCTCAGGGTTCCTACCAGACCTACAGGATACTGTATAAGCTCCTTTAATGGGGCATGTAGTCTTGAAATGTGCACTGCTGCAACACTCCCGCTCAGAGGAAGAGGTATAAGGAACAAGGTGGTCCCAAGAGTTATGGCTTAAGGATACCATGAGACTTGTATTAAAGACCACTTCTAGTAAGAAAATGTCTTAAACCATCATAGCAAAGTAAACCAATATCTTATTTAAACAAAAGCTTTTTTCCTTTCATTGTTCACTTAAGAAAGGCTGATCAGGTAATTCAGTTAATAAGATGACATGTCATCCTGTTATTGTACTGCACATGCTACCGACTTCAATTTAAATGCTCCATATGTATTTAGAAATTAACAGCTCTTCACTCCTCTAGGTTAAGCAAGTCCTCTTGGTTCCATTTTATTTATAGGGAAGCCATGATTAAGGTTATTGCCTAAGGCCAAATTTCAAATTCTATATGAGGATCCTAGGATAAAGTAAAACACCATGAGGAGACTAGAATCAATGTCAGCCTCCAGAGGACCATCCTCAGGCTGAGAACAGTTAGAGCACAATGTGTGCTTGCCACTTGTTCTCCTTTGCTGTGTTGTTCAGCCCAATGGAGGTTACCTTTCTTTTCCTGGGAGAGTGAACATTTCTTCTTTTCCTAAACTGTGGCAGAGCATTTTCAAAGAAATGTTAAAAAATGAAACAGAATTAAGTTCACTTGTTATTTTGTGAGAATCTTACACTTATCTAGGTGATGAAATTACTGAGTCTACCAGCTAATAACACAAAGTTGCAGTAATAGGAAATGGTGTCTCAGATGCTGGGGTTACCAGGTCATTGGGGATTGCTTATGCTGTACCACAGTGATGCTGCAGTGCTCTTGTGTTGCCCTGCTTTGCTAAAGGTTACAAGATCAAAGCTACATCCATGCTAAATGATTTGAAGTAAACCAGGCCCTTTATTTTCAGACCTTCTCAAGGGCTTTTGAAAACAGGAGGAAACAAAATGACAGCTAATGGATCTAGGAGGGCCTGACAGGAGGATAAGGTTAAGTGGTGTAATAATCTCCATACTGAACTTGGTGCTGGTATAGCAGCATCCCTAATGTGCTTGGTCACAAGGTGAACCACTGAGCAAACATCACAGATCTTCTGCCCACACCACTCAGAGCAACACTTAGGGTTCTGTTAAACACAGGAACACTATCCTAAAACACTTTCCTTTTCTTTCATTAAAGACTACTTTTCACCACGTTATGCTTGATAACCTTGCCAATATATCTCATTCACTTCTGTGCACTGTGCTTTATCTAGTGTTCTGATACTTGCCTCCAAAAGAAAAACCTGCTACATTTTCTAAATCTAAACCATTTCCCAGTTAGACTACAGGCTTTCTTCTTTGAGAATCAAAAAAGTTAATGCATATGTTCTCTCTGTCTTTGTTGTAGGGGAGGGAGTGGCCTGGCTGAAGAATTGTTTCTTTTCAGAGAATGCTGGGTGGAGATATCAGTCAGATTTTTTTTTTTCTTTTTTGAAAACAAAGATAAAATAGCTAATAAACTGCGAAGTTTCTCTAGGCAATGACCTCTTTATGCTTGTTGAGACCAGAGTAAACAATATTATCAACAAACCTCATTCAGGAAGAATGTTTTAATTTGTCTTTCTCTCAGAGACATTACACATATCTTCCCAGTGAAGGAAAAAGTACCTGAGCTAATTTGGAATTTCTCTGAAAAAAGAGACTCTCAGCTAGGAGAAGAATCCACAAGGATTTATTCCCTGATGGCTTGGGAATGATTTGTTTCCAATATGTCCCAACTCAATCCAGCCATACTCTTGGTATATTGATCTTTACCATGCAAGAGAAACATCAACTTCCTCTGACTGACATACAAAAACCAAAACTAACTGAACAAAAAAATCCAGTGAATAAAAGTACAAAAGCTTATTGTGCTCAAGACAGAAAGGGAAGGGAACTCTACTCACACCTCATGGAGAGTTCTTCACTAAGCAAGACGACAGATTCAGTGTCATCAGTTCAGGATGAGGTGTGAAGTAATAAACATAACTGAAAGTGACTACTTTGAAATACTATATACTATCTGAATACACTGCTTGAAATTTCAAAATATCAGGATATGGAATGGATAACAGGATAAGACAAAAGAAAGAATCACTGTATAAATACACTTAGAGGATTTTCTTTTTTGTTTTTCTATTTAAGCCTCAAAAGGCTCAACATTTCTTCAGTTTCATTGATTTCCTTAAACCAAGGAGGAACACAGTAGTGCAAAGAAACCACACTCATCCCAAACCACAAGATGGTTAAAAATTGAGGAGTTAATGCATGATCATTAGACTTTCAGATTGACACAGCAATCTCGGAGGAGAAAATATTATTGTTTCCAAGATGTCTCTCTTTTATGGTACCATAATGCCTAGGAGGATCTCATCGTTCTGAATCCAGTCTTGCTGTTCATTCCTATTCTCACTTTCTGAACAATACCTAAGTAACCTTAACTCTGTCCTTCTAGAAAAGCAGTCACAAACCCCACTGATTTTATCCTACCTTGTGTATCAGAGATACAGAAAAATGTAATACCCTTTTTTATTGAAATAAGGTTTAAACATTTTCCCATTTATATAAGCAAGTAAAACTATGAAATCAAAGATGCCTAGAGATAAAAGAACACCTTTTAGAAAATCACCAAATGAAAACCATAATAAAAGGAAATATGAATCTGACTTAAAAACCAAAGGTGCTGAAAATACAACAAACTGGATTAATCTATTCTTACATCTAAGCACCTTGATTTTAAGTTATAAAGAATACATCCTTTCTCTGAAAGAAATTCAGAGCTTTAATAAAACAGAAAGAAAAGTGCAGCAGAAAGGATAATGAAACACTGGAAATGACTTATGTGTAATGGATCACTCTATATTTCTTTATAGAAAGAAAATATCCAGATTACCTCGGCTTTAATAATATATTCACAATGACTGCAGATGAGGAACTTTAAAATGTATATGTAAGACTAGAAATGGGTACAAAAGGTCACAGGCTTTCAAAATTCACTCTGTAACAGGTCTAGTGAGTGCAATGCCAAGAGTAATATGTGAAATTTGATTTCACTGTTCCACAGTTTTCTTTTGTTTGAGGAGATCCCCATGCAATGAATGCATTCAGCATTCTGAAAGAATGAAAGAAACAGTTAGTGGAAAGGACTCAGAGGTAATCTTTTCTGATCATCTCTCTCTCATTGTCTGGAAAAGGTGTTACCTAATAGCAATACTCCTTTACTATCCATATTTCATTGTCGCAGGTGCAAGATGGGATGAGGGATGAAAAGACATGAATAATGAAAGACAGCAAAGGTTCCACTGACTTTGCCAGGGTCAATACTTCACTCTCAGGGACCTGTTGGTAGAAATGGGAGGGAATTTCCATGTTCACTGAGAATTTGCAACCCCTTAATTGTATCAAAAACTTTAAATATTTCCTTCACAGGGCAAAGTTAGTATCTTATTTCCGATGACTGTAGTGGCTGAGCGTCATCTGCTGCTGGAAAACCTTTAGAAGTTACTTAAAACTCAAAGAGGCATAAAAGAGACACAGGGTGGGAAAGGGTTGTTTGCTATTAGACACCAACACAAACCAAACTGGGCTTTTTGTCTATTCCCTTCCCCCATTTTGTTCACACAGTCCTCTTCACCCTTCAGACAGCCTTAGAATGCTAATTTTTCTAATCACTAAAGAATGAAAACCACTACAGAAATGAACTTACATATTATTTTAAATCTTTCTTAATGAGCCTGGAGCCACACCTATTGACTTCTATTTTTCCCTGTCTTAACTCCTAGTTTTTCCTGTCTTAACTTTCAAGACTGGCAGTTCCAACACCCTATACAACCTGACACATTCAAATTCAAAGCAAGTATCTGAAGAGATTTTCAAAAAAGGTTGTTTTAATATGAAATGACAAGTAGGTTTTATGAAGAAAATAATAAAATTCTAATTGTCCTCTTTTCACAGATGTTTAGGATTTCTCTTCACATAGCAGTAGATAAGGATGCTTAGAATGATTCAGTGAAACGATACTGTAATGATAAAGCTGAGATCAGTTTTAGTCTTTCTTATACTTTCCACCCCTTTCTGAACTTTAAGGCATTCAATTATTCTGTTTTTCTCATGGGTAAAATCTGTATGCATGTAACCCTTAGTTAGCGCTAGTAACAATGTGAAAACCTTCACACATCAAAGATGTGACTAAGTGCCTTTGTCTAGCCTAATGGTTTGAGAGAAAATCTTGATAAATCAGTGTGGGAGTTTCTTTTTTTCTTTTCCTCTTTCTTAAGTTTTGTTGCCTTGATTAGATAAAAAATAATAGGGAGCTGTCAATCTGTTTTCTTTTCAGGTCTTCTCTGTCTTTTTCTAAATTAGTTACAGACTGCTTTTTGTAGCTTTATAGCCAGCCTGACCTAATTTAATTACCATGATTTGTGTGGCTTAAAGGGTTGTATTCACTCTTCCTACTTTTGTATAAGTTGTCCCTTTCACCCATCTCAGAATTCAGAATTTTTGTCCTCTGTTCTTCAGTAGGTTAACACAAGGTTAGTTTTATAGCATTGTCTATATTTTCACAAAAAGGCCTTTGACGCAGTTCTGCCTTAGTCTTTGCTCTGCTATCTCTGTGTGCCGTGAGCCCGTGGGCCTTTGTGGGACATTAGCTGGGTCTCAGAAACATGGGATGGAAAATACATACTCAGGCCCATCGTGAGGTTATTCAGAAAAATTAGACTGGCAAAAGGAAGGTAAAGAAATGCATTTCAATGGCATTTCACTTTTCAACCATTTGAAGTTATTTGCACAAACCCATAAAAGATGTTTTGTTCTGCAAATGAATCAAAGAGGATATCACTAAACCAAGTTCCACAGGAAGAACATAAAAAGTACCTGAGAAACCCCATCCAGTCTTTATGCACATGCCAGAAACCGACATGCTATAGATGTAAACTATTTCCATGTGTTAACACCTACAGCAAGGGATAGTGTCCAGTGATACTTCCATACTTAGAAAATGAAGAGGTAAGTAATTTTTTTTCAGTCGTCATTAATTAGAAAACCCTATGGAAGAAATAAAGGGATAAATGAAGGAAGATGAATTTGACTATTTTTATTAAAATAACCCAACAGTGAAGGGATGGATTTTTCAGAGACGTCTACTGGTGCCCTGCCTCAGCTCCTCTCAAAGCCTGTGACTGGCTTCAACAAGCATAGAGTTTCATTACTAGTCACTTCTTTTGAAAAAACTCACTGAATACCTTTCCTTTATCTAGGTCTTCCCGTCACAAACAGTACTAAACTAATTAAAAAGCAGCCACCTCTAAATGCAGTGGCTACATCCACTCAGAAAACAAGCTGCTATGAATCTGGAAACTGACTGACTGAGGTCACTAGTGCAAATCCTTAGTATTGGGGTTTTTTTTTTACAAGAGTCCCACTGAAAAGGAAAGGTTTTCAAAGCTCTTCAGATAGATGAAGATACACAGGAAACTTTATGGCACACTATTAATCTTTCTTAGAAAGATGAAGTATTGATGAAACCTTGATGAAATATGAAGCTGCCATTTGGAATGGAAAAAAGAGGAGACAAGAGTGCTTCAAATATAGCATTTTCATCACCAAAGTACACCTATCACACTGAGACTCTCTTTTCACTGAGAATGTTGCTGACTTTAATAAAGCTTTTTGCAGTTGCCCACTTGCACCTCCTTTCATAAGAGATTTATCAGAGCAGGTGTCTCTATACTAGCTTGGAAATCATGTTTCTTGGCATTCTGCTGAGCTAGCACAAGTGTTGCTAGTAACAGGTCAGCTGTAGCTAGAATTTTAGGTATTCTCTATCATGGAAGATAAATAAAAATAAATATGTCCACGTTCATGTCTAGGCAGTGATGAACAAGATATACATTAATTGGATAGCCTTCTCAGGCATTTGTTTCCCTCTTAAATCATGGACCAAACAAGAACCTCCACTTCAGGGACTTCTACTGCTAGCTCAGAATTGCAGCAGCCATGCAGTACAATTTGCCAGCCTGGTAGAGAGATACTCCACTGACCTGGGGTATTGGGGTTTTTGTTTTTTAAAGAATATCTAAGAGCATAAAAGTGGAATAAAGATTGAACTAAATGTGCTGGTTCACTTAACCGAAGTGTAACTCTATTCCTGTGCCTGATTCAGATCACGTTTGCATCGCTACGTGCATCAGCAAAGATTTTGTACTAACAGTTACAGAATCACAGCTTGAAACTGCACAATGTAAGGAGCAATTTACTTCCTTATCTTTGTAGGACAAAGTCACTTGCTATATCTCTGGTGTAAAGGCCTGTGGAATTTAATGGCACTTAGTCTGAATCTGGTGAATAGTGATCATATGTTCCAAATACTAAAAATAAAGCATGAAAAAACTCCTTAATCCCCTGCAGATTACTTTCAACCATGACATAAGTGGATATAAGATCTCCAGTAACAAAACTTTTTAAGTATGAAAATGCCTTCAAGCTGTCCAAGAATACAAATGCTTTACACAGAATTGTGTCCCCTACAACATATCCATGAGGCTCATGCCAAGAACATTGCCAAATCCTTATATTACCCTGTTGGAGATTTTAAAATATAGAAAGCAAGCAACCAGATTATACAACTACAAAATACTACTTAAAATTAAATAGATTGTGATGTTTCTTCCTCTCTGTCACAAGGGAGAAAGATTGACCAGGAAAACTTGACATATTAAAAAACCCCAAACAATTGATTGTTTATTGCATTTCTGTAATTGTTGTATGTTTTTATAATTTGACATATAACTTTCAGATGATCTATCATTGTACAAAGACTATCTTCATATAACTATATAAAGTTTTGCCCACAAGCATTAAGTATGTTTTGCACTAGTTTAGAAATAATTCTGTTGAGGCTTACTGTAATTTTTAATACAAATGCAGATACATATTTTAGAAGTGTCATTTCATGCTTTATCTTGTTACTACTAGAAGAACCTCCAGTCCTTTTTTAAAAAGGCATCTATTTGGGTTTAAAAAGAATATATTTGAATTTGTTAGCAAAGGAAATTACTACCATTAATTCTACCCTACCACAGGTTTCAAAAGAAACAACAAACCATGCAACTTAACAGAAAACCCAACAAATTTGTTTTATGAACCTATGTGCAATATTTTTCTTACAATGAAATAAAATGCTGATATGTCCCAAACACTCTGAACTTGCTCTCCTGTGACTAATTCTTTTGAGCTAGTTTTAAAATTAATCTCCCAATGCTTGACCTCTTCCCACCCTTGTTATTAAACTAACAAAAGCAGTTTCTACCAACCACACTATGAGCAAAGAAGTAAAAGAAGACCTCTTTAAAGCATTCAGTTTGCCCTGCTAGACAGCTCTATCTAAAATCACATTAATATTGTATTAAATAAAATTCCATCTGTAACATTTAATTTCAATATATAAAATGTTTCCAAATGTGATACTCCAATACCTTGTTGGGGTATTGTTGGTCTAGTTATCTGAAGGGAATATTCCTAAGTAACTTACATGAAACTAATTTGCATAGTTGCAAAGTTGCCAGGAAGCCAACTGGCTTCAGAAGATGACAACATTTCTGTAGGTACAAAAAAATCCCAAACCAACCCTTCCTATGAATGTTTCAAGAAATAATGCAATCCCCACCAAAAGCATGATCAACAAGTCTTCAAAACTTCAGCACCTGAGGTTGTATTTCTCATATAAATATGTTCACCTGCAAAGAAGTAGTTAGAGAAATCCAGTCTGAGACATCTGAGTGGCCCAGCCAGGCTTTCCCACTGTCCTTTTTACATTTATTTGGAAATTTTCTTGGAGTGAACTGGTGTATAATTTCAGAATGACAGCTCAAGAAAACAAACAGATCAGAGTTCAACAGTTGAGGCAGCTGCTATCCTTGCCTTTAGCCCTACCTCTTTCCTGTGTGACACTGCCTCTGGGAAGGAAAACATGAGCCAGAAGAGACAGGTAAGCAGTACCTGAATGGCTCACGCTCAGTTTACTATGGTAACTTACATCCACAGTTCTGACAATTAAAAAAAATTAACACTTAGTATAGTAAAGGAGGCCCAGTAGCGGATAAGAACAGCATAAGCAGACACACAGAAAATAGGACAGGAATGATGTGGAGGACATGGAAATTTGTGCTTTAGGATTGGAACAAAGTAAGTGGCCTCCTCAAGAGGCAAGGTGCTCTTGGCAACCACGACTCCTTTTCTTTCCAGGAAGGTGTAAATCTACTTCTTTTATCTGTCCAGTGTATTTAGATTTTAAGTGTTTCACAAAAAGCTCCCTGTTCCAGTATGAGAGTGCAGTGGTCCTTGATCTCATTTTCTGTCTACAGGTATTTTCATTTTACCAAAAATAATAGAAGAGCAACCACAGATAAATTTTCTAAAAGGTCATTCCTTATTTATGTACATCGTCGCTATATCCTGTACAAAAATGAGTTAGAATGAGATATGCCATGAGAAAAAAGTATAGATGAATTCACTGATCTGTATGTGGATCAAACACTGACTACATCTGGCAGAAGTGCACAGCTGATCATTACTGCACCCAGATTGAAGAAAATAAAGGGCAGAACATGCATGTATTCCACCGCTCTGATCATGCACAGAAAGCAGTTGGTATTTTGAGGTTCTGAGGTTACAACATGTGGCTCTTCTAAAGAGCAGACTGCAACCTTGAGGGGGTTTGTTTTGTTTTATTTTTCAACTGAAATCTGACATGCATTACATGTGAACATTTGGAAATCATATTGTTCATTATGCATTACATATAATTGCCTTAACTCTTATAGTATGCAGACATTAAACTGACTTTCAAAATAGAGCACTTAACAAAACCCTTACCAACATATGACCCAATAAAGATAAATGAGCATGGTGTCTAACTTCTCAAACACTGTTTACTTTGGAGTAGATGCATACATCCCCTTTTTAAATCAGTGGGGATGCTTGCACACAGAAGGGGTGTATAGGAAGCAGGCCACATTGTGATCTATGAACAGATATACACATATAAGTATAAATTATTTCTGGGACAGATTTATTTTTACTCAAGATTCTCTGAACAGCAGAGAGATATCTGATATGTGAAACAGTAGGCCCCAGCCAATTAGTCTGTGACAGATAAGAACCTTTCCTTAATTTGTTCTGTTGGGTTTATATGTGGTCTGTTCCTTTGGTGATTTCATGTTCCCCTCTGACTTCACTGAAATCCACTTTGTATCAGCTGTGATCCTGACATTCTTTCCAGGTGCAGCAAAGAAATAACTCGTTTGGAAGGAATGAAGTATGAATGTGGGCCTTGATTCTGTCTTAGGGAAAGAATGCTTTTGTTGTTCTACTCCTCAAAATATCTGTGAACAAGAAAACAAACTAATTTATTAGACTTACAAGGGTACCCTTTCAAAGCACCATAAGGGGACTTAACCAAGTAACATCATTAATATCTGTAACAGCAGCAAGACTCAAGCGTGCAGCTCTGGAAATCTGCCTTCCCACGGTTGTACAGAAGAGTAAAAATAGTTTGGAAAATCTCCTACATCATTAATATCATGCATTGATTTTGACATCTGTGCATTACTACATTCTCAAAGTTAAGAAAAGCAAAGTTTTTCTAAGACAATGTCCCCAAGGTACATAAAGACCTCTGGGATATAACAGATTGTTGAGATAGAAAATTCACTCCATATATTAGTTCATGCTCCAGACAGAGGAACTTCTAAACATTTAGGCTAGTACTTGCATTGTTCCACTACATCAGCAAAACCAGCAACTCACACTTTCCTCAGTAAGTATTTAATGGCATAAACTGTAATTTTTATTTACACTCATGATTCCCATGTAATTTTTGCCTTGGATGTTATTCTCTGTATAATAAAGAAAGAACTAGGAAAGCTTCATCTTACATTATGGAGTGGAAGTAGATGGAAGGAAGAAAGGAGGAACAACACTGCACACCTTCCAAGAGCTGAAGAGGAGGATAATACTAAGGAGCAGCTGGGAGTGAAAAGAAGCTGCTTTTCTCTGGGGCAAGAGCTCTGAGCTTCCACTGCTCCTCTGGTTTAGGAAGGACACTAGACCTTGCTATCCTTGGAGATTCACTGAAGAGAGTACATGGCTGTTGAGCACTGGTTGTAGGTTTTAGGCAAATTCTGAGCTCAGGAATGCCTGATAGTCGTACTTGGGCCTGAAAAGTCTCCGAACAAGAAAATGAACTCATTTATTAGGCAGGCAGAAATGTATCCTGGTGAACTCAGAGGCTGGGGAAAAGGCTGTTCTGGTTAAGCAGCTGTTACTGACCAAGAGTCTTGTGTCTGCAGCCAGCAGTAATCCTCATTATTTCTAACCTCATATCTGCTACTCAGATACAGAGCTTCTGGTAAAGCAGAATCACAGAGTAATTTAAGCTGGAACAAACTGCTAGACATCATATAGTTCAAGCCCTTGCCCATGCTCATGACCACGCCCCTTGCATGGTCAACTTTGATGTTAAATCAGGTTGGTCAGAGACTGTCCTGTCAAGTTTTGACGATCTCCAGGAACAGAAATTCTGTGGTCCCTCTGGGCAGACCCTTCCTGTGCTGATCTACCCTCATCATGAGCATCCAAGAGGAACAGATGATGTACAAGACCTTACCTCTCACAGAAGGAGGATACTGCTGAGCAGCAGATGGCCCAGCCCCTGAGATAACTTGCTCCACGGTAATGGCCATATTTCATCAAACGGGACAGTCTGAGGGAATGGGATGCCACATGGCTCTTTCTGCTTATTCTGGTCAGTCTCAGTCCAGATAGAAAGATTCAGGATCACTCAGAACAAACACGAGTGAGGACTCCTTAGTTCCCATTTTACATGGTCTCCTGGGTGTACAAGGAAGGACTCCCACAGTGATATTTCGTATCAGTAGACTCAGGCAACCTCACCAGGTATGTTTGTGGAACACCATCCTTTCTCCTATGCACGTCTACTTGGTTTCCACACAAAGCAAACCAAGCATGTTGGGTGGCTAGGGGATAGTCTTCTGGGCACTATAGAGATTACTGGCTGTAATGGCAGAAGCAGCGTCAGTGACCTGGTATAGAAAATACAAGTTCTCAGAAGCAAGAACTACCTTCTCATACACTTCTACCTTAAATTAAAAAATAAAAGCTCTGGTTAAAAAAATTCAGTTCTTTTTGGTATAGTAGAGAAAGTATTATTTTGGAGGTCTTACAAGAGGGATTTTTGATTCTTCTTGTTAACTTGATTTATTTTTTTGTATCCTTAGAAGTCTCCATCAAACTTCACACTAAAATTATTTCCAACAAAGAGGTTCATGCTTCTGGAAAGAAAACAAGTAGAACAGATGCAAATTCCTCCTTTACTTCTGTGACCTGGGGCAACTACTACTGCCTTTTAAAATATGCGTACTTCTTTTCTCCCTGGTGATTGTTATTAATACAGTTTAAGGAAAGTTGTGATAAAGATCAATCCTCTACCCAGAAAAGAAACATTAACTGCTTCTTTCATGTCTTCCAAAGTGAGTGAACAGCTACAGTTTCAAATGATCCCCAGATGTTTACTACTTCTCTGCTCAAAAGCAATTTAGGTTTTTCTCCAGAGCAGCTGTGCCATGTTGAGTATTTCTGGTTATCGTGCAGACTTCAACCTCTCGTCCTCTGAAGAAAATGTAAAGGTCAAACAGAAAGCCTGTGCGGTGTAGAAGTCCCCAGTGAAAAATAAACCAAGTATGGTCTCTTACCATTGGCCAACTTAAGCTATGCCTCTGCATGCTGAACAAAATATCCAAGGAATTCCTGCAGAGATGGGTATGTGAACACTACAAGGTTTTCACTTGATTACAAAAAGGTTTCGTGATTCCAGTAAAAGAATAATCGCTGAGGTCTCTCACACAGATCATGCTATTTTTCTGGTTATTTACAGCAATGTTGTCCTATTTCTTTATTCTTACTGAGAACTCAGACTTCTCCTCCCTCATTACTCCTGTCTGGAGTCCTTTCTTCATGTGATCATAATGGCCATTACAGGAATCCATGTTCACTGTGTTTCCCAGCATGACTCCCTGCTATTGCCTGCTTTCTCTCTCTGAGCTGAAATAGCTAGGGAGAGGGTGACAGAGCTGACTGGTTAGAGAGTAGCTGCACACCAGAGGCAGAAAGGCACTTTCTTAAATGTGGCAATTGATTATGGTATTTACCTAACCTTGGGTTTATGAATCATGCCCAAGAGAAAACTCTTTGAAAGTTTATAGACTGCCTCCAGAATCTCTAGTTATGCAGCTACAAGAATGACACGGATGGAAGTATAAAGAAATTAGTATTTTCAAATAGATTTCAGGGCCAGTGTGGCATAATGTAGATTTGGAATCAGGTGGTATCTATTATATATCTGTTAGGTATCAGAAATCAGGAGGTATCTGTTACTTGTTCTGTTATTCTTGGTCTGGCCTCTGAAGCCAGTGTGACCTGGGTAAGTTCTCTCTTTTATATGTCTCTGAGCTAACCAAAGATCCAGAAAACTGGAGCAAACCAAACATCCTACTAGTCTTTAAAAAATAAGAGGAAAAAAAGACATCTCAGGAAATTATAGTACTGACAACCTAATTTGAGAAAACATCTGGAAAAATTATTACAATCAATTTAGAGACACCTACAGCACTGTAAGCTGAAAAGTAAAGATTTACCAAAATCAAATGTAACATAGCTTACTTTTTCATTTACACCTGGCCGGCTGAAGAATGGGAGGATTACAATCTAAATTTGCATGACATAACAAAATTTTTGGCACAGTCTAACATAAAAGTCCCAAAAGCAAATTGGGAGAGATGGTCAAGACAGATGGTCAGCAGATTAACCAGCTAGTAAAAGCCACAACCCAGGAATCAACAGCCCCTTTCTGCCCCTGAGAATAAGTTACATCTCTTGGCTCTATGTAGGAACTAAGATTCAAGGTCTTCATTCACACTTCAAGCAGATAAGCCAACAGCACACCTTTAACTGCCCATGACAGGAATAGGTCTTAATCATATGCATGGAATTAGAAAAGGATTTTTGGAATTCCTAGAATAGGACCAGGTTCCAACAAAGCATCCTTCTGTCTGCTTATCATCAGGAAAAGTGATTACAACTCTAAGATACTGTATCTGCTGAGACTGTGAATTTTCTTTCATATCCAAAATTACTCAGGTGTCTTTTTTAGGTGTTATTTTTGTACAGATTAGCTTGTGTTTTTCATCTGAATTCTCAATGAGACTGCAGCTGCAGTGTGAGCTCAACCAATTTTTTAACCTATTTTTAATTTTTATTACTTAGCACAGATTTTAAGATAGGAAATAACAGCAAGCCTATTGGGCTTGAAGGCAACCCCTAGCAGTACATAGTTTAACTGGGGTATAGCTGTTAAGATATCTGTGATACAATTCCCCACAAGTGAAATCTAGCCAGAAAGCCTACTCACTCAAAGCAAAATAAAGGTTAGGGCAAATGTCCTGGGATCTGTAAAATCTACAGTTTCTAAAACTAATCTCCTTTACTCTATGAAAGAAAGCTATGAGAATTGTACACATAGGAAGCTGCAAGTAAGCCTTTATTATAGTTAGTTAAACTAGACCATACTTTTCCCTCATGCAAACTTCTGAAGTAAATGGAGTTACAAAAGGAGTGGGCTTGGCCTGCAGCATCTGATAGGTGACTGGTATAGTGGATCTTAGGGACACTTTATGCAGCATTGATGGAGAAGATAATTTTGTAATAGGTAACGAAACAACCTTAGGAAGCTTTACAGTAAAATGACACACTTGTACCTTTGAAATATTGGGACTTTCTGCCATAGTCTTACCTACTGCTGTGAGTAGGTTTGAAACCATTTAGGCATGCTCAGTGGCAGAGGCACTGAGTCTACAAATTGTTCCATTGTGCTACTCAAATCACAGAACCAAACCACAAACCAGTGACAAGTGCAGATGCTAACCTGAGGCTCTTGATTTGTGTAAACCAAAATAATCTCATAAGTATGGACAAAAGTACAGCTGAATGGTTGTACACTCTCTTTCCCCCTTTCCCATGGCACTTGTGCACCCTGTTGAGGTTTTAATCACAAAGGACATGGATTTAGAATGTGTAGAAAGAATGAAGAATTGTGGTTTGTGTCCTTTACACGAGATGTACGGTTGCAAAACAGATCTGCTCTTCTGTAGTCAGACAACTTTTTAATCCATCTGTAATAACTGCATCTCATGAAACTACACCTGATTTAGAACCTTTCCTGAAATTTATAGACTTCTAAACCAGAAATTAGAAAGAGGTGAAGGACCACATAGGTATTTCTGTTTCATTCTTTACTTTATCAAATGTTCTGGATGCAAAGCTACTTAGTTGTATGTCAGCATCTTCTTCTACAAGACATAAATTTTACTTTCTTAAAATATCGTTTGCTTCTGAAGCTGAGCAGCTAACTCAACACCTCCATGAATCCCTGGATTTTAAAGACAGACATTTTTCTTCCATGGTGAGAAGAGTGTGCCATCAGATAATACTGAGATTACACATAGATTCTGACTGACATCAATGGGCACACACACACACACATATGTATGGTTCAGATGTTATTCAGATGCCTTGTCACACTCCTCAGGAATGAAGAACTTGTTCACTGAAAGACTGCAGATAAAGTGAGCATGACCTACGGCAACAATGACAGAGCCTGTGCCTTAAGCAACTGCAGTCAGACAAGACAGAAGAGTAAGCAAACAGAAAAATGTGGTGGAGATGGGAAAGATGATTGCAAAATAAAATAAACAGGGCTTAACAGAAAGCAGAAAATTAGAAAGCACAGCTTGTCTTTATACAATTCAAGCTACATTTGCAAGTGAACACACTTTCTGCTAACAGAAACAAAGATATCCACTGACAGTGTTCTACATGAAACTGGAGGATAATCAGCTATTTAAGACAGAAAAAAAAAAAAAGAGTGCACAAAGCTCTTCGCCAAAGTTCATACAATCCAATGTAACACTTTTGGCTTACTGAACACTTTTAAACACTAACCTAACTTTTCAGCAGAAGTTAACGCAGCTCTGGAGTCCTTGAAATTGGCTTTTGCTTGACACTCAGATTATCTACTCTCATGACCCCTCCTTCCTTTCTGCACTCTCTTTTTTATTATTATTCATGATTTGTCAGCAGCCAGAAATTCCTCAGGGTTTCAGTGATGAAGTGCTTCATTTGGACTAATTGTTTCATTTTGTTTAAAAGAACAAAGAAACATGTCAAAGCATACTTATTCTTGATTTTTTTTTTTCTGTCAAACTAATATTTAAAAACAGAGGATACTTGAATTTTAAATGGAATTACACTAAGAATTTGCCTGTCACACTAAAGAACCAACTTGTTCAATTTTTCTTTATATAGCCCAGAAAATGAATAGTATTCCTGTATTTTGTGTTATGATCTTAGGCATGGTTGGTATAAATGCTGCTTCTCCTCATCTTGAAGACAAACATTGTAGTTTTTGACTTAAACAAAACTGACAAAAAGCCCTCATACGTGCAGTTCTATTTTTTCCTGTGCATTCACAATGAACCTATTTTTTGTAAACTATTCGGACTGTATAAAGGCTTAATGCTCCAGCTCATACCGTAAGAAGCAAAGAGGATTTTGACACCGTAAGATAAATGGAATGTAGCTGTCCTGGTTCTCTCCAATAACCACGGGATGACCTTACATAATTTAATTGTATTAGACACCCAGCCCTCAGATGGCCAACAGCAGGTGAGGTGAGACCCATACAAAAGCAGCCCTTCCTCACTTCTTATGTGATCAGCTAAAACTTCAATGCATATCACTAGTCTATTCCAAATCTAGTGAAGCATAGGAAGCTAACAGTTACCCCTGAACGTTAGTCTGATTTCAAGTTTATAGTTAACAATGAATTAAAATTTTTTCTGATCTGCTAATCTACCATTTTCTGTAAAACCTGCTCACATTTCAAAACGGATGTATGCATTTATTCTCAACTCTAATATTAAGGAAGGGACTGCTCATTTCCCATCATGTTCATTTCTGCCAAGTAGCACAATTCTGACGTGACCCTCATAGGTCAAGCAGGATACCTGTGAGTATCTGAGATGACTTTAGCCACCTGCATTTCAGATCATGACTCCCATCACTTGTGATGATAATGACAGCACTAAGCTTTCCTCTGTAGCTCAAGTAAAAGAAACAACTAAATCATAGTGATATGCAAAGAGCCTCTTAGAAATACTTTACAACAGTAAACCAGTTTAGAAAACCTGTGCCTGAACACTTACTTATCTCCAAGAACTTTACTGCTAACAGAGAAATACAACCTGCCTCCCTGTTTTGTTCTCCACAGATCTGTCTTCCATCCCCGCCCTTATTTTAGCAATTAATGAAGTCAATGTAAGTCTTTATATTGATTTCAGTAGTCTCCAGAAGAAGACTCCAGCCCTGCCTCTGGGAGCTGTTCTCAGTCTAAATGGAATTTGTTAGCATTACATATTAATTTATGCCACCACACCTGACAGTCTACTTGGGGTGCAGAAGGCTGTAATTTACTATTGTAAGGTATATTACGTTCATTAAATTATGTGGGTACTTTAACCAAATGTAGAATTAATTTTTATATGCTACAGAAATGAGAAATAAAGGAACGTTAGTCACCACACCATAACAAAACATTTTCACATCTACGTGTGTCCCTGGAGAATTGTTACCTCATGTTCTGTGTGATGGATGTCTACCAACAGTGGGCTTTGTTGTCTGAGGTGATTCACCTGGAATTAGTTAATACTTCTAAAAGAAGCCAAGGAATGATAACATTTTAAAGAGCTCAGTGATACAATAAACTCTAGATGCAATAAATACTAGATTTACAGTATTTGCATCATATTTAATTTTAGTATCTGTAATTATTTTTCCACTTTATATGTAGAAAAGTGGCAGAGGGGTTACCATTATATTCTAGAACATCCCTACACTGCTAGTAAAACTTCTTTTTCCTCCTCTAATCCTAAAGCTAAAATGAATTTGTTTTCTGTATTGATCTGCTGTTACCTCAGGTTAAGCAGGTATGTATCTTTATATTATCTAATATTCAAATTGGCACACCATGTAAATTACTGAAAGGACACAGTAGTAAATGGAAGAACAAAAGATACCATATTGCTGTAACTATATGATATTAAATGCCTTTTTTTTCCCTGACATATTTTTTCCATCTTTAGGGTACAATTCTTAGGACAGACAATTTCTTACAGTATCTGAAGGCAGCAAATTCTGTAAAGTTACTGCACACAGTAACTTTACCTAATAAATATTGTAAAAGATGGGCTGGGGCTAAAACCTATAGAAACCCCAAAGAATTTTGCAATTCAAGTTGTTTTGTAGCAGTTCACAAGTGCAAATCACCTTTTGAAAAGAAACATTTTAGAATATTAAGTCATAAAATACTCCTATTACAATACTGCCTTCCTTACATTATTTCTTTTCCATATATGTATACACACAGAACGTTTTCCACGAGACACTTAATATATTGAGACGTTATAGCTTAGTACGCTTCATACTTTTCCCTTTTTTGATATTGCCTCTAATGATGTACTCCTATCTATTTTTAAGAGACCTGCTAATCCAACTGCATCTCCTGCTAACATCAGATCTTTAGAAAGACAATATAATGGAGTCTCTGAAATTCGTGACTCCTTTCACCTTTGACTGAGATTCATAGATTTCAATGGCAGCTCCACGTTCTCACATGAGAGAAAGAGGTTATTCCCTGAACGCAGTTACAAACATGCATCAAATGCAAACACCTAGCAGTCCCTTGGAAATTGTATGCTATCATACAACTACAAAATGGATTTTTCTACCATACCAAGGGGACTTTGCATTTTTAATAGTTTTCTGCTCCAGTAGCCCTGGAGAGGAAAAAGTCCAGGTAGTAGCAATAAGCACTATTAATAAATATCCACTAATCATAATATTCCATGATATGATAACTGAAGTAACACACCTTAATGGCGGCTTCACAATCACGTGCCAAAGAAAGCATTTAACTTCCACTTGCACGTGTATATATTATTCAAGTGACTGAATGTATAGAACGAGAGTATCAATGAATAACCACTAACATACATAATCATTTACTTTATAGAATGTGAGTGCAGGTCCTGCCACTCTGACCACAGCACCTTTCCAGAATTCATCCCAAATGAAATTAAAAACCACTTGTGATCATCAGAAATCTGATTAATTGAGAGTGGCATTCTGAACCTGGTGCTAGTGACCCAATGACTGGAAATTGCCCTGGAGGTTTAAAGTCTCATGTCCTTCCCGGGGTAGCAGCCACACATATAACAAAACTGCTTAGTTAAATTACATTAGCCAACTACTGTATAGAAATGTCAGGATCACATACAGTCTGCCCACTGTTTGGCACAGATAAACACAATCAGCCCTTGCATTTGAAGCTACTGATAGATTGCCAGCCACTAGTGCAGATGGTAGCAGCACAAGAGTGCTAGTTACTGGTGACATTAATGATGACGTAACCTGTGTCTCTTCAGCTAATAAACAGATGGAATGTGTCTCCTATTAATTTTTTTCAGATAAGAAATTCTTTAGCTTTAATGGTAGAGAGCAACAAAACCAAATTATCTGTTCTTTGGAGAAATTTGTTTTCTGCTAATTGCTCTAAACAATCAATAAAAGAATTACAACTGGCATTATCCCACTGAGAACACAAGCAGAGAAGTCAAAGTCAATTAGCTTCCTACATCACGATGCACTCAGATGGAAAGAATCATTACAACAGAGCATAAAAGTCAAACTACAAAGTATGCAGTTCCACAAAAAGGCACATTTTGATGGAAAATCTAACAGAAGGCTCTTACATACCTGTCAGTTCTTCATGTATCACTGCAGTTTCTATTTTTGTTTCAGACGCTTCTAAAAAATGGTAGAAGGCAGGTAAGATGATGCCCTTGGATCTTAGAAGGCTCTGTGTCTTTGTAGCACACAGGTTTCTTCAAAAATGAGACCGAGAAATGTCTCGTCTACAGAATGAAAGTAACAATGAGCTCAGTTTTCTGTTCATGTTCCATTAGCATAAATATGATAAATAGGAAAACCTGAAGACTCCACAGTGGCTACTGAAATATTATGGAAGTTGGAAAAATAGATGCCATAGTTTAATTCCCAGTCTTTTCTCCACTACTCTTGGCAGTGGAGGTGGGGCAAGGAATAAAATAGGGCAACTGTTGTTGCCATATAGGCAGTGCTTAACAACAGCCCTGCTTTGAGTGAGGACAGAACTTCATTGGGACTGGGAGTTCCTGCCTTTTGTAAGCACTAGATATCAGCAGTGTGCTGAGTTAACTGGAGTGTTTGTCCTTTCAGAGGCAGGACTTCAACCTCTTCCTGAGCCCCTGAAAGTCCTGAGAAGTCAGATTTTTGTGACCTGAAAGGCTGTGGCTCCTGGCCCTGCCAAGCAGTGCCTCTCCCCAAAGCCCATAGCCTGTCCAGGAGGGCGCAGCTAAGAGGCAGTGGCCCCCATTCTCTCATACACTAGCCAGCTAGCAGACTCTTGGCCCTGTATGCACAGAAACCCTGTTGTCCTGCTCCAAACAAGGCTGCTGCATAAAAAATATCCTGTTTCAAAAGAGAGAAGTGATGTATATTTTTGTATATATCCCCATTTCCCCCACCATAGGTTTATAACACAACAGAAAGCACATGTATGTATAGGTACGTATATACACACACACACACAAACTGAAAATTCAGGTTGCCTATTTTAATTAATAGTAATTGGATCAAAGCCGTAACCGTGTAGCAAAGACAAGTCACCTTCCCTGGAGATATTTAAAAGATATGTAGATGTGGCACTTAGGGACATGTATAGTGGTGGACTTGGCAGCGTTATGTTAACTGCTGGACTTGACCTTACAGGTCTTTTCCAAGCTAAATGATTCTGCGACCATCCATATCAGAAAAAAAAATCAAGTACATAAATACAGACACATTCTGCTAGAATACTTGTTGCTGTTTTAATTATTTTCCTCAAACATGTGGAGCTTTAGATTTACTTTTCTTTTTCAAACATTATTCACTATTTGTTGGTTCCAGTGGATTCAATTTAGAAAGTAATGTGTTAACACACTTTGTGCTGAATATAACTTACTTTGTGTATTGTAAGAGTCAAGTACACACTAATTCCTTGCACTCCATAACCAATGAAAAGGTTAGTAGTGTATATTTTGCCCTAAAAAAATAGAGCTAAATAACAGAGCTTTACATGCACCCTTGAGTGATTTAACATCTCTCTTGGGCTGAGCTCCTGACTCTTCTGTTAAGAAGTAGCTGAAGAGCCAAAGTGCTTTTGCATAAGCTACTTGAATGACAGTGCTTGCCTTCTCCAGATCATTCTATCCGGACAATTTCCTGCACAGGTTTATTTTTCCACAGCAATGTTGCTAATTTTATACAGGGTAAAAAATACTGGCCACCCAAGGTCTTAATACATTGAGCAATGTTTTCAGTAGTGATGTAACATTGTATTTGAAAACACATTATCTCCCCACTTTATACTCTATGCTCTTGCACACAAAGGAATCAATTAACTTCTTCATGCAAGTACATCTGCAAAGGCATCAAAGAGTTTTGTTAAAGGCCACCTATTTTTCCCAGGAGTTATCAGAAATAACACAAGCAACCTGTTTAGAAGAGAATAACAATCAACGGTTGTTCTGGGCTGGGAAAGGTTTACATGCATCCTCACAGTTCTCTTTTATTCAGAGATTGAAAATAACAACAGCACACAAGCCCTACAGCCACTAATTTAGCACCACATTGTGGCTCCCTCTGTTTCTGTTCATTGCCTCAAGCAAAGTCAAGTTCTAGTGACCTTTTTTGGCCAACAGATATTAAACTGATTCATATGACCTTGGTACTGTTTTGTACCAAGCATTAAATATCTTGTCTAAAGTAACAGTCTGTTAACCATGAAATTCCTATGACTGGGCTTAAGTTGGTTTGTCCATGCATTGCTGCATAATCAGGTTTTAGACTAAGTTTTGCTGAAAAGGGAAACAAAATATTTTGTTTGGTTTTCTTGCAGAACATTGCTAATTCAGGGATTACTCTGCCTAGCAGTATTAAAAAGAGATCTTGAAGAAATGAAACAAATATATTTAACAGTTCTGTTCTTCTCAGAGTTCTTGTAAAACTAAGACAATTTCCCTCTGTGGTTATATATGCAACAACAAGTAGTTAAGGCACACCTAACACGCTATATTCTCTTATGCAAAGAAGAGCACGTGGTGGTTAGCACAGACACTTGATACAGAAGGAAACGTATCTCTTCTATAGACTCTGTTTACAAAGGCACCTACCAAATTTTAAAATTTCCTCTGAAAGTCTGGCTTACTTTTCCAACAAAGACGTTTTCTTCCTGTGCTAAAGCAAGACAGATTTCCACAATACACCAGCTACATGTTAACACTTGTTCTTTACAACATATCCCTCTACAGGTAAGACCAAATTCTGCTTTCTCTCTCATTTTGGCAACGACTGTAAAAGAACAGTTGCAGTATCACTCAGAATCTCAAGTTCTTCTTACTATCTGTAGAGTATAGCTCATATTAGACTGCTTTTCTTCCATAATGCTAGAATCCTCTTACTTTACTGTCTACAGATACACAGGGTGAGTACCAAAACCTAAGTCAGCTCTTACCATGCAACTTCCGTTCTCCCCTCATGCATGAAGCATTCCTGAAGTGTTTATACAAATGGAAGGAAATCTTTTATTGTATTCTTTGCTCATCTGGGTCACCTGAAATGCACAGTGTAAAATTAAATTCCTACAAACAGTAAACCAGTTCATTCCTCTTTTCTTCACTCTGCTATACTTCACTATGCACACAATGTAGTAATTGCTTTTGCTTGACTTGTTCAAACAGCCATTTTCCTGATGTGACAGCTAGGGCACTAATATATTTATGCCCTTTGTAATCGGCCAGCACTGCTTGTAATTAGGTGCAAAGTTAATTAAGTGCAATACACCTAATAACTGCCTGCCAGTAATTGTAAAGTTTGATTTAGTACATGAACTGTCAAGGTGTCAGAATGGTGTGTTAAAAAAATGAGTTGCTAACAGAGAAACAACCTTGTCACAACCCAGAGAAAAGCACTGTGACAGTGAGTCAGTTGAGAGATGGAAAACATACTCAATGCTTACTATTTCTAACACTGGGAAATGACCCTACCTGCATGTTGATAAGTTGTACCTTGCTTTACTGAACAACAAATGGAAATATATTACTTACCAGCCGATGTATTCTTTTATAGACAACCCTGCCCTTTAAAACTTATACATATGGTTTAGAATTTTTTAAAGTCTGAAAATGTAGACGTAATTAAAAGAAAACCAACAACAACAACAAAACTGCCCACAAACAAACAAAAATAGGTTTACAAAATAACCAAGAAGGCCCAGAGAGTCACATCTCATCTTCAGGGACCTGGTTTTGTGTATTTCTTTTATTGCACAAAATACAGCTTTTCTTTTACTGAAAGTAAGAGATCATTACGTGTATCCCGAATACTTACATATAATACTATTATAAATAACTATGTGTTAGTTGTTTGTGTTTTAGTTAATGTAGAAAAAGCATTTTGTTCATGGTTTTATTGACTACAAGATATTCTTCCTCCAAACCACAGTTTCAAACTACTTGTTCTTTGTTTCAACTGTTTAATTGTAGTTTTATTTACCTTGTGTTTTCATGAAAACAAGGCTCTGTTCCTAATGAGTGGTATCCCTTCTCCACGAGCACATAATGAGTTTTTCAGCTTCATATTCTTCTTTCTTAAATTCAACTTTGATTCACTCAAATGTTCCTTTCACCTCCATTCCTGTATAGTATGAACTGTAATGTTCTTTTCCTCATGTTAGGCAGTCAAGGCAGGGTTGAACAACAGTAGAGCTGATCAGCAGGGGAAAAAAAATAGGGAGTAGCTGTACATCAGAACAGAAATCACACTGAGCACAAATGATGAGCTACACACAAACCACTCAGCACAAAAGAGTGCATAGTTAAATAATACTTTGATTATTAACAAAGTCAGATGTAGGAAGCTCAGAAAACTATGCCTATAAGATATTAAGAGCGAAAGTATGCGTAATGCTCTGAAACTTTTTTAGGTCAGCAGATGCAAATAAATTGATAAGATCTGTACACACACAGGATAGTTCACAAGTTCAAGGACAACACTGCTACTTCCAATACAATCACCAGTAAAGCTTTCTTTCTAAAACGTTTCATAAAAATCTATGTCAGATAAGCTAATCTTTGTGGTTAGTTATTATGAACTGATATTTGATCAGGGAAATTATGCTCTAGATTGACATGAAATTAATAATGCTTGTTGTGTGGTGCCCAATGACAAAGGTAAATGCTAATAGCTCTGAAATCCTAATGACTGCCGAAGTACTATTCTGAGCTTTGATTAGTGCTTGTGTTGTGCAATTATGCTTTTCTATAATCACCGTGAATTACCATCATGATATTATTATTCTCATATTCTTTATTCCTCTCAAAATTTCCTGCAGCTGAAAATGGATTCCATTTGCATTATCGCAAGCTTTGATTGTTTAATGAAAATTAATTCCAAGCAGACCCTCATGTTACATTGTCCATTTAAAATTTTCCTGTTATCTAGATTATGTTGAAGTGTCCCTTTTTTCATTTATCATTTGCCTTTATTATCACAGTTACTGCCCTCGTTTCATGCTAGATTTCAGAGAGAGGGAACAAAAATGAAAGACATTTTTATTTATACCCCCATCTTCTGCCTGGAAGCCCTTTTTCTGCATATTCTCTCTTTTCCTTGAAATTCCTTCTTTGGAAAGCTTAAAAATGCCAGGACTTTTCAGCAAAATGTTGTAACTATGCCAAAAATAAGATATTCTTTGGTTGCAGTAGAGTCTGCAGAAGGCTACCTTGGAGTTGTCTAAAGCTCAGAACCACACCCTAAGCAAGTGACATGATCAAGGGCCATCCTTGTCTATGCCAGAAAGCTTACAGATATCTCTCCTCTCAACAAATACACATAAAGGGGCAGCATGTGCTTCTTGTGAATTATTATCTCTGTTAGGGGCACAGCTACTTCTGCCTTGCTACTAAAATGTTTTTGGCAAGTGTGGGTATCTTAATGGTTTTCAGTGCTGTACTGGCTTCAAACTTCACAAGATAGCCTAAAATGGCAATCATTTTTTCAAAATGAGCCTACATTTCAGTTTGCTCAATTTGAAGGAAATTTCAGGACTGATTTGCAAGGTGTTCACGCTCCCTGTGAGCCATATTGATCAACTTACCACTAATCAGATGACTACATGGGGGGAAAAAAAAAAATCATGAGATGGTCTCATCTTTCATTAATCAAAAACCAAATGAGCCATTTGTTTCGGTGTTTCCCAATGATTTTTGTTTATGCGCAGGAAAATATTACACTCAAACAATTGATTTTTGTAGTCTTAAGAGTTTCTTCCCCATCTACAGACATTTACTGATTTTCCTTTTCTTCTTTTCTCAGTATTTTTACAGAACATCTGATGTCTTATGAAGCAACAGTGGTTTAGAGGGCTTCCAAAAGCACTGCTCTCCATGGCAGCTTGTAAAAAGTGAATGCATCTGCATTGGCAGGAACTCTCAAAGCACGTACCCAGCAATGCTGCAACGAAAAGGTAGCTTAAGTCATGCTCAAGGCTCATCTCCATAAAGCTTGCTAGTAACAGAAAGGAAAGAGCAACTGGAAAGACTTCTGGATACCAGACGTATTTCAAAAGCTATGTTTTTAAAATGCCTGTATTACCAGAAACAGTTAAATTCATTCAAAATCCAAGTTGCAAAAATTGTGGGAAATGTGGGCTTTTAAAGAGTAAGAGGAGCCTTACTCAGAGGCAGATTAATAATTGCAGAAAACACCAGATAGACATGACCTTCAAAATGAAGAAGTATGAAAGTATCCCGCAACCTGAGAGGCCATCTGACATTTGAAATATTTGTTTCTACGCATATTACCTATGCATGAAGCATGTGTATGCTTAACTAGATAGACAGAAGGAGATTGAGACACAGAATCTTCAAATCACAGAGTTCTTAAAAATTTAGTGAAATTCAGTTAACTTTTTCTTGGTTTACATAGAAAGTTTTCATTTCTATTGCAATAAAAATGGAAAAATCTTATGACTTTTAAGGTCTGTTTCTCAGCCTAGCTCAAGTTCACCATCATTTTGCTACCTCTACATTAAAAGCTTTCAATGCAGTATTTCTACTAAGAGAGTAATTCAGTCA
Organism: Galbula dea; assembly: GCA_013399015.1. Taxonomy (NCBI): domain Eukaryota; kingdom Metazoa; phylum Chordata; class Aves; order Piciformes; family Galbulidae; genus Galbula; species Galbula dea. The sequence continues at coordinate 7,183,214 of VWZX01002149.1, read as the reverse complement.
TTTTTAAAATAAGTTTTTTTGAGCTACTTTGCCATGTATTCACAAATGCTGGAGTAGAAGATGGTCTGTAATACTACATTTATATTATGTATTTTACTACTTACACACAGAATATTACTTTGTTATTTTTGTCTTCCTCAGTTCTTTCCAATGTTTTTTAACTAATTCCATTTTCACCTCATATATGCCTATGATTTTTTTCTCAGATGTACATGAATCTCCTGTGCAAAGTGTTAATATAACATATGTGGTCACAATTTCACACTTGCAATATTCAAATAGATTCAAAGTTAGTTAGAATAAGTTTGACCATGTCCATATGTATACTTAAGGAGACAAAAGCCCCTATCAGTTTAAGGGGGAAAAAAAATTCCCAAAAGATATTATATTAGAACTTTTATCCCTTAAAGGCTTTTCATTTTCACCATGGATAATAACAAAGGAAAATATTTAATCTACAACTTCATTGTGACATGAAGAAAATTGAGTCCAGATTGCACATCTGTAGATGGCATCTTTTGAAGCAGTGTTCCACCAGGAACACTTCACAATGTTGGGTTTCAAATTTGCAATGCATACTATTGAAACTTTTGACTTCTTTTCATCATCTGTTTGTCACCACTTTCTAGGTGAATAATAGTTCCACTAGGCTGTGTATGTGTCCTGACCAGCACCGTGCTACATGGGCACCTCTAACAATGCCTTAAATGCTGGTTTGGTATCTCCTAACCCAGCTACAGCTAAGCAAACAAACGTGGCAGTGACACTGATAGTGAGATTAGTATCTTGCACACTTACAGAGCAGTCTGCTTCTTATCAGTTCTACTTGAAGTCACACTGAATTAAGAAGGGTTGTTATTTTTAGGTACCCAGAACAATGCTGCAATAACAAACAAGCAGGAACAAGTCATGTAATGGGCGTTGACCTTGCCAATGAGCCAACCTTCTCCAACTGGGAATAGTATAAATATAAATTATTAGAGAAGCTCCCAGCCATTCTTCATGGAAACTTCCACCCTACCACCCACATGGCCACTGTCCAGTCTTACTTCTTGTATGGGAGGTCAGCACAGATCCTGCTTGTTTCAGATTTCTTCTTTTGTATTACAGATTACCTTAAAGAGCCTAGGAGAGGAGCTAATCCTACACACATTTGCCTCTGGTGAGACAGCAGCTGTCACTGGCTAAGGAATTAACATCCCTTTTCAAAATTATCCTCTTTATTCTGAGCTTCCAATAAACAAATCAAATCCAGTGTTCAGCAACTGCATGTTTCACATCACCAAAAGCCCCTTCAGATCTTGAAGCTGTACACAGTGTCTGCTCAAATAACCTCAGGCATTTTGTGACAATTGACTTACAAACAGTGACACCCTCTTTCCCATTCCATTGCACTAAGTTACCTCCACTATCTACAGAAAGGACTCCACATGCTTTCATGAAGGCAGCAATGTGCTGGACAACAGCAGGAACATATTATTAAATATTTCTTTTATCTCTAATTACAATAGCCACAAATGTAACCAGTCCTCAGATACTTTCCATTAGAGTATTGCAGCCACAGAGGTTCCACGTCTCAGAGCCTAAAGGGGTTTTAGGCAATTATGGCTTTTCAGTCACTTTTATGTAGCCCAACCAATTTTATCCACAAAACCTTGAAGAAAATAGCCAGTCACATGCCACAGCACAAGATGAAAGGTACACAATCATCTGTGTTGCTCATATTATTGGTTTGGCTGCTGACCTTTCACTACAGTTTCAATTTTGTCTGAGGATATTTCTATCAGCTCCTGAGTGGCTGTCTGTGATTGGAGAGACTGCAGTAAGTGAACTGGGTGGTCTTTTCTAGTCAAGAGGCTTTCCTGGACTCTCAGAAACCAACTATGCTAATCCATCATTGAACTCAATGTTCTTGAGTAGCCATACTTCATTAATGCAACTTAAAGTGTAGTGTGGTGGGATTTCCTTTCTGTACATATTGGACTGTTATTTACTCTGGAGCCTGTAAGTACATTATTGCGGTAGACTTTGTGCAGTGTTTTACATGTATGCAGGAGGCATTGCTCTTCCTTCCTTCTAAATCTTCTGCGAAGAATGGAAAAGCAGTCTGAATGCAGAGATGTGAAGAAATCACACAGTGCTGCACACAAATCCTTTCAGACAAGGAAATGGTCTGATGGGTTCATATCCATTACCGTATAAATATTCTATTTATAAATTCTTATAAACCTACCTGATTATGATTACAGCAGTGACTCTAAACTGCCTTGTGGGTAATTCAGTCTGGGACAGGGAGTTCTACTCCAGAAACCTCTGCTTAGTTGATGAACAGTCTTGTATTAATCACTTTCCTCCCCATGTTACTATTTCTCTTTGCAAAGTACAGTTATTTAAGGGTAGGAAGTTGTACATAAAGAGTCATTATGATTATTAAAGGATACTCTACTTTTCACACTCCACTAAATTGCAGGAAAGTTTTAAAATGTGCTGCTGTAATCAGTTAAAACCAGTTTTTTTATTGGACAAAGCTGCTTCTTCCTGCCACCAACTAAGTCATACTATGCAACTGTGGCCCAATTTTAGTCACTTTTTCTAGGCAATTACATACATGCCTGAATTGTCTTACTGTGTCAGAATGATACCAAAAATCTTTGTAGTTGTACATACCTCTGACTATATGGAGTAATGCATACAGCTTCAATTCATGTGGTCAAACAGCTAGAAAATCAGGAGGAAGCTCCTGACTGACTATTTGAATAATCCTTTAGTGGGAGTCAGACATACACAACATACAATTGTATATTATACAATGTATAATCAACCATGCCAGTCAATTAATTGTATTTCAAAGTGAATAACAAAAGAATGTTGTGTCTTGAGTTAAAAATTGGACTGCAGCCAGAAATCCATCACTCCCTTTGTCCCATTCTGAAGGCAGCAGGTAGCACCAGAATACGGCAACATTTTGCAGTCTCTGAAAGGATCCTTACCACTGAGATTACAGATGAGATCCTGTAAAGCAAACATGACTGGACTTGTGGCTACTACACTGAAAGAATACTTGGTAGCACAGATGTGCTGCCAGAAGGCATGAATGGGATTGAAGATGCAGTAAGTTTGAAGGTTGTCTTCTGCTTGTCCTGCCTTACATTAACTCAGCCCAAATGCAGGAGAGCAGAAGTTTGCAACCTTACAGATACAAACCAAGGTTACACAAATAAACAGTTAGTAATCACAAGCACGGCAGAAAGCCAACACACTGAAGTAATGTTGTTGACCTAGACAGCACACTGTTCTCTCCCTCTGAGAGAGGAAGGTAAATAAGTGCTGCAAATGGTTATGCTCCTGAATGAAAGAAATGTTAACCTTCTCATGCAGGAAAAAAGCCCAGGTAGCTATTTGATCTTCATCAACTGGTTTTATAGTTTAGAAGAAAATCCTTCTGCCTTACCATAACTATCAAACAGCAGCAAAAAAGTCAAAGGCAGCAAGATAAGCTCAATGAGAATTTTATCTGTACTTGTGCATCCAGACCTGCATTCTGTTTGCGACCTTCACCCTAAACAGAGTGAGCTGGAACACTGAACTGCATGGTGGGTAGGGCAAAAAGCAAAGAAATATCAAAAGAAATTCCAAAAGTAGGACAGAAGCAAAGACAACAGATGGATGAAGAACGGGATGTTCAGAACATCAGACTATATTTGTAGTAATGCTTCCAGTGACAGCTAGTTAGAAACCATGCCAGAGGATATCTTGGAGATCACTCATTTTCCCTGAAAGTGAAATTCCTCACAGGTAGGTGGTTACTTCTTCTGGAGGAAACAGGCCTAGCTCCAGCCTTAGGGATCAGGAGTTTGCAACTAGAGACCTTGCCCTGATGACCCCAGATGTCCCAAAAGCCAAGCAAAGCCAGAAGCAAGCTGGCTGATGAGTTTAAAAGGTCTGCCCTGACACTCATCTGGGCAGCTCCAGAACACACAGGGGCCAGCATCTTTTGAGAAGACAGACACAAACTTAGATAAAGAAATACCATACTTAAATGTTTCCTACATCTTATATTGTGGGATTTCTGAGAGTGGAGAGGTTACTTTGACTCTGGCACCACCTACTGAAAAGTGAACAAAAGTGCCTGGACTACAAGACCAAGAAAAGCTCTATTAATCATGGAAACACACCCTAATTTCTTCTTGCAGTGTGAATATTTTTGTTTTCTCACCACCAAGAAGGCTTCAACTTTCATACTTTAAAAATATTTTCTTAGCTTCTCATTACTGTTGACATTCATCAGACTGCAATGATATAATGTAATAGGATCTTTCCAGTCTGTAAGATAACTAGTACAAATAAACAAAAAGTTGCTTGGACTGACTTTACAAGCAATTCTTCACCACACAGATGCTGGGGAGGAACAAGTCATCTCAGTGTAATTGCCAGGAATGTTCTTAGCTGTGCAAAATCCATTAAAATAAGATTACAAAAACCTATGAAGGCTTAGTTTAGAAAACAGTTTCCTTATTCTTGCCTTTCCAAATATTTCATTCCCCCTTTCTAGGCAGAACATATTCTCCATTAATTAATAAGTAACCTATAAGCTGGGTGGGAGTGTCGATCTGCTTGAGGGTAGGCAGGCTCTGCAGAGGGACCTAGATAGGCTGGATGGATGGGCAGAAGCCAATGGGATGAGTTTCAATAAGGCTAAATGTAGAGTCCTGCATTTTGGGCATAACAACCCCCAGCAGCACTACAGGCTCGGGAAGGAGTGGCTGGAGAGCTCCCCAGCAGAGAAGGACCTGGGGGTGCTGATTGACGGCCAGCTGAACATGAGTCAGCAGTGTGCCCAGGTGGCTAAGAAGGCCAATGGCATCCTGGCTTGCATCAGGAATAGTGTGACCAGTAGGAGCAGGGAGGTGATCTTGCCACTGTACTCGGCACTGGTGAGGCCCCACCTCGAGTACTGTGTGCAGTTTTGGGCACCGCAGTTTAGGAAGGACATTGAGCTACTAGAGAGGGTGCAGAGGAGGGCAACTAAGCTAGTCAGGAGTCTGGAAAACAGGCCTTATGAGGGGAAGCTTAGGGAGCTGGGCTTGTTTAGCCTGGAGAAGAGGAGGCTGAGGGGAGACCTTATCGCTCTCTTCAGCTACTTGAAAGGCCATTCTAGGGAGGCGGGTGTTGGCCTCTTCTCCCTTGTGACTAGTGACAGGACTAGAGGGAATGGGCTTAAGCTGAGCCAGGGTAGGTTTAGATTAGATATTAGGAAGAATTTCTTTACTGAAAGAGTGGTTAGATATTGGAATAGGCTGCCCAGGGAGGTGGTGGAGTCCCCATCCCTGGAGGCTTTTAAGAAGAGGATAGATGTGTTTCTTCAGGGGATGATTTAGGGGTAAGAGTAGTGTAGGGCTATCAGTTGGACTAGATGATTTTGAGGGTCCTTTCCAACCATAATGATTCTGTGTGATTCTGTGATAAGGAACTGTATTTTGTAATTGAAAATGTTTGTAAGTAAAAACTTAGCACATGGCAGCTCTTCACCTAGTTACAGAAAAGTAACTTTCTGGTTACTGAAAACTACTAAAGTTGAGTTTCATTATTTTTTGCCACTAGTGAAAACAGATCATTAAAGAACATTCATACTAAGAAATTTTTTTTTTAAACATTGAAAATGGCTCCACACACATGCTCACACCCACACTTTCGCATAACGTTGATGGGATGGTATACACCTGTAGCCAGCTTAGGACAGCTGCCCTCATAGTATCATAGTATTTTCTGAGCTGAAAGGGACTCAATAGGATCATCGAGTCCAGCTCTTAAACCCATGGAGACGGGTTTAAGAACATGGCATGAGAGTGTTATCTGGATGCTGCTTAAACTCCATCAGGCATGGTGCTGAGACAACTTCCCTGCGGAGGCTTTTCCAGTTCCCAACCACCCTGTGAGTAAGAACGGTTTCCTAATCTCCAGCATGAGCCTCTCTTGACTCAACTTCATCCCGTTTCCCCTCGTCCTACCGCTATCCACTAGATTCAAAAGATCGGTCTCTGCCCCTCTGCTATCCCCTGTGAGGATGTTAAAGACAGCTATGAGGTAACCTCTCAATCTCCTCTTCTCAAAGCTAAACAAAACAAGTGACCTCAGTTGCTCCTCATAAGGTTTCCCTTCCAATCCCTCCACCATCTTTGTAGCCCTCCTCTGGACACTCTCCAACAGCTTAATATCGTTTCTGAATTGTGGAGCCCAGAACTGCACACAAAAACTGCCCTGGCTGACTCCAAACTGCTAACAACCTGCAGACCAGGGCTGGCCTAGGACTCTGTCCCTGTGAAACCAGGACAAGGGGAAAATAGGTAATATTTTGCTTCTGTCTGTATGTTTATATAGTACTCACTTACAAAGGGAACAGAAATTAAACTACAATCAAAAAATAAAAGGACAACGAGGGGTTACAACAAATCCAGAAGATGAAGACAGAGATTAGTAAGAAAAAAATGCTGTAGAGTAAGAATTGATCACCTCTACCTCTGAACAATGAAATGAAGACAACAAATACTGTCTTAAGCCTGCTGGACATTCAGAATAACAGAGCTCGCAGAGTCTGCTGAGTTTTGCTTGGCTTTAGTGTAACATAAGATTTACTGCGTCTTGCCTGAAGTGGGTAATTGAATAATTCCTCCAGAAAGCCATAATTTTTCCATGAAGTTCCTAAGTTTGTATACTCCAAATCTCCAAGCAGCAGAAAAGAAACTGCTCTACATCTACCCATGGAAATCCTTCATCATAATTCACAAATGGCACTTCATACAAGTTTGTTACTAAAATTTTTTATAGGAAAGAATAAATAAATTGTTTTTAAGTAGTACATGCACCATGACTGGTTAAATGAGTAGAGATTCCTGGTATCACATCTTTTTATGTCATAGGAACTTCACTGAATCATTGAATACAATTCTCACTTTACATGGACTAAAATCAAACTGAAACTCAAACACTCAAAAAAACCCAACCCAACCAACCAATCAACAGACTCAAAATCTGTTTACTTTTGTTAGTCTTTCAAGCTGTATTGAGAATACTTCCAACTGCTGTGAAATGGGAAGTTCCACATATACAACTTAGGCTTTTGATATCAATGGGAATATGGGGAAAGAAAATTAATTTTGATCAGTGACGTGTTTGGGGTTTATAGTTATCCTGGTTTGGGTTAAAACAGAACTAATTCTGTTCAGTAATTTTACTTTTTAGCTGAAGCTCCTCTAAAAAACTGCACTTTCTGAAACTAGCAGCATGTTTTTACAGACACTGCCAGCTTCTAGCAGTGATAAGGCCTAATGTTTAGATTTACTGCCAGGGATTGGTATGCAGAGCAAGGTCACTGCTAAATCTTGTGTCTCCTGTTGGGGGGTGCAGGGTAAAGGCTGCACCTTCAGGGAGGAGCAGACAGGGCAGATGACCCTAAACTGACCAACTAAAGTATTCCATCCCATATACGTCATATTCGATATATAAGCTGGGGGGTCAGTTCCCCCAGGCTAGATTTAGATTTGATTTTTTCCTTGAGATTTGATTTTTCCTTGGATGATTTTTTTCTTTGTCGGATCCTTCTTTGATCTTTCCTTGTTGGATTTCTCTTGGGGGATTCTGATTCCTGATTTCCCTTGTGAGATTTCCCTTTCCTGACTCCTGGATTGCTGGATTGTTTTCCTGTGCTTCGGTGATCCCTAAGTTCCTGCATCCAGTACCAGGATCCAGCCCCCGAGCCGGACTGATCTGCTGCTGAGGCCTACTGCCACAGTATCAGTGGTGACGTAGTTACCATCGAGGGGGGTTTGGGTTCGGTATTGGGTTCTGTACATATTTGTATATATTTCATTTAACATTATTGTTATTATTAAAGTAGTTTTAGTTTTAGTTTCCAATCCACAAGTCTCTCTGTCTCTCCCTTATCCCCTTTCCCTTCCTGTGGGGGAGGGTGAGGGGGGTAAGGGGGAAGCAGTTGTCATTGGGTTGGTGGTCAGCCCAGCCTCGACCCTCGACAATAGTCCATATCCTATAAAATGCATTTATGACTTAGTCAATCAGCCAGAGGGCTAGCACTGTACCATCTAGTAACCACTATGAACAGACGGAGGATATAATCTGTTTATGCTAGAGAGTCAAAATAACTAGAATGAAGACTCTAACAAGCCACAGAAGAAAAAAAAATGTCCTGTTCTACTTGACTTTTCTAGTCTGTCATACCTAAACCAGATCACTTAACTAGTTTTAGCAAACAGAAATTGAAAATAATTTAAAAGCATCATTTAGACAAAATGTGGCAATCAGAAATTCTGCCTCACATGATAATGTTAATAAAGAAATCTAAGCTCATAATGTCTTTCAAAACAACACAAACCAATATGGAATATCCTCAAACCAAATAATAAATATATCAAAACTGTCAAGCTTATATACTTTAAAAGTATCACCTGCAACTGTTACCACATGTCCAGACATTCTTCTGATGATAATCAGGCTGCTCCTGAGATCAAACTAAAGCAAAAATTGTCAACACAGAAATGACACCCACTCAAAATGTTGAGATATGAGTCAGACACTAGTATTTTAAGAAAAATTGTAGGAAGTTATAGAATGGTCCAGGTCTGAAACAACTTTAAAGCTCCAACTCCCCTGCGATGGGCAGGGATGCCATCTACTAGTCCAGGTTGCCCAGGGCTGCATCCAACCTGGCCCTGAACCCAGGCGTGAATGGAGCATCCACAACCTCTCTGGGCAACCTGTTCCAGTGTGTCACCACCCTCTGGGTAAAGAATTTCTTTCTAACATCCAATCTAAATCTTCCCTCCTTCAGTTTGAAGCCATTCTCCCCTGTTCTATTGCTTTCTACCCAAGTAAAGAGTCTCTCTCCCTCTTTTTAATAGGCCCCCTTTAGGTATTGGAAGGCTGCTATAAGTCCTGTAACTACTATCATCACCCTGTAAGGTCAATCAATTACAAGCACATTTTACTAGCTATAATGAGTAGTTCTTTTATGTAAACTTGCAATGCTCATTATGACCAAGTGCACTTCTGTGCTTCCCAAATCTCTGACCTGTGCACCTGTTGTGCCTGATTTTTGGCCTGCTCCATTAAGGATACTGATATCAAATTTATTCTAATGTTGCTGACCTCTTAGACACACACAACCAAAACAGTTCTGGGGGAAGTGAAGTTCACTGTGAAACTTTGAAGAGACATCAACTGAAACTGCTAAGGATCAAGCTCTTTTTTCTGAAAGTGTCCTTGAAGATACAGCCAGACTACAACTAACTATTTGGAACCTGTCAGAATGTCAGCTCACTTGCCTATGAAGAATGTGCACCAACATGGGTAGGTCAGCCACACGTGAGGACACATGCCATGGTATTCCTAATTTTGAATCCTATAACAAAGGTAGAGAAATGTATCAAGCTTCAGTTTCAACAGAAATTTTGATCTCTTATTTACTGCATTTCCTCTATAGGCTCTAGGTAATACTACAGTTCAGAGATGCAGAATTATTAACTCTAACCCAATCTGCCCATAACTGTTCCAAATTTGCTTCCAAGTATCATACCCAACTGTTTGATTGAAAGCTTTCAAATCCATAATCATCACATAGGACAAACTAAATCCCAGTGTTGGTGAATGCAACTTGGGAAAAGCAAATGCAGTCACAAGAAATTTGACAGATAAGCATTTCTCAGATGGTTCGAAGCTATACTGTATGGCACATGCTGTCTAAACCTAGTTAGTGCCAAACCCCCCAAAGTTAGTGTTTCTTTTGTGAGAAGTCCATTAATTTATTTCGAATTAGCAGAGACAAACCTGCAACAAAACCAAATTCCATAAAAGAATGCTTAAAGTGTAATTTGGAACCACTGAACAAAACCAGAAAAGCAATAAACAGCAAAATTATCAAGGAAAAAGTCAATTCACAAGAAATCAGTTGATATACTTAAGCTTTCTAAATTGCCCTCTTGTCTGTGCCCTTATGCACTTCAGATATACCCACACAGCTGTACAAATAGCTGGACATTGCACCACAGCCAGAATCTCAAACGATTTAAGCTGTAGTGGAGACAAATTAAAGCTGAAAAGGAGGAACAATGCTCTTCCACTAACCCTACCAAAAGCAGTGGCTCAAAGCTCTTTCCCAATATGTCTGTGTAACACATAAATAGACACCGCGTTTTAAATCAGGTCACAATTTTCACAGCTTCTCTGAGTCACACCGTCTGAAAACACTTTCTGGACCCCACAGACTCAGCTCCTCGGTGAATGTAAACTAAGTCTTGGAGTACAGGTAATGGCTCCACATCTAGCCACAACAGATCAGAACTTGGATTCCAGTTTTTCACATAGCTTTTTAATCTTTGTTTTTCACCTGGCCATGACAACAAAATGGCCCTTTTGCTGGGGTGTGCAACTTACACTTCCAATATTACCCTCAGTGGACTACACAGTTTAGAAAACTGTGATTCCTTTTTCTTGAATGAAATGATTCTCAGGCTGGATTGCAGTGATACAATACATTTCAGACATTCTTGTTCTCTGAATTCACACACATGGGACTACTAACGTAGTACTTTTGACATAAGAGATCTTTTGTAAGTGCACACTTCATGTTACATAGCTTCACTAGAAACACCAATAAAAACACTAGAATTCTCTAGTCACATTTTTAACTCTCACTTCGAACCATTTGGTAATATCAGCCAGGTATAAGGTAAATTCCGGGTCTCCGATAAACTTTCAGGACATTACTTAGATAAAAACCACATAGAGATTCAAAAGTTGAAAGCAATGTTACCATTAACATACACTGTAAGAAGGAGGGCAACTTTTCATAATGATGTGTACTTAGAAAGGATTATACTTCCATCCTGAAACCAGTTTTAGCATGAGGATTCTGTGTGAAGTAAAAGGCCAGACAGGACATATTGGTCCAATACCTTTTAGGAAGCAAAGGTGTTTGAGTTTCCTCCCGTTAGAATAGACTAATGCCATGAGAAACATGGAAATTGCTGGCTGAAGAAAAGTTTAAAATCTTGAAAGCACACAAGTGGAGTGGGCTGCCAGTGAATCAGTCCTTAATGTAAGACTCTGATTTCTTCTCTAATTTTATTGGTTTAAGAATTTATAGTTCTTAGCCATGTTGGTCTAAAACATGACACACATTGCATTGTGTTTCCATAAAAAAGTCTGTTGTATTTCCTAACTCAGTGGAAGAATTGCTTACCTAAACTATTATGTCATACTCTTTGGGGATGGCACTGAGGTAGGCCTGATTGAATGACCAATATTTGCAACACCAAATTTGCATTCTTCATTAAGTAACCAAAATGAGTTATTTGTCGATGGATTTAGGAGTTTGTTGTAACACAGTAACTTACAGAGTAAGTTCTGTTCCAGATAGCATGGCAGATTCCAACATAAAAAATGCAGAAGGGAAGTCCATGCCCCGTAAGCAAATTACAGTGGCCCCCAGTGGGAACCATACAATAAAAGAGGTGGAAGTTTGGAATGGCTCAAATATTGGGAAGGTACAGGAGGGGGATTGAAAACTGGGAGTAATGTGAGATGGCAAATCTTGCCAAAATATTTATGTGTCTCTGACCTAGGCAGGTTAGATCTTCAAATGAGCATCTGTTTGTAACCAGTGGCAGCTAATAAAAAGTAAAATTTACAGCGTTCTCATCATAAACACTGCCCCAGATGTTCACCACCTAACTAAATGCAAGGAAGATCAATAAAACAACATCAGGGTATCCTTTTACCAGTAAAGGGAGAATATTTGACTGAACAGCAAACAGTATATGATACATCAAGTGAGTCCTTAAAACTCTTGGCATAAAATTATTGAGGATGTTAATATGAGAACTGCAATATGAAGACCAAAGACTACATTTTCACTCTTCCCCTTTACAAGGAGAGAAACAGAGCAGGTCGTGAAACCTGGACAGTACTGATACTGTCCCCAAGAGGTTATAAGAAGTTTATACACGCAGAAACTTTTTCACAGTAAGGGTGACGGAGCACTGGAACAGTCTGCCCAGAGAGGCTGTGGAGTCTCCTTCTATGGAGGTGTTCAAAACCTATCTAGACGCACTTCTGTGTGACCTGCTCTAGGGAATCCTGCTGTGGCAGGGGGGTTGGACTAGATGATCTTTCGAGGTCCCTTCCAACTCTTAACATTCTGTGATTCTGTGATATAATAAGATAAAACCCCTAAAGCATGAAACATAGAATCATACTGTCCTTTTATTTGATCAGATGTAATTTCACATAAATTTGATCTATATTATTTTCTGAATTTCTGCACAAAAAATAACATTGGAATGACTGTGCCTGTAAGCGAAGTGCTGTACACCACAAAGTAACCTATCACAATCCTTCACTTCATCCATGAGCGGGTTTTGAGGCAGGCTTTGCTGTATTATGTATAAAACTGATTAATAACTGTGGAACTTTCACATTCTACAGCCAAGAGCATCCAGAGCTGTAACCGTTGAAATGCAAGATTTCCCTTATCATTTGCTGAGAAGTCCAAAAAGCTTTGCAAAAAAGCTTTATGCTACTATTCATAAATTGCAGGGCTAGCTAGATGCATGATTATTCTAAACCTGATGATAAAACAGCAATAATCTTGCAACCAGTAAAGGTGAACGGTCCCTGTAAACAATGGAAGACTCAAACAGATTTCTAAATGTTTATGTGGAGCAAACAATCCTTTCAAATATTTGCCTGCAGAATAGTTTTCTGTTTGTCTTTTTCAGTGTTGAAGTTTAGGATCTCTTCATTTAACTTTAGTTTCTTGGTTTAACTTTCTCATGAACATAGCACAATTAACTATTCTAACCAGCAATTTGCATCTCTTTTCCCATCCATACCCAATGTTGTGATATGACAAGGGTGAGGTTTGGAAAGCTAGCCCAGTGTTTCTGGTTAACCAGAACTTTGAAAGTCTACAGGCACACAGGTGCAAGTTTTGGATTTCAAGAATGGATTTTACACTCTTTGTAGACACAAATACCTGATAAGTATTATTTCTACAAAAGCATTGCACTGGAGCCAAGGAAAAGTTGGAAATGTAAAGTTGTAACTCACAGTGCTCTTCTTACTCAAAAAGAGGAATGCCAAAAATTTAGGAATTAAGTACACAGCTGTTGCCCCAAATGTGGACAGATAGATTAGTTGCTTCATCCCTGCTGCTGCTCAATACATGGGAAAATCATCTCTGGTCAGATCAAAGGTCCAGCTAGCCAAGTTGCAGATGCTTAGGGAAACAAGGTATTTAGAGATTTATCCTTCCCTTGAGATGTCCTCTCAAGTCCTGGAGCTGAGTCACTCAAGAACCACTTGATAGCATCTACTCAGGTGCCTCTTTTCTCTTACTGGAACAAGCAGATTCAAAGTGGAGTTTATTTTTCTGTGACACTATGCTGAGATTGTGAAGTCTGTCAATCTTCATTTAGTAGCCTGACATGCATTTTATGCTCCCGGCTGGTGACCAGTTCTGTCTCCACACGTAAGACTAATGTGGGATTTTTCTGTTTCTCCTCATACCTAGTATTGGTATGCTGCTTAACATAAACAGGTTTCAGCTGGAATCTTAGCATTCTGCAGTGACACTGCATATTGCACTACCTAACCAGTGAAAATAACTGCTAACATGGAACTAGGCCTGTAAGTTTTCCACAGTCAGCATCTGCATCTTCTTCTATTGCCCTTCTCCACCTTGCCAACACTTCCATTTACCCTATTTCTTCTTTTTCCACCTATTTCTGCTGGTGTTGGAGTTAGATACACTGCCAAAAGCTATATTTTCCCAGGTAAAAGACGTTTGCTGGGCTTTTAGTGGCAGATCTTTGCTTCTAGAATGAAGTAATTTTACTATCATTATCCCTTTACAAAAGACAGGATGTGAAAAAGGGCATTTAAAGACAGCTGAAGCCTACAAAGATGCTGACAAGAGCCTACGTTGTTTTAAGGGTTACATAGTAGGAACCCAGCAGTCCATCACGCTGGATTTACCAATAAAATCACAGAATCACAGAATATTAGGAGTTGGAAGGGACCTCGAAAGATCATCTAGTCCAACCCCAAAAACGCTTTTTAAAATTTAGCTACAGTTTCAGCCTCTCCTTTAAACATCACTGCTGTGCCTGTCTTCAATAGCCCATTTTTCTGGATCAAAACTTGCTTTTCTTCCTTGAAGAATAATGCTCTTTATTATGTCATTTGTTATAACAGTGCTGTTAGGCTAATGTAAACGTAGTCCAAATTTCACTTCCTTTCACATTCCATTTTTCCTGAAATGAAGTAGACGAGAAAAGTACAGAAACTTCAATGGGAATAATCTTGTGCAGATGGAGGAAACCCAGATGCACTTAGTAGAGCAGCCCTTTGTCAGTCAAAGAAGTCCAAAGGACAGATGTGTTGTTTGTTAATCATTCAGAAAACCCCTGTGACTAGGAACTCCTAGATCTCAAAAAGGCCAGCCAACGAAGAGAGACACTGTGCTCCAGCACTCCTAGTACTCCATTTGGGAGAATAAGAGGATTGCTCGGCCAGAATTAAGAAAGAACAATGTAAATAAGGTTATTATATTATACATAAAAATCAGAGTGCATGCCCTGGTGGATGGGAAGATCTCATTTCTATAAATCAGCTGGGAAGATCTGGCAAAGTTCACTGTCCAATTGGCTTACAAATTTAACAAGACTAGTGCAGACATTTCTTTAAGAACCTTAAGGAAAAACAGAGGTAGATTCAAGACAATGAATTAAAACATTATGAAAGGCAAGTGAAAGCCATTAGTAAAGAACCTGAAAGCAATACACTGTGACCGCCAGAGAGTATTCCCTAACTGTACAGAGTATAAGGGTGGAGGAAAAGCAGAGAGTATAAGAGTATAAGAGCTAACAAAGTGTAAAGTCACACAGAATTTAGAAAGAGTTCAGCACGTACACAATTTTTGCGTGGGTAAAAACAAACATCTCCATTTTATATAATTTGTGATACCCTAGAATGATACCCTAGAATTTGTAACTCCTGCTGCATTTAAAAATCATATGTATTACTTAGAACATGGTCCAAAATTAGGGACTCCAGTTGCTAATCATGCAAATATTAAGTATACAGCTGTTGCCCCAAATGTGGACAGATAGATAATATTACAAGAAAAAGAAACTAAGATTAGTCAACAGTATGATCAATCATTTCAGCACTTGCTTTCAAGACCTCATGACAAACTCAAACTATCACAGGCTGAGGAAGAGTTTTGAAGTGGCTTTGCTAACCCACAGGTAGATTCCATGAGCATTCAAGAATGACAGCTAATGAAGCATGGCAAAGATTTCAGTCTGAACTAAAGGAGACAACTGAATGTCCTTGTTGAGAGATCATCCAAAGTTAAGATGCAGAAGAGGGGAAAGAGGAGGAAATGAGAGGCACAAAACCCCCACAGAAAAGGAGGTGGGAATTGGAGAAGATGTGCTTGTAAGATATGCTAAGGGAATAAACAGGGACATAGAAGAGAAACTGGGAAAAGACAGAGGCACAGCAGCCAGACCAGACATGATCTCAAGCAGCTAAGTGCAGTTGGATGGGTCAAAGGGGATGAGCAAGGACGCTGATCAGAGACACCACTAACTCTGGATGCAGCTTCAGTCACGCTGAGTTATGAGGCAGCTGCAAGAGCCACTAACAAGGACCTGGCTCAAATAAACACCATATTTTAGCACTGAGACTCACTGGAACAGAATGGTACTGCATAGTAAAATCATCTCTTTTTCATGGTAGTCTTAGGCTTAACGACTGTGTACTGAACAACATTATGGCCCATCTACGGGAGAACATAGCAAATGAAATTATACAGTAGGAAAAAAAACCCCATGTGAAGTTTAGTACATTTTTTCACTCCAGATAAGCACTGAGGTCTGAAAATAAACAGGTGAGCACACCACTGATGGTGCCATAGGTAAATCTATGAGCAAGCTAGGCATCATTTTCTTCTACCCTTTTCTACAGATCTGAGTGAACTATTTACCACAGGTTTTATTTGTCATGTTTACTCTTCATGTCATAGCTTAATATATTTCCACAGTCTCTTAATCATTTTGCCTCCTTAATGGTTGCTGCCCCTACCTCTAGAAATTTCTGTACATATCTTGTTTGTAAAAACAATAATAGAGAAAAGGCAGGGAGAAATTTTCTATTATTATTATTAAATCGAAAGGTCATTTTCCTTTATTACAAGTGTTTTAGAAGAACTTATTTATCAAAGTATGCACATCACAGAAAACAGTCTCATGACAAGTATCACTGCTTAAAGAGTTCACTCACATTTGAACAATGTGTTCTCTCTGAAGCTACAGCTCCTAGCTTTTCAGCCTGCTAAGTACAGTAGAAAACCCTAGATTGTGTTTCTTTCACCAGAGACTTTGATAATGGAGCTCTATTGTGCTTCCTTGCTGAAGTTTGCATTACCTTAGGCTGATATGAAAGGCCATCTGGAAATTATAACTGATTAATTAGCTGTGAGCATATGATGTAAAGAGGGCAGATGGAAGAACACAGTACTCCACTGCTCCCTGCCCTGCAAGAGCTACCATTCCAATATGCAAACCACAACAAGCTCCCAGTCTCTTTCCAGGAAAATTCTGAAAGACTCAGATAAGTCTGCCACAGTAATTATCTTTCCCCAGCTGCTTTTTCTCCCAGCTCTGTTCTCTGGAGATACCAACACTGACAAAGGTCTGAAAACCACGAAGGAAGGGAGCTGAAACAGAGTGTTTTCAGCAAAAGTCCTGCCTTACAATCCACAGAACTTGGGCAAAACCAGTTTGGTTTTACATTTATCACTCCTAGATATATTCCCAAATGCAAAAGCTGTAGTATTATAACCTGATTTTTGTCCAATAGAACAAAGGTATTAGAGAATCCTCTTGGCCCCTGTATGTATATACCAGACTCACTTCCACATGTCACACATACACTCATATTTACATGTATAGTTGTGATTTTCTGGCCAGAGATGTAGAAGCCTTTTATAATTATCCTGGTGACATTACATATCATAAGTACTATGAAGAAGTTTTAGAGTTCAGCTTCCTGCTTCTCCATAACAAGGTAAGAAGTTCAAGGTTCCTCATACTAGCTAACAGTAATATATACATGTATGCAAAATCTTGTTTACCTTTCCTTCCTAGTCTTTCCTCTTCTTCCTTCTCTAAACCTTCTCAGTGCCCTGTCTTGACATATTGAACTCTGCAGTCTAAGCTGCTTTTGATTTGCAAGGAGAGTTACAATAGTTAATTACAGACCACAGTCTTCTGTGACTCAAACATTTTGCATTTATAGGCTCTTGATATAGACCAGAGCAAGAGGCTAACGCGTATTTAATTTGTCCAACACGTTTCTGGTTAAAGTTCCATCAAATGGGTGACTGGAATCCCTCTGATTCAGCTGGAAAAGTCCCTTTGAAAAGGAGGCATTTATTAGCAACATTTGCCTCAGTCACAACAGGAGGCCCTGAGGGCCTGGGGAAAATCAGCAGTTGCTTATAATAGTCAAAAGTAGCTATTCCCCACAGGATGAAGTGTCAATAATAGGTTAGATATTATTATTTGCAATTGATTTTACAGCAGGTATAAAATTAAAGAAAATGAGGCAGTTTCTTTAGGCAGCAAAGCTCTGGGCTTTGAAATGCCCTCTAGCCTGATCTGGCAGCCCCAGCCTTGGACAGCATGGGGAGGCTGCAGCAGGGCTGGCCTCCCCGCCAGAGTGTCCAGCACTGCACAGCTGCTCCACACACAGCATGGCTCACAGAGCTGAAGGCCCACAGCACTTAGCACAATTAAATCAACAGGCTGTAGCTCATTTCTCCAGTGTGACAGGAAAAAGGCGCAAAATCTAGATGCTTTCTCTTCTATCTTTATGTTTGCTGGAGTGATTTTTGTGAGTGTTTAACTCTCTCTGCAGCCCAGCATTCACATGGAAATTTAATGTGCATGTGGTTTTGACAGAAAAAGTCCCAAGCCAGAATATCATTAGCTCCCAGTCTTCTCAAGTGATATACTCAGCAGTTCATTCTCAGGGTTTTCTACATTAAAATAAGAAACATTTTCAGCAGTATTGTGAAAGAATGTGTTGGGCAGCCCATAACTACAAGTCTTGAAATGCTATAAGCACTTAGGAGCTAAAGTCTGACTGAAACCCTGATACTCAAAACTCCTTTCTGAAAACAGACTAGCTCATAAACCACTGAACATTTTGTCTGAAAACAAAGCTATGCTTTTGCCCTGTTGTAATTGTGTACAAATCCACTAGTCCAGATGGACTCACTCCCAACAGTACCAGGTCTAAGTTTCAGCAACCTTATGTAAAACCTTGCATGTATAAAAATTATTTTCAATTCTTTTTCATTTGAGGTAGTTATGTGGATTTCCTTTTTTAAATTTTATTTTCCTTCTCTCTTATGCCTTCATTATGCTCTCCTTTTATTGCCACTCAGTGCTACTTCATTGCTTCTTTTCCATAAGACTTCAAAAATGATTTTGAAGCATGTTAAAACCATGAAAGTAGGACTGAATCTCATGATGAACACAGTATTTTGAAAGAAACCAGACTGGATCTAGAAAAGTTTGCAGGTGACTTTTTTTTTTTCCATTTAGCAAAGAAGGCTTACTACTTCGCAAGTCTCAAAAAGCCCTCTGGGTCTGAAGGTGGAAACTACAGTGCTTTTGATGGAGAAGGCTTGAAGTGCATGGCCTCAGTGAAGAATAAAATGATGGAATATTTGTTCTGTCCTCACTAAAATTCATCAGTCACAAAAACATCTTCTGTATCTGTCAGTGCACTGCCTTTTTCTAAAGGGAATCAAAGAAACATTTGCATACAGGATGTGTTTAAATAGATGTTAATAAAACATCATGGTCACTGATAGGGGTCTGTGAGCACCACATCCCCATGCAATGTTCTTGATGTTTGACAGCCCTGAACCACCTCATGACCCAGCTCTGGCCTGAGGTTTCACACAGGAGGTTGCTGGATCCAACCAAGACTAGAGGGAAAGTTGAGAATTTTCTTTTCATGTGTATTTCAAAGCCCCAGGGTTAAGAATGCCAATACAAAGTCTTTGTCCTCCAGCACTATTTTACAGACCATGACATAACCTTTCTTCTGATACTACGCTTGCATAAGGAGAAGTGTGTCCTGTGCCTACTCTAGTTGTGAGTTCCAAACCAATTCTTAAATCTCTGGCAAATGTGTTCTTATTCGGTAGCGGGGACTCTTCTCAGTCTGTTGATACCTTACATACATCTTATATTCACTCTTTATTTTCTTCCTTAAGATGCCATTGGATGAAGTATCTTGAAGATGGGGGACCTTGCTAAATCTTTCTCACTGACAGGGTTAGGCAAACTGTGAGTAAACAGTGCTGGTGTAAACACACATCTGAGTTCAATGCTACAATGCTCCACAGGGATGAGAGCTGGAAGTAAAAAATGGCTAGTTTCACAATTAAGACACAAGCATCCTTCTCCTACCATACACAGCAACTAAATCTGTCCCAGCTTCCTCCCTCACTCCCCATTATAAGTGCATGCCTTCTACATTACAGGGGAAAAAAAAAAAGTTCTTATGATTTGATTTACATCACCACATGACCAATACGTTAAATAATTACTAGAGATAATTTTTGCCATGTCCTTGGTGCAGTGCTTTCTAATGAAGTGTGCACAAAACACACACCTGGTCTATTAAGCTAAGGAAATGCGTGAGCCATGTGGTAAGGGCTGATGAAAAAAGAGACCAGTGAAATCTTCAAACCTAAAAATACTCAACTAAGTTGGGGGTCTGATTCTGGTAATGGCCAGCACCAAGCTAGGATAACCTAATTTAAAATGTGTGATTTTACATGGGTTCAAACATAGCAGGAGATTCCAGTATGAAATCTAATGTGCCACATGAAATGCATGAATGCACATAAAAAAAATCAATTTATCAATACAACTCATGACAAGTGTGAAATTGTTTAGGTTTCCATGTTTCTTTTTACTAATAGTAGGAATTTGAACAGACTTTGCCACTCTTATACAAAGAAGCTGCCAGGTTTCTACCTGGGATTAGGATGTCTGACTAACAAATCTTTGAAAACACATTTCATTTTCACAGATATCTTTGAAGTATAGCTTTGCAGCAAATTTTACACTTCAGTATCTATAAATATGACATGAATAATTTTTCAAGTAAACTAATAATCTAGTTAGTTATATTAGAACAGTTTGGAGTATTTTGGCTATTTGGATTTGTACTGAAGGAGATAAACCAGTAGCAATTTTTGATTACGTAAAATCACTGTCCTCATGTGGCTTCAAATCTGTTACTTTAGATTATCAATAGCAAGAGTCAACACACCTCTTCAAATCCTTAGTTTCATTTCATATATATGATTATTTTATTTTTGTCTTTTAAATAGGAGCAGGTAGCAGTGCTGGGTTCTGGTATTAATTACACATGGAAACAGAAAACCTGAAGTAAACCTGGTAGCATTTTAAGAATCCAGCCATTGTGAATTCATCTGGAATTCATTGGGCTACCACTTGCTGCAATAAATTTATGCTGTATTAGTAGTAACATCACATGTACACTAATAAGTGTTCTACAGAGATCGGTATGGTCTAATTGGCTCAAATGATTAGTTTAAGATTAATTTTCTTTTAGCTATATTTTTAACATAGTTTTCTACTGAATCACAGTCTCCCACAAGACAAAAAGACATCAGAAGAAAAAAATGCGTAAGAAAACACACAAAATCTGGCATTTTTGTCTAAGAAGACAAAATTATTTGTCTAAGAAGACAAAATTATTTTTCCTAAGAAGGAAAGACATAAAAAGCATCAGATTCATATAGTCTATTCCCCATGTAAACAAATATATTGTGTTTACTTATAAAATTATTTTCTCTGTGGGAAACAAAACATTCAACTCTATATACAGAGTGAACTTATTGACATCCAAGAGAGGTATTAATATGCATCTAAGTAAAAATTATGTATCTGACTTAAACTGAAAAAAAAGTGATGCAAACTATGTGTTTGTAAAGTACTGAGTAGCATCATCTGCACACTTCTGCTTTGTCAGGCATGCTAAACAAAAGAACAAAAATAACATCCAAAAGATTTCACTGGTACCAGTTGAGTGACTAGGATAAGTAATGGAAAAACAATAGCTTGGATACTTTAGGCTGGAAGGGGAACTGTTTCTATGTCCTGTGAATTGTACCAGAAATACCAATGTGAATTCTGTTACCTCTTTGCAATCTAGGTCCTGTTCACCATTAAATTTGTACTTCCTTTCTGAGTTAGTTGGCTAAGATGAACAGGTTGGTCAGACATCGAGGCTCAGATCCATTTAATATAATCAATCAGCACTTCTAAGACTAATGAGAAAAAAAAACCAAACAGGCCTTCCTGAGTCTACTGGTTTAGCATCACTGAATAAACTATAAAAAGTAAAAATAAAGAACTGCTAAGTTCACTGTTCTCACATCTTTATGCCAGCCTCAGTGATAATGTGAATAAATGCTATGCCAAAGGAACAGGGAAATGCAACTACAGGCAAGGAAACAAGCGTGTCTAAAAAGAGGCCTTGCTTCCTGATCAGCCAAGAGCCAACTAACTGAATGTGCAGGCACACACTTAAAAGCATGTGACTGAGAATTTTATTGAAAAAAATCTTGCAACTCCAACTAATACTTCTCCCTACTGTCCTCCTCCAGAGATCCTGAAGGGGGAGTACAAAAAACACTCTGTGCATCTCTGTTTTCCCTGTACTTTGAGGACAGCCTGGCTTTCTTAATTTTTTTTTTTTTTGTATGTGTGTTTCTTTATATCGAGGATACCTTCTTTTGACAACTCTACTTTTCTCAAATAGTGTATTCCTTCTATGGACAACAAGCCTTAAAAATCACCACCATCCCTCACATCAAACAGCTTACCCTTTCATTTCAGATAATCTTCCTCCCTGATTCTATCAATCAGTAGCAGAATCAGCATTTAGCAGAGTTTAGGGCTGTGACCATAAAATAACTAGTCTGAAGACCTAAATCAGAATTTAGAAGAGCCGTTTTCTTAGGAAGTAAGATTTTACACATTTATGTATCATGCATTATCACGCGTGTACTCATCTGAATTTCTACAGTTTTCAGGAATGAGGAGGAAACTTACTAATGGCCCATGATGTCTCTCAGTCCTTACAAAGAACTTGCTAACATTTACCAAACAAACCATTCACACAGGGAGAGAAGATCTCCTTTGTAGAGCTTGCTGCCTCACAGCATGTGTCAATGGCAACAGTCTCCCTTTGAAGACAAATACACTCAGGAGAATAACTGAACTAGAAGAGACAGAAATTATGTATCAGCCATTAACCAAAGGATAAAATGAGGTTTCCAAATCATACAGCACTTCGGCCAGAAGAGAAGGGCTATGCTGCCCAGCAGAAAACTGTGAAGAAATCCTTGAACAAAGTCTAACACATTCCTATGCTTCAACAAAGGTCATGCAGTACTACTAGATATAAACTTTAGCTGCAGCGGTATTCAGAATAGATCCCCAAGTCTATTTCAGGACAGGTATCTGCTTTTTTTTGTAAACCAGGTCATGCATACTGTGGGCAGCTGGGATGAGGCTAGGAATAAGACAAGTAACACTGGCAGGTGGGACTCTGTGGAATTGGGTTCCAATGCTCACACAAAAGAGGAAATACATAATCAAAAAGACACAATCAATTTACTATGAGTTTGAAGGCTTTCTCCTTACAGAAAAAACCAATTCAGTAAAGCTCTTTATCCAGTCTTCACCTGAAACCTTAAAAAATAATTGCTCATCAGTTACATTGTGCAACAGCAACCAAAGGTAAACATGCGAACTGGGTATCAAGTTAAGTATTTCCTTCATTCTGTAACAATGTTTTTAAAACAAATGCATCTATAATTTGTCTAAACTGAAGCACTTAACAGTAAAATGAACTCGCTGTAGTTCATACCTAAACTGAAATGGTGCAGATAACCTATGCGCCCGGTGCCATCTCCTGGTAGTTCAGAGGTAAAACAATCACAAATACTGAATTTTTTCCTACTATCCTTTAGAAAAATGTTATGTCTTCAGAAGGAGGAGAAATAAAAAACAAACATGCAAACATAAATGCAAACAAAAGAAAAGAAACGAGAGAGGAAAAGACAAAATTGAACGTTCTTCTACAGAAATTGCTTTCAAAACTCTCAAAATCTGCAAGAAGTTATTTCACTATACAAGGTGGCCGGTATCTGGACTTATCTACTTCCAAGCTAAATGGTGTCCTTACATTAGCTTAATTAACATCAGTAATAAACATCAAATCTCTTTCATTTTACAGAAGAAATACGTAATCACTTGAGTAAGTCTAATTTCAAGAAACATTCAGTACCTCTCAGAACACTTAAAATGAAGACTGATTTTAAAAATTTCTGCACAATATTCAGAACCAAAATATAGAAGTCCCTTTGAGAACTCTACTCATCGTATGAGAACTTATAGTGCACCTTATTAGCCCATAATGACTCGTTTTTAAATCAATTTATTTTAATGAATACTTAAAATTCAAGACAATCTTTCCCAGTTGTACTCCTTCATTGCTGTTGGTGAAAGAATACAATATTGCTATTTGTAATAATATTCCACATTTTAAGTTCCAAAAAAACAGCATTAGCCAAGTTGAAAATAAATAGTATGTTATTTTGACATCTGGCACAAGGTATCTGTACTTACCACACAAACTTCATTGCTACAAAGATTGTTGGAAACAAATCTAAATACTGCTGCCACCAACCAAAGAAAAAATAAGCTTGGTAACAAAGTGCCTGCCAAAAGTGCAGTATTTTACATTCATTCTAGAGTTAATTCCAAATAAAAATAAATCACCAAAGGAATCCTGGGTGAGAGCTCTGAAGACACAACAGAAGACAGTAAAGAAGCTCACACAAAGCAAAGCGATTTAGAAACAGGAAAGTGGCTTAAAGATTTAGAATATTTAAAAACTTTTAAATACGCTGGAAGAAGAAACCTGTCCACATCATCCTGAGGGTAAAAAACCAACAACAACAAAAACGCTCTCAAAGTGGAATATGTCTTCTAGAATGAATATGGAAATGTGACCTGGGTTGCCTTAAAGAAAGTGAAGGCATATCAGTGATTTAGATTGTCCCAAGTTTATTGGCAATTGCCATGGGTAAGCAATCATTAAAAACTGCAGAAAAGCCAAGCTAAATAGGGGACATTTCCTTCCACAGAAATAGAATCAAAAGAATTCTGTCATAACATAAAACTGTGATTGAGAAACAGAGCAGTGACTAAAAAATCATTAAGAGATCTAAATTAAATACAACTGGGATTTCACATTTATTAAGAAAATTAAGGTTTTAGCATGAGATAATTAAAGCAAGGATAGCCAGCTCCTGGTATGCCAGAACATATAACTCAGCCTGTCACCTTCGTTCTGCAGAGTCCCTCAGAGTTGATCAGGAAGCAGTCTGTCAAACACACAAATCACCCACTAACCCACAGCAGTCTCCCTGCTGTTCTCCCTTGCAAGAGCCCCTCAGCCTTCCTCCTGTCACATGCCCTAAACATGAACTATAGGTATCACCGTTGCAAGGAGCATGCCCATGCAGTAACATGACAGAAGGACTTACATACCTACATACCTATCACACTTGACCGGGCTATGGTCAAGAACTGACTGCAGATGAGTTACACAACAGAAAGGCACCCATTCCCTAGGTGCCTCTGTTGGAGAATATTGGACTGGCTGGCAGAGAAGCTGAGTGGCACTGACCTAAACCAAGTGAAGAAAATGAAGACAAGCATTGTGGAGCTCAGGACTTGCAGAGTAACCAAGATGAGATGACTGAAGAACACAATGGGAAAGGCAGCAAACACACATGCTCAAATAGGCAAACCTTCATGCAAATGAAGTACTGGTGGACAGAAGAAGAGGAACATCTTGACATGAGAAGAGACATGAAGAACATTCTAGCAGAAGAAACACAAAGGTTAAGAAAATTAAATGCACTCATTTTCTACATGGACTTAAAACACTGAACTTTTTAAAACTAATGGATTAGCCACAGACTAATAATGCGTTGAAGTAGAAAGGGAAATAGTAGGAGGTTTGGACTGCAAAATAAATGCAGAAGTATTGAAAATATGTAGCTCTTATCATTAGACTGCATTGCAGCATATGTAAGAAATGTAAGGAAAAGTAGTGACGCATTGTAAAAGGGAAATATATTTCCCTAGAGAGGAAAAAGAAAAAATCCAGAATACAAAGGTGGTGTTTGTTTTAGGAGGATGGGCAAATCAGGGTAGAAACCAGTGCTAACTAAAGTACAGAACTGGAGATAGAGAAACGATCCAGAATTCCATGAAATACCACGTGCCAGGTTTACTGAAGGAAGCTTAGTGTTTTAACAGAGGTCCTAGGGATCTCCACCACCTCTCAACACTTCCCAGATGAATCTTGGGAGAAATAAAGATGATGCAATTAAGTCTGTAGTCAGTAAGCATATCTGCTTAGTCATATCAACAACAGATCTTCAAGCCACCTATGCTGAAATACAGTAAAATTAATTTAGTAAATAAAAAACATTTGGATTTTTTCTTCCATTTGGTTTTAACAGTAAAACAGATGAAGGAGAAATGTGCAAGTATTAATCATAAGCTCTACTATTTTTGCCTGGCCTCACTCAGTATGGCTTTCAAGCTCTAGTATTTTTCACAAAAATGAGCAGTTCTCCAAAAACTTTAGAAGACACAAAATGGGTAAAAAATATGAAGCAAGGGGCGGGGGGGGAAGTTGAGACCATTTAGGGATAGATGAATAAGAGCATCGTAGTGCACAGGGTTTGAAGCAAAACAGCTGATACAGCCATCTAGCTTCTAAAAACTAGGTTTCAGATAAAAAATGCTTCCATTACCACTGGCTTTGAAATACACCACTCAGAAAACATTTCATTTAGAAGACTAATGTATAGCACAATTATTAGTGATCAAGACTTGGAACAAAGTTCCCTAGGTTAATAACTAAATTATTGAGACCCTTTCAGAACTTCAGCACATGATTCAGGACTATACTATTTGATTTAATCACAGTAGCATAAACCCTGAAGCAAACTGTGCTTCCTCTCCAACAGAAAGTCTCAGCTTTGGAAAAAAAGTACTTTATTATGACAAAATAAGCAGTCATGCCATCGCTTCACACTTTCAGCAGCTGGAACTGTGTAATGACCATACGATTTTTATCCTAGGCTTGAAACCACTTCTGTTTTGAAAGTCACTTCATCTAAAGGTTGTTCTGATCATCTCCTTTCAAGGTCAATAAGGGCATGTAATACATGCCTATCTCAGATGTATAACATCTATTCATTCCAAACACTTCAGAATAATCATGTTCAGAGAATGATTTGATTTGCAGCTCTTCCATGGTGAGCAAAGCCATTCCCTTCTCACTCAGCACTTACTTGCCTGTTCATTACCACCTGACCCACTAGCTACTATCAGAGCAGACTATGGCTTACCCTCCTCATACTATTCGAAATACTTCAACATATACTTCACTTACTTGCTGTTTCACTCGGTCTCTCTTAGCTGGTGAGCTCTGCCAGAGCTTCCTCCGTTTGATAGTTACGGCGTCTTCTTTGGTGTCCCTGCAATAATACGATGAAGGGCTTTGATCAACAAGCGAACGGCATGCCCTTCAGTGTACCAGCCTGGCAGCAAGGACATTTCTAAATACCTCTTAAGGCCTTTCTTTTCATGTTACCCGGTACCCTATGGATTTGAGGAGAAAGCATCTGTTTCAGCCTGCTTTCCCAGGTTCTCTCCACCTGCCTTTTGGCAGTGCTTGCAGAATAGAGCGTTGTTATTTTAGATAGCCACTACGTTAGGGTTATCACTACGTGCTGAACACCACCAAAAATCACCCATAAACGAGGTACTTGCTTTACTTGATTCGTACCTGTAAAGTATCATTTTTAACTCCAAAAGTGCCTTCGAACAGACGGACGCATCTAAAAAAACTCTGAAATCGAACCTGTGACACCATTTCCACGGCTCGGACACTGCTTCCCTCGGGGCCGCCACAGAGAACAACTCGGCCCCACACAACGGGACCTATAACCGGGGAGTTTAACGAGGAAAGACCTTTTCTTTCCTACATGTAACTATCGAACCTGCAATCCCACAGTCCTCTCTACAGGCGACAGCCACGAGAAGACACACTGGAGCAAGTTGACCGCCATTACGTGCTCTGCTGTTCTGTTCCGTTCCGTCCATCCCTTCCCTACCCTTTCTCTCAACCACTGAGGCAACTACCCTTTCCCGCCTCGCGCGCTTCCCTCTAATGGCCGCCTCAAGCGC
This sequence comes from Galbula dea, assembly GCA_013399015.1. NCBI lineage: Eukaryota > Metazoa > Chordata > Aves > Piciformes > Galbulidae > Galbula > Galbula dea. The sequence goes on along the minus strand of VWZX01002149.1, from coordinate 7,155,735 downwards.
GTGCGCACACGCGCACCGAGGCGGGCTGCTCCCCTGCGGCTCGCGCACGCTGACGAGACAGGAAGCGGGGGTGGGGCTCGATTTGAACCGGGCGGCGGGGAAGCGGCGGCCGCGCGGTTCCCATGGCCAAGCAGCTCACCCGGGAACAGCAGGGCATCACCCTGCGGGGCAGCGCCGAAATCGTCGCCGAGTTTTTCTGTAAGGGGCTGCGGAGGGACTCGGTGGTCGAGATGGGAGGAAGGGGGAGAGAGTCTGAAAAAGAGGGAAGGAGGAGAGGCTTTCTGTGGGGCGACATGGCCGCCTCACGCGCACATTTCCCCCCTCCCCCGCCTTTCGCATGTTGCAGCCTATGGAATCAACAGCATCCTCTACCAGCGGGGCATCTACCCTCCCGAGACCTTCACCCGGGTCCAGAAGTACGGGCTCACCCTCCTCGTCACTACCGATCCCGAGCTGGAAAACTATCTCAACAACGTGGTGGAGCAGATGAAAGGTGGCGGGGCTAGGGAGCTGAGGGGTCTTCTTCAAACGGCCGCGGTGGAGCCGTTGGCGGGAGGCTGCTCTGCCCTCCTTGTTTTGTCTCTGCTGCCGATTCTTATCTTTCTCGTGCTGCAAGTAACTGCTGTGGCTTCTTACAGAGTGGCTGTACAAGTGCATTGTGCAGCGCCTGGTGGTGGTGATCTCCAGCATCGAAAACAATGAGGTTCTGGAGCGGTGGCAGTTTGACATAGAGTGTGACAAATCTGCAAAGGATGAGAGGTGAGTCACAGTATTCCTCTACACCATCTGCATCAGCGCTGCTCTGGTTCCTCACAGCAGCTGAGGATAGCCTGTTCTCAGCAGAGTATGGAAGATGTGCCTTCCAAACCTTATCAAACGTACTACTACCTTTCTTACTCTTACTCCTTCTGTTTGTCTGTAAGCCAGTCATGTTTGGGGAAGCATATCTGAAGTATCCATAATCCTCAGGTGTACATTTTGTTTGTGGGGTTTTTGTGTGTTTGGTTTTGGCTTTTTTTTTTTTTTAAGCATTAGATCAAAACTTGATTTTTAATCTTCAACAAAGTATAGAAATGCCTGCATTGGGTACATGCCCTAAATAACTACTGCTTTCCTGTTGTTAGGCCAAAAAGTTCCCATCCATTCCACACTGAGAATGTTTGTGAAGCTTCACAAACAACAATAAAGGGAAACGAACGATTACTTTTGTCTAAGCCTGTCTACCTAGAGCTTAAAGCAGTGTCGCTGTCTATACCAAGCACACCAGCAGAACTTAATAGAGAGAACTGTATTTAAAGAAAAATGTTAGTATAGTAGAAGCTTGCTTTCTTAACAAAGTTTTCCTGTTTTTCCAGTGCACCACGAGAAAAATCTCAGAAAGCTATCCAAGATGAAATCAGATCTGTTATCAGACAAATAACTGCCACAGTAACTTTTCTGCCACTCTTGGAAACTGCCTGTGAGTATTCCTAACTTCACTATAGAAATCAAACACTTCTTTTTAGAAAACCTCAACAACTTTTCCACTTCAGAAAATATTTTCAGCTGATTTTCTGGGACTTAATTATTGTATGTTATATACCATCACATTTCTGAGGCAGCATTTTGTTAAGACTTAGATTGTGTCTCTCTCAATTGTGTACAGTATGGAAAACAGTATGCTGGATCAAATACCTTGAAGAATTATCCTATAATGTTTCTTGCTCAACAGCAAAAATAATTGTAAATATAAAGACTCTGTGCCATCTCTCACTAAAGAACTTCATTTAAAGGCACCACTGGTACTTTCTCCCCAGAATACTTCAAAGCTTTTTTTTTTTTGATGAAAGGACAGAAATAACAGTATCTTAACTAACTGAACAAAACTCTTATGTGTACTCTGAGGAATGGAAGTTTTTATAAGTAATTAAATTATTTTGTGATTTTTAGCTGTGGCCACTGAGTTCATATGAAGTCTTACACAGAGCACAGCTCCATATTTTAACGTTTGAAAAAAACATTCACATCGTGCTCCCTTGAAAGAACTAAACAACAGCTACACATTAATATAACCAGGACTTTTTTTAACTACTATTTCTTCTCACGTAACCAGTATCTAATTTCTGAGAACCTTGGTACACATCTCAGGTTCTTGAAGGCATACTTTTTCTTCAAACGTGCCATCTTATGCATGCATTAATTTGTTCCCACTTGCTTCCAGGTGCCTTTGACTTGCTGATATACACAGATAAAGATCTGGCAGTGCCAGAAAAGTGGGAAGAGTCAGGACCACAATTCATAGCCAATTCAGAAGAGGTTCGTCTTCGTTCCTTCACTACCACCATCCACAAAGTAAACAGTATGGTGGCTTACAAAAAAGATTCCTTCCCCTAAGACATGGGGCTCTTGTATATATCCTGTCACCTTGTATAATTCCTGTTCATAGTGCAGCGAAGTCATAACTACATCATTACTGTTGCTTATACTGAAAATGGGCAATGTGTTCGTCTATGATAATGTGTTGTAACACTAGACTAATCTAGCTTTGTTTTTAAAGAGGTCTAAGATACTAAAAAAAAAAAAAATATCTCCTGACATGCCATTTGTTTATGTTAAAAGCCTGGGCTGTTTTCGTGCCAGAAACAAGCCTAGGATGAATCAACAGAACAATGCTGAAGCTACTTGTACCTCTTTACAATGAAAACAGCTGTTTATCAGGAAAATCCTAAATATATGAAGCCTTGTACATTAATGACTGCTGGACTCTTAGTTCTGAGGTTGTTGTGTTCTGTATATCTTTAAGTGTCTGTCAGCCATCTTCCTTGTTTGTATTCTTGTTTTACAGAATAAAGCTTGAATCTGTGTAGTGTTTTCTAATTCAGAGTCTGTAGTACTTCATAGTTTAGACGATTTTGTGAATGCTGTATCTTAGTTGTGTGACAGTTACAAACTCACACCCTAAAAGGCACCTTACTTGGTACGTGAACCCTTTCCTCTAAGTCTCAAAACAAGTGTTGTAGAGTTGATATGAAATCCATTCATTGTTTTCCCCCACCTAAATCTTCCAATAACAGTATAAACAGTCACAGTGACCTAATGATTAAGCATAGTACTTTCTTGTTAAATAGCATGTAACTCTCCTACATTCTTCACACATTTTTGTACTAGAAGAAATTAGGGATTTAAAAATCAACTGCTGGTAGAACTTCCAGGCTCCTATTTTTGTTAATCTCCTTCACCAAATTCACTTCAGCCACACTATATAACTTTTCCAAAGTTGTACACAACTCTTCCTGTTCTAACTGTAACTTCAAAAGTTTATTTAAAAAACATTCATTACTACTGTATGACAAAGTTTCTGGGCTTTCCTACCAGGAAATAGTTCTCTCAAATTAAAAAGGCAGCCTTTTGTAAATTAGTTGTACAAACCCTTTTTTTTTTTTTTTTAATAAATACAATCTTGGTACTTAAAAAAAAATAAATGTTACCTTATTTACTGCTAGGGCTTGTGCTGCAGTAACAAGAATACCTAATGTTTTCTTCTGCCTGTCAGCAGTGTTCTTAAAACAGGTGACTACACTATCCCTTTGCACCTAGACAGAGGTGCACTTTAAGGAGTATGACTTCAAGCACTTCCCCTGGGGAGGACTGCACCAAAGCAGCGAGTACAAGCCAACTCTAACAGAAATTTAAATCATGAACTGACCACTGCTGATTTATACTGAAGTTGAGATCAGGCAGAGACTGGTACAGAGCCAACAGTAATAAGCACAAAACCAACTTGTTTACAGAGATGGAGAAGCTGGGTTGCTCTGCAAAGTTGAAGTCACTTCCTTCTCATACCAAATACAATTTATCTTCTTTAAGAAGGAACAGCCCCAAGTCCATCTCCATCGTCATTTTTATGTTTTTTCTTCTTTTATAGAGGCACCACCAGTCAAAAGATAGACTGTATCACCACATAGAGATCATGTCCATGAAAACTGCACATGAAAAGGAACAGGTCCTAAATCCTGAAGTTTTCGCAAAGGCTCTGCAGAACAGGGAAGAAAGCAAAAAAACCCAGTCACATTACTGTAATATCCCAGAACTCAAGCCTTTATGGAGATGTCCAATAGGATTTGCTGATCACTTAATGGGAGACACACTCTTCATTAGTCTCCCCTTCCCTGAGGGTCACTTCTATAGAGTGAAGAATCAAACCAAAGGAGTCCCCCCTCAACTCTGATGGCAATACAGTTATTCTTAGAACAGGCATTCCTCACCTGTCTAGTTCAGCTGCCGTATAAGCTGGTTGATCGCCTCACCTCTGCAGCCAGGCTTACCCATCTCCTTGAGGAAACCCAGTTTGTTACGTGAAGCGTGGCGAGCCACCGACAAGTGGAATGGCCACAGAAACTTTGTGACTTTTTTGAAATTCTTTCCAGCTGAGTAGATTTCATGGATAAGGTCTTCCAGACAAATAATACCACAGTTCCCTGCAGGGGGAAAAGAAAAACAATTACCCTCGCCCCCCAAAACCTAAAAGCCTCCCACAAACAATATATACACACGAGATGCCCAACTGATAATATTTCCTCACCCTATTCCAGAACTGCCAGTCCTCCACATACAAGTCTTGTAAATTTCCTCCCTACCTTCCCTCTTGGGTCACACTGCAAACTTTCCTCAATTCATTTTTTCATCCTCTTCTCACCTAAATGTTCCTCTATCAGCCTATTGTCTGTCAAAGGTATCTTCTTTTTCTTAATCTTCGCTTGGCCCCGTTTCAGGATTAGCTCTCGGATAGATTTCAGATTAGGGTGTCTGCAAAAAACAAAAATCAGACTCTGTAACGGAGACATGATACAAGGGGAAGTCCCATCCTATTTCTTTGTATAGAGTGGGAAAGTAATCACGTTATGTTTAGAACAGAAACAAGTTTTAGACATAAAGCTGACAAAGTTTTGACCATTACTGGAAAAAGACAGCTCTATGTGATACGAAAGGGAGAATAAAAAAGCTCTGTTATTTACATACAAATTGCTATCAAATCATGAGACTGATACCTACCCCCATGCCACATAAGGTTCCACAATCCGCAGCATCTTCAGTGATAAAGGAGTCAGTTTAACAAATATTCCAGTGAAATTTCTTTTCAGCCGCAGCCACTCAATCACTCTTCTTACCCTCCTACTCACTCCCTTAATACTGAGTCAGAAAAAAATTACTATTAGTAACCACATTTCTATATCGTTATATAGCAATACAGCAACAAAAGGTTCTTATTACTTGCAAAGAGACATGTCTGGGTTGATCACCTTTCCTTTGCTTCGAAAGGATGTGACAGCGACAAATGGTAACAGTAAAGAAATTAGGAGCAACAAAGTTTCTTACTCTACTATGCGCACAACGAAGGCTAGCTTGTGTTCCTGAGGTACAGCTGTCTGTCCAGGCCTCTGCTCCATGCGCCTCAGCCGGATGTCATCTCGGTGTCTGCGCCATGAATCTCGAACAAAAGCCTCAAGGCGTTTAAACTGGATTTGTTTTCCACTCTGATGCTAAAGACACAAGCATAAGAAATTATTACCCTTGCCAACAGTCTCAGAGGCCTGCATCTCTAAGGCAATTCAATGAGATTCAGAACTTGAGGAACTTAGCTCTTTCAGTTTTGGAGGCAGTAAAATGAAAATAAAGTTGATAATCTAAGCCCAAGACAACCGAGGGACAACATACAAATTCATAAGCAGCTAGCTGTAATTTACAAACAGTGAACAAATTTTTTTCCCAGGAAAAACAGAGCAAGACTCAAGATACAAGCACAGCAGAAATCAAAGAGCAGCAACTGCAACCACAAAAAAATCTTTACAAGTACGTACACAGCTCTGCCAAACATTGGGAAAGCCAGAAACAACATATGTTTCTGAATAAAACAGATGCTACAGCAATACCCTAGTGTGACTCAAAATTACCATCCGTCAGGAAATAACTGGGTTTAAAGGCCTTTTCTATAAAGGCACATGAACAACAACAACAAAAAACAAAACAAAACCCAAACAAGCATTTAAATAACTATTAAGCATTACTAATTTAAACAATGAACATCTGGCTCACTTGAAAAAAATAACTTCAGAATTATGGGACAATGTAAAGCCTTTTTTAAATTCAAAAGATGACTAAATGCCTATGCTTAGCTCAGGAACAGGTGCATGCACCTACATTGTAGGGCCTTCTTAAATGAATAGGGGCTGAAAGTGCATGGCACTTACCCAGGAATATTTTAGATACACTACTGGCTAAATTATTAGGCCATTTTAAAGTAAAGAATAAAATGTGTGTCTTCTGTTCTATTTCACCTTGTAAACTGCCTAAGAAAGTGGTCCGAATTTTCAAAGCAGACTTGATCAAAATCTCACCACTAGCGTGATTTTTCTAATGAGAATCTAAAGAGGTGACTATTTAACATTATTGCTTACGCCTCCACTTCCACCTTGGAAATAGAGCAAGCCACTGATAAATATAAAAACATAAATGTAGTATCTAACAAAAATGCAGGAATTTTGCACACAATCCCACCAGCTCCACAAGAACAGATTCACTGAGAAGGCTTTTAAGTTGCTTCCCAGATAGGAACCAGCTATATTAGCTGAAATGCAGCAGAACAGGTCTCAAATTCTGAAACAAATAGGTTTGCTTGTGTTCTGTCAAGTCTAGAAAACACACTGCACAGAGTGTCTCTGCATTACATGTGCCACCTGACACTCAGAAAAATGCTTCACAATGAACTGCCTATGCTCTAACAGATTTATTTAGCTAATGAGAGATAGCAACTTTTAAGTGACTCAGAAAAGCACATTGTCTCCCTCAAGGTTTACAGTGCAAAGGTGAGCCATGAGCCGGTTTCAGACAGTGTAATCCCACGGCAGCACGAACTCAGCAGCACTCCATCTTACCCACATGCACCTTAGCAAGCACTGGTCTACGAGGAACAACTCACAGACTTCAATAAATTTGTGTTTCAGTATAACAAGCCAGAAGTTCTGTCCTCTTTACAGGTCTCAGAGACACATGGGGAGGATGCTCAAATGAAGAGATGAACTCAAGCTTCCCCTCAGAGATAACCCTTGAGCATCGTTAACAGTATTAACAAAATCGCACCACAAGCTGACTCACTCTTTCGCCCACCCGCGGAGCTCCGGCACCCCTCCTCGCAGAGAAAACTAACCACTCAGATCCCCTGCACGACATTACCATTCCCTCCTCTGAAAACCAAATCTGCAACATCCCCGCAGATACCCCGGGACCCCAACCCCTCACACCCAGGCTCTCGCAGTGGGCAGCTTCCCGCAGACTGCCGGACAACGCCAACTCCTCCACCCCGCCCGCTGGCCAGGAAGGCCAGCCTCTACCTTCCGCTTGTTGAGGAGCGCCTGCTTGGCTTGAGTGGCCTTGATGGCCTGGTAGGCCTTCCTCTTCTTCAGCAAGTTCTCAGGCACCAGTGGGATCCGCCGCCTCGGCCTGCGCAGCGGGAAAAGCCGGTCATATCGGACATCACCGCACCTCGACCCCGGAGACCTTCCCCACCGCCACCCCGAGCCCCGCGACGGCGCAATCCCCGCAGATGGCGACGGATACCCTCTCCACCGTACTCACTCCTCCTCCGCCATCATGTCGCCGAGGCTGCGCGTGCGCAAGGGGCGGAGTTATAGCTGCCGAGCCTGAAGGAGGCTCTAGATAACTGTCTGACGTGTTCCACCGTACTTCAGTACTAAGCGTGAAGCGAATAAAGGCGGTTGTCTTAAGAAAAGACTGCTTTGTTGTCCAGGCCACGCTCTGGCTGCGGGGAGGGCTTCGGCCAAGCTGGTTCTGTGAAATCCTAAAGATAAAAGCTGAAGCCTTGCAGGCAAGCCTGCACACCCCACCCCACCCCCCGCAGGGAGGGCTTGTGAACCAGATTCCTTCTCGCAAAAAAACCGCAAAAATCCAAACAAACAAGCAAACAAACAAAAAAAACCAAAACCGAAACGCAAAAGCGGTGTCTTCGGTGGCGTTCAACTCTTCCAGCCTGGCTGGTGTCGGCGCTTTACCCGGGCACGAACAAAAGCTGACGCGTAGCAGAAATGCGTCTGCTGGCGTGGGGGTGGAGATGTTGGCTCAGGGTCGGCCCTGCCGCAGTTGTGCGGGAAAGCAGTGTGGTATATCCGCGTTTGACAACATCGCAGGGCTTAAGCAGCTTCCCTCTCTGCTGCTCCACCCCACTTAAAAGATATTAAGGACAGCCTTGTCCCTGTTGTGAGTGCACCGGGCTTGCAGGGCCTGCGGCCCCTGCATCTAACTGCTGCCTGTGGCAGCTTGTGCATTCATACCCAGAAGACACTCTCGAGCTGTGATGTATCCCTTTCCCCAGCTCTTCTGGTGTGAAAGAGACCTCTCTCCACGCCAGAGGCCTTGTGACAGAAAGACCTGTTCAGAAAGAGCTTGTCTTTCAGCCCCTCATCTGAATGCCCTGGGGAGCTTCACCAGAAGGAACAGAGGAGTTTCTTAAACAGCAAGTCCTGCCTCAAGGACCAAGTAGACCCATGCAAGGACTCATGGGCCACACCTGAAGTATGTAGGTGGGCAGCCGGTCACAGCCACTTTTGAGTAAACATGTCCAGAGTCCTGTACAGGAGGAGAAACAACTTTGCCTCTCAGGCACCAGAGGCAGCGTGAGGAGGTAGCATGCCACATCCAGCTGTGCTGGAGTGCAAGATGGTTTTGGAGCATAAGATCAGGGACAAGAGATTTGTGCAGAAAGAAGCAGCATAGTAAGCCTTGGAGAGAAGGGGAAATTGGGAGAAGTGGTCTGGACAGCAGTCTTACCCATAGATGGTGCCATAGCCTCACACTAAGACAATGTTGTAGATTCTGATGAGTTAGCATTCACATTCTGCTGCCTCCTCTGCCATGTAGGGGATGTGCTATACACTGTATCTGTTACCTTCATTGTGTCTCTAATCAGTTTGATTTACACGAACCATAGTTTCTTTTTCAACTTAAAAGCTGAGAGCTTGAGCCTTTCACTAGAAAGCTCAATGAAGTCAGGGTTTAACTGCTCACCTCAATGAAGCTGCAAACCTTTATGACACTGTAAATTATACTACTTCTGCTTTGACACCATTTAATATCTGAATATCTGTACTTAGAAAAGTGATTCCATGCTGCAATACCTGCTCAGGCGTATGCTCTGCAAGGAACACACCCCTTGGTGAGCAAATCCAGCTTCCTATCAACTATTCTCTGGTGCAGCCTTCTGGATTATGAGACAGAAAGCAACAAGTTTATTAAATAGATCATATGAAATGTTCAGTGAAGAAACTAAAAGCAAGTCCATAACTACATAAATTTCACTGACATTAGGATAAGCTGCTCCATGTAAAAGTAGCTGAGATCTCTGGTAGCTTATGACAGAAAATGTGGCCCATTTATCTACAAATGAATGTGCTTTGTTTAACAGAAGGGAAATGCGAACAGGATCCAAAATATTTCATTATTAATGGTAAGAAAACAATAAGTAAGTAAATATTTCAAGTGCTGTTGGTATAAAATGTCACACAATGTTGCAGTGTACCTATACTGGCTTGTTTAACTAATAGTTACATTAATCCATGACTATTGAAATGCCCCTGGGTTTGCAGGTTCTTTTACTTAGATAGTTAGCTGTTGTAAACTGACCTTCAGAACTCTGAACTCCTGTTCTCTCCTTTTTTCTTGACAAGGCCTTTATTTTTCTGAGGTTTCCATGATCTGTTATAGACAAATCCAATGACTGCATACTTATGATAGTCTCTATCCATCAGTCATGGACTCAATTATTTCTCCTAGTTTGTAGGTTATTTAGAACGATAGGTAAAATCCTTTGGAAAAAATGGATATCTTCTAGTCATGTGCTTTTCAATGCCATTCAATGACATCAAAACCAGCTATTGTACCAGTATTTTTGATGAAGCTTCATTGTGAGTGCATTTTCTCCATTCTTTGCCAACACATTTCAGATAAAGCTCAAAACTCAACCAAATAAATTATTTTTGGAAACAAGGTTTTATATAATTCAAAAGGGCCTGTTGGTCTGGATAGGCCTAAAGGGGAAGGCAGAGATCACCTTTAAGGACCAAAATTTAATGTTTTAAATCAGAAATAAGTTATCCATAAAGCAAGCTAGGAAAACATGTATCTTTTCATCATCAGACTAAAATATAGCCCTTTTTGTCCCTGTACTGCATGGAGGTTTTTTGCACTTTCATTTCAAAATAAAAATTTTTTTAAAAATATCAGAATACAATTTTTTGCAAAGAATGTCACCTTTTGATACTAGCTGCAGCAGGTCTTCTACAATATTTTGAGGAGATGTTTGAATAGAGAGATCAAAATCCAAATCCTTCAAACACTTTTCCAAAATGGGCAGGTTTCTTCTCCACCCTGTAAGGGAAGAATGAAGAATTTTTTAAAAAGGCATCTCTTGGAAAGCTGTGTCCTGTTTTGTCTGAGCTGCTTGTCCTTGCAAATTAAACTTGGAATATTTTAGAGGCGACAAAGTGACCCTGCTGTAATTGCACCAATCCATACTGCAGTGCTGCTGCAGCTCACTCACAAATCACTACCACTGTTTCTGCCTACCTTGGCTTGAAACTCTTCACAGTGCATCTACAATACCATTAGGTTCTGCAGAGCTAGCCAAAAGCAGGTCCCTTCATTACACTTGGGACTTCATTAAAACATTAAAGTAAGTGGAAGCTAACAAAGACAGATCTCCTCCATTTCGGTCCCCTGCAGGCCTTAACATGACTCATGTTTTCTAGAGTTGTGTCTTGACGGCTTTCATTTTATTGTGTGTCCCATTTTCCTGCCTTTGACATGCACCCTTCAGATCCTAAGATCCAAAAGATCTTTAAACAGCGTTGGATAAATGAATCTATTCTTGCAATGATCTACCATCACTGCAGCCTGAAAGCTAGGAGGATGAGAATTTGCCAAAAACCTCATAGCAGATGGACTTAGTGAGAAGGCGATCAAGAAGCTAGTTAGCTCCAGGTACCACTGTCTGGGCAACAGCTGTGGAAAGCCCTTGCAGCAAGCAATGCTCAACTGTTTGGTTCTGGCATCCTGGAGCATCATTCTTCTAGTTGTAACATTGATCAATCAGCTGACAGACTGAGATTACAGGGGCACTCACTCATTTTGAAAGCAAACAGCTTCACACTGCTCAGCCTAGTGGTATGGGGGTATATAAGATGAGGGGCATGCCTCAACAGGAATAAACCACACAAATTCAAAGCAACTGGGCTGCTTCTTTATGCATTCCTCAGCAAGACTTACTTCTTCCCCAGTAGTTTTCCACAACCCTCTCAAAGATCAAGGCCTTTCTATATCAGATGCTGCATTCCCACATCTAAGAGAGAGTTTCTGACTCAAAAGACTATACTGAGGAGGAGCTAATAAAGAAAAACTGGGTCCCATTTCTAAAACCATCAGCACAATAATAAGCATGTCTTGCCAGTTTCAATTTTCTCCACACACATACTATTTATACTGTAAATTATGTTTTGATACATTATATAGACAAAGGAAAAGATTCATCACCATTTTTTTTTTATTCTTAATAGTAAGAATAACCTCATTCCTGTCAGAACACAACCCACAGCAGTGGAAGAAAGTGCAGGTGTGCTTCCAACAAATATTGTTCTCAAAACAGTATCTTCCTCCTTAGCATCTGACATGCTACAGCTGCATCCGAAAAATGCACACACAAAGAGGCTTTTTTTTTTAACCAGTTTTTTCAAGCAACTGCCTAATGTAAGAGTTAGTGCTATGTGAAGAGGCAAAGCCAATTAGCCAGGTAGATTTCATCAAGGAAGAGAAAGCTCTTAAATTTGCAGGAGAGAGAAGAATCTGACCTACTGTGTATATGGTGCTTTCATTATAGGTGTTTTCACCATCTTTCTAAAGGCAGTGGCCAAATTCCCTATATAGCCAACAAATGAAAGCTTATGTATTTTCATACTGCTTAATTTAGATGCTTCAACTTAGGTTTCAATATTTCCCTCTCAAAGAAAAAAAATCTCATTTTTTTAGACAGGAAACAGAAAATGGAAATACATACCTTCAAATTCACCCCTTTCTAAAATCTTAAAATCCCTACTCAGAAACACTTTAATATGAAGAAAGAAAGGGGAATGACAGCTTCTCCATCTCTCATTCTCTTCAAATCCAGAGTGGCCACCTTTTTGGAAGATAAGCTTGAATGAAAAACATGTTATCTGCAGGATTCAGAGTAGAGATAACAAGGCAAAGCGTAATGGATTAGCGAAATGCACTGTGCTGACATGATCTTGCTTCTTGCATCCCATGCCAAGGCTGAGGCTGCCTGGAGGAGCTCCACAGCTCCAGGGACATACTGCTGCTGTACCTGACTCCTGCCTTGCTACATACTGTAAAGCACTGGTATACACTGTAGCACCTATATTTCTTTTGATTCAAGTAAGGATTTCATCTGAAAAACTCACTTCTTCACAGATACTTCAAAACCTGGAAGGCAATACTGGAATGCAACCCTGATATCTGTTTGCAATGATCTGAATAGACACCTGGATTTAGTGGTGTTTTATTATTATTACAGATCACCCACCAGATGGTTTCAATAAAAATACTTCAAATGATGAATAGCTCATGAATCCTTCACATCATTTAAAGGTTTGCTTTTCTGAATTTGCATTGTGCAAGCAGTCCCTTGTGCATGTTTTTGCTGCCGATTCTCTTCTCCAGTTTACAAACCACGAAATCTACAAGCTGCTTTCAGAATAACCACATCTACCTGCAAAGTGTGAATGCTTCTGCCAGTACACATGGGCATTTCCACTGCTTTCTCTTTCTACAAAGAGAACTTGACTGGAAGGTTAATGTAAGACTTTCCATAGGGAGCCAAAAGGGAAATTCGGGGGATTTGGTTGAAATAATGGAATTTCTTTTTCCTTCATTCAGCTATAATTAAAATTAATATCACTTTGGCTCATACTAACACCACGCACTGTAAGGAAATTTGCAGTTCAAACTTTCACCTCACTAAGCTTAGATGCTGCTGCACATATGGTCTGTGTGATAAAATGCCATATGGGCTACAACTGTGCAACAAAGACAGCAAAGCTTTAGCCTCACTTGTTACTGTTTATTAGTTTCACGCTACTTTTAAGTATGAGATGGATGTTACCTATTTTTCCCTCATGCGCAGTCTCCTCAGAATCATCACAGCTCCTCTGGTGACCATCACTCAGGTAATTTTGCCTTTATAACCTGGATTTACACTGCTGTTGGCAACATTCCCCTTCTACTTCACTGTGCTGGCAAGCCTGCAGGCTGGCAGTACAAAGATTCTTCTTTTCTGTTCAGAACTGTGGAGAAACAGATATTTTTAAGAGCCAGTTCCTCAATGCTCTGAACTACAGCAGCTGTCTTGCAATTCATGTGGGTGCAGGACAGAAACCCCAAAACCCACAATAACCACTTCTTCGTAGTAATCATGACCACAGAACTGGCACCCATGAACTCAGTGGGGCTCAGTGCTTTCCAACCAGACAGAACTTCTCTCTTGTGTTTCCTTGAACTAAGTATATTGTCCTCCTGGTCCTTAGTAAATGTAGTTACGCTTATCTAGGACTCTTATCTTTCAAAGGTGTCTCTGGTACAAACAGCCCATTTCCTCTCCTTTTCAATTGTGAGCAGTGGGCAGTAGAATCCCAGAGCTGTTACAAGCCACAAGAGGTTAGCAAAGGCATATAGTGCTTTCAGAAAGCTTCATAAAAGAGTTTGGCAAAATAAACACCTGAAGAAAAGTACAAAGATCAGAGTTTACAGAGCCATAGTGCTGTCTACTCTCTTATATGGATCTGAATCATGGGTCATCTACTGCCACCACCTGCATCTCCTAGAACGCTTCCATCAACGCTGTCTCCGCACAATCCTAAACATCCACTGGTCAAATTATGTGACCAATACATCTGTTCTAGAGCAAGCAGCAGTCACAAGTATTGAGGCCATGTTACTGAGAACACAGCTGCGATGGGCAGGGCATGTCTCAAGGATGAAGGACCACCGCCTCCCTAAGATCTTGCTTTATGGTGAACTTGCCACTGGCTGCCACGAGAGAGGAGCCCCAAAGAGAAGATACAAGGACTCCCTGAAACAACATCTCAGCCTTGGCCATACTGATCATCATAACTGGTCTACTCTGGCCTCCAATCGGGAGGCCTGGAGACACACCATCTATAATGCTGCAGATGCTTTTGAGAAAGCACGCAGGATCACCCTTGAGGAGAAAAGACAACGCAGAAAGAATTGTGCCTTGCAGAACACACCATCTAAGGAGTCTTTCTGTTGTGCCTTTTGCAACCGGTCATGCCTATCTCGTATTGGCCTTTTTAGCCACCAACGCACTTGCAACAAACGTGGGTAGAACCCCTCCCAAATCTTCGTTCGCGAAGGCTAGCCGTGATTGCATACAGTAGGTAAATATTTGTTGTACTGAGTCTCACAGTTGCTCCTCTATTATTTTTTCCACAATCATATTACAACTGGATTATGGCTCAATATTGCTTTTATTGTCTCTACTTCAGCTATGCAATAGCACAGTGAGACTTAATATTTTGAAACACTTTCACACTCACATTGCTGAGCTTGTAGGGTCCCACGGAAGGTGGAAGGATGGTCTCATTAGGGAAGTGTTGCTGGCAAGTACCTGCTGTATCACTACACCCCAAGCACGCGAGTGGAGCCATAGGAGAAGAAATTTCTTCCAGGTCCTGCCCAGGCACACCAGGGCTGTTCACAGCCTAGCCTGGAAGTGGAAATCATAACTCCTTTTCACAGGCTTGAATTTTATTTCATCTTATCATGCATCTAGAAACAACACACCTGAAGAAATAAACCAAATAAAAAAGTTGAAATAAGTTGTTTACTGTCATTATGCCCTTTAACCTTGAGAAAAACAGTTAAACTTCTCCCAAAATATCTGAACAAAGATAAAGCTGCTTTTGTGACAAAGTTCAGTAAAGATGTGGGACTCAACTCATCCGCATACAGAACTCTCTTCTCTGAGCTCATACCCAAGAACAGGACCCACTGGGAGAGCCTAAACCCTGACAGAACAGCAGAGGTAAAGCAATGCTTGCCTGCTATATAAGGAATAAGATCTTCATGCTTGCAATCTCAGCAAAAGGAGGAAGACTGACTAATAAAGTACTATAAATACTGAAGTGTTTATAGGACATGTTATATAACAACACTTCTCAAGCTTCATGCCTTCCATTCCACTGACAAACACCATGAAACCTTTCATCTTACTGCCTCTTTATATTAAAAGGAATCTAATTTTAAAGACAAAAAGCAGGCCAATACTTTATGATTTAAAACTACAAATTAGTATTCACATGAGCAATGTGTTGCTTTTCACTGTGTTCTATTTGCTGTTTCCACCATATTTTCCCCCCAAACAATATGCATTTTTTCCTGTTTGTGGTGTAATGCTGAAAGCAGTAGTATTTCCACAACTTCAGAATGCACTCAAGAGAAAAAATACTTTAAAAGTGTACTAGAAGACTACTTTAAAAGACTTTTTAAAGTACTTTTAAAAGTACTTTTTAAAGATAGGCAGGGTAATAGATGGCATCTGTTGTTCTTTGCAAATAAACGTGAAGCAACAAGATTACAAGCTTAAAATAAAAGACATGAACAAGCTGCTCAATAAAGGAGCCAGAAGTCAGAGCAGGATAAAATCTTAAGCCTTTGTTTAATATGCTGTAAGGAAGACAGTCTGGGCTTGCCTAGTTAACAGGAGTAGATGATAGTTACATCCCCATCTAATCCTGACATTGAAATAAAATGTAAATAAAGTGACAATTCATCCCAATCCATCCAAAAGAGCAAATACAGTCATTATGTTGCTGTCTTAAATAGGTCTAACATAGGTCTAAATGTAAGGCTATAGCATGTGAATTTGAATGTAATAAAGGCTTTACCATTTTATCCAGAATGATGCAGGTCATGATAAATTTGCTACCTCTGGTCTTTAAGGACATTTTTCTAAATAGTTTGATTTATAATTGCCGGGCCCTGTGCCGGAAAGGAAGAGAAGGCCAGCCGTGGAGGAAACAGCCAACAAAAAGCCAGGGCTGAGGGAGTGCATCCCCAGAGTACATGCATGGGAGGCAGCCAGCTTTGTAGCACGGCAAGAGGTTCAGCTGGCAGCACACCAGGAACATTTCGCTCCCAACTTGGAGTGAGCATGGGAAGAGGCTGGAAAATACAGCACCTCTACAATATGGCATTGCTCATTGTAATTAAAAACTGTCATGGCTTGAGGGAAGAATGCAGGAAAAAAAGAGCAGGAAAGAAAGTGTATGGAAAACACAGGAGGAGAAGAGAGAAGTCTAGTCAAATCAAATACCTGACAAGGCTCATTTTCACCCATCTGTGCCTTATGTTGGGTTTTACCGAGCACACATACCCATGTCTCCATAAAAAAAGACTGATGAGGTAGAATGTGTCAGGGTTGGAGACAGGGTCTCAGCTAGAAGGTGACACAGCAATTTGTACCTCTGGAGAGCAAGCTTTACAGATTATTTCCATTGTGAATTATATGGTCTCATCCTTTTACAGATATTAGAACTGCTAGTTTGCACTCCTAATTTATTCTGACATTCATTTCCTTGTTTTCTACAGGGCTGTCATCTTTCTATTTCTTCAGAAGACTGCTTTGCTTTCCTTTTCCTTACTATCCCTCTTTCATAGTGTGAAAATATTTGCAGTTAGAGGCTTCAGGAGAGTTGCTGCTTGATTTCTACTAGAAGTACAAGAAAAGCTCTCTTCCCTCTCCTCCCTGCAGTGTGGGGAGTACTGCTCCTGCCCCAGTACTGCCTCTGCCCTATGGCTGCCAAGTAAAACATGCTGGGCGCTGAAACCTCAAGATGGGGCAGCAGAAACACCCAACATCAGGCTGAAGTGCAGGGCTGGCCAGGGAACAAATCCGTCTTGTAATTGCATTCAAGGTTTCAAAATCTGTTTTTGTTTCAATGAGGAACTAAACTAAACCCTTTCAAAACATTTCCATGAACTGGAATTGTGTTGAAACATCTGTGTTCAAGCTGAAGACTTTTATATTACTCTTTGGATATGACCAGACCAGGGACACTGTCCTAAATCCTTCCAATTAAGTATTTTGTTAATATATCCATTAAATATTCCAGCTACACCAAAAGAAGACAATGTCTGCATTGATGACAAAAGTATAGTAGATGAGGGGAAGAAGTGTTGGAATGTTTAAGCCCTTGGTCTACAGATGAGCAGGAAGAGCAGCTGCAGCCAGATGCCTTTGACTTGCTACAGTCAGCACTTGGCTGTCTTGTCCCTTTCATTCTTCATTTTCTCTGTCACATTTGCCATAAATTAATCTAGCATCACCTCTGACACAGGAGCAAGTTTGGACTGCACCTCACCTTCCCTAAGTAGAACTGCTTCCTGTTATTAAAAAAGGGAACTAAATAGTACTAAAACTAAATGATCTCTCTTCCAAAACACAGGAACTCACTGGCATTAGTATATCAGTGTTGTCTAATGATTTCTTGAGCATGCTTTTAATGGAGGCTACCTTCTGCAAGGCCACAATCTACAACACTATTCCTCATATTAAATGTTCATTATTCTTTTGCCATTAACATAATCTTTTCTTCCTGATTGTAACTATGTGAGAGACCATGAATTTAACTGTTTTTTTCTTAAGTTGACTGCTCAGATCTGTCACATATAAAATACCCAGTAATTCACAAAAAATTCTTTGTCTCTGTGTTTTTACATACACATAAACTACCCTGGACTCTCTTAGTAATGAAAGGTTCAAAGAAAGATGCCATTTGTTAATTTGTTCATGCACCTGTTTCCCAGAAAAAGAGGAAATCTGAAATCACAAGAAATATTTCAAGCTCTATTTCACAGGGGCTAATTTGATTTTTGGCAGTAAAACTGAAAATTATTTCAGATTCAAAGAAAAGCAGGGATAGGAGAGAAAGAGTCAACTCTCAGTAAGTGCAACCTTTGTCTGAGGTCTTGGGCAAGACTTAAGCCTGTTGTCTTCTGAAATGCTGAAAACATTCCATGTGGAAAAGAAATATGAAGTATCTGGGTTCCAACCAGCACCAAAAAATATGAAAATTGGTTTCAGTGGAGGTACAAAAGTGTTTCATGCTAAGTATTTTTTCCAACCAAGTTTCACATACAGAAAATTTTTTTCTTACAAAACCTAATTACTTCAAAGGGTCTGTTCAGGCACTCACTGTTAAAACCAGGAATATGAACCTACTTATTTTTATCGCTGTTTTAGGTCAACTAAAATCAGGTAAAATTAAAATATTGCAATATTTCAGTTTCATAAGCTACCCAAATTGGATACTGCATTATGATGAAAGTTATTTTGACATACTTAAGAAAAAAATGTTACTAAGGATTAAGAGTTTACTAAGTAGCAACTGAAGACTCTTGCTTTTTCTTATTGGAGAGTCTGAACTTTAAATTTCCACAGTTGTTTTTCTTGTCTCCTCAGCAGTGGAATCTTTGGAGTCCAGTACAGATTCTGAGAATACATTGAACATTTTGTCTTCAGTAGTCCGTCAGAAGCAGAGAACATAATGTTAGAGAAAACACTACTCACTTCTGTGATCTGTCAACTCATTCTAGCATAAGGAATAATATTAAACATTTCCCACAGAAAAATAGATTTCAGTTCCATTAATTGGGACAAACTGTCACTGAGTGTTCTTGATGTCAAATCTGGTATAGGAGCTTGATTTCAAGAATAGTCTTTTGTGGATCCTGCTCAAAGAGTTGAAATTTGAGCTGAACAGAAAGAAAATATCTAAAATGTTTTCAAATACGTAAATGCTATTTTTTGAGTCTATTTCCAAACAGTGATCCATATAGCTCTTGTTGATGCTCCACAGCCAAGCTGAGTTCACACAGTGCTGGGGAGTTCCTTCTTGCCCTCAGGAAGAGGAAAGGAGTCAAAAGAGAGAGGAAGCCAGCAGCAAAATAAAATGTCATACTCCTTTTCTTCTCCTGAATGGCCAATTTACAACATAATTATTTTTTAATGTTACCTCTACACATAAACCTTCCCTATTGCTTTATCTGTGAAGCAAAGGGTGGAAGTGTCACAGCAGCAAGCAGGACAAACCAGCACCTCTAATATATGGTCCATGTTGCTGAAATACTGGAGAATTTAAGAGTACAGGAATATTAGTGAAGTCGTTGTAGAAAGTGCAGCTTTACTGTGAGTTGTGAAGGACTCACATCACCCTTGTTGGACTTGCAATGACATAACTCAAGAGGACGACAGAGGTTGGTCTTTTCCATAGAATCCAAGAAGCACCAGGAGGGTCCCTTCCCTGCTGGAGCACAGCAGTCATTCACCTGGATTGCTTGCTTTCCTCCAACATCACCTGCTGGGATTGTATGGACGCCACAAGCTTGCAGCTCTTGCCTGCCTCACCCAATATTGTTGGCATATGCTGGTTAGGCTGCAAAATGTTCCTTCTCAAGGGAGGGTATAATGGGCAGAGAGCACAGATTGATTTTCATATCCTAGCCTAAGCCTGGTAAAATGAAAAGGTTTAAAAACAACCCATAAAAAGCATTTTAACAAAATAGGAGCAACTTTACAGGTCAAATTTCATATATACAGCTCACTTTCAGAAAAAGATTGTTTCAGAGAGGTTTGGTTTCACATTTGTATGAAGATGGGCACTCTTGGAAGATGGGCACATTGCTACTGAAAAGGCTTAAGTCAAAATCATAGAATGGTTAGAGTTAGGAGGGACCTTTAGAGGTCATCTAGTCCAAACCTCCTGCTGCAAGCAGCGACACCTAGAACTAGATCAGGTTGCTCAGAGCTCTGTCCAAACTGATCTTAAATGTTTCCAGGGCTGAGGTACCCACCACCTCTCTGGTCAACCTGTTCCCATGCTTCACCACCCTCACATTTCCAGACCTATATTCCTAAGCTCATAATTTAGATGTTGGGCCCCTACAGCAGATTTCAAGAATTTTTTAAGAAGATACTGACATTGCTGAAAGGCAGATTGCACCTCTGGGTGCCCAAGTGTGACTCTGCACAAGCCTGGGACTCTAGCAGACAGCAAAGTTTCCAGTGCCAATGCTTCCCGGTCCCAAGCCTTCCACTCCAGAAAAGACAGTGCCATTTATTTTGGCTGTAGCAAATGATGTTCAGTTAAGCAAACTAAAAAGAAAAGAGATCTTAAGAGATGTCAGAAATTAGTAACTTCTCAGATTTAATCTGCAGCCCGTTCAAAAAGCTTTTCTGCTGACAGTAGGTTGTTTTCAACAGTAAGAATGAAGCATTTACCTTTTTCCTTTGAAGCTGTGCCATTCACACTGATAAATAAACAAGAGTCCTGAAATGGATACTTACTAAAATAAAATGCCTGCTCAAAATTAATACCTTTTTCCTATTTCAGATCACACTGTACACAGAAATTCTTTGGAGCTTTTTAAAGACAAAAGCAAGAAAAATAAAGGAAAGGAAAATTAAACACTTCTGTTCCTATGCACCAAGCAGTAATGTAAAATAGAAGAGTTATGTCAAACTGAACCACTAAGTGGGTATGCTTTCTGTAAATGAAGACAATACAAATTTCACAAAACTTCCCTTGTTAGAGCTACAAACCGTCCGTTAAAAAGAATAACATTGTCATGCCACAATATTTTCGTTTGCACTGCTCCAGCTGAATGTGAAGTTGCCTGCTGCATTGAAACAACAATATCAGGTATCACAAAAACGTGTCTAGATTCATGACAGCACACTCCCTTGAAGGCAGCCCGACACTGGGAACTGAAGTCTTAATTATGGAGGTACTGCTGAGGTATTGTTTTCTTCCAAGCATTAGGTTACTGGTGCATTGAATTTATTAAGCAATCCTCTATAAAAGTGAGTATCAGTTTACTATGGTTTCCTAACTAATATAATAATTAATCCTTGCACACTGCTTATATTTGAAAATTTAACTTTGTCATCCTGGTTTTTTACATAGCATTTAGGAATGGTTTTACCATTGCAATACTTTTGCGTGTCCTCACTTCTTGCTCAAATAACTATTTTTATAAATAGCTATTTAGAGGTTAAGATCATGTATGATAAGATCAAGATCAGAAAAAAAAGACTTTTTAATAAATTCCAACAATGCTTTTATTGTCAGATTTCATAGTCATCAAATTTGTCAGCATCTGGCAGCTGCAAAAATGACAAATGACAAAACCTATGCTGATACCACACGAAGCTGACACTTCAGGGTATGATCGAGGTCATTTTATGCTGTTCACATAAGCACCATAGCTATTCACTTTTAGAAACAACTCCAAAAAAACACCACCTTGAATTCCAGTCCCGTCAATTCATTAACAAACCATGAAAAGAAAAACCAATCTAGAGATTTCCCACAACTCATCGTGAAGTTTTTCTCTTGCTGTCTGCAGCTGTCATTCCCCATTTATGTGAGGACAGAAGTGCCCTTCTTCTGTACCGTAAGGCATTTATTTAGTCACGTATCAAAGCCTGAAAGAAATTGCCATGGGAATGAACATAGGACAGCATATAACTTGAAGTTGTATTGTAATCAAAAGATATTCCAAGGCCACTATTCACAAGCTTGAAATTAAAAGGTATGCTATAATTGTTCATAAAGATCTGCAGATGATCCACTGCCTCATTAGAGCCTAAAGCGCTTGCGCACATCTGAATTCTGGATAACTGACTCTGCTGTATTAATTTCATTTCCAAACCTTTTCTAATTATTTGAAGAGCTTTTATAAGCTCCATAATTTCTGAAAGAATTATGTATTGATATCATAAACTAACAATCTCATAAAATGAAACAAAGGAAAAGCATCCAAGAAAGTACAAAGTTAATTCGCAGCCAAGTGTGAAAAGGTGTTAAACTGTAGTAAGGATTACAGTGTGAAAGTAGTTTAGTGTACGAACTGAGGTCTACAGATCAATATTCCAAATACATACATGTGGAACACTGTGCATTGTAAACTATCCACTTCCTCATAGTGGTGTTTGTCTTAGACTAACATAAGAAAAGACTAATTCCCACTGTGTTTGTGCAGGCAGCAATAACAGAACAGATTTAACATAAGCAGTTTAGGAACCAGCTTGAAGGGGGGTTGATTTCAGTTTCAACTGGTTCTAAAACATGTTGTCAGCTGTCTGGTTTGTTGTTTTCTTATGACTTTCTGATTTACCTCTTGAAGAGGAATGCATTACTTTTGTAAAAAATGCAATGACATGCCAGCTCCTTCCAGTGAGAGAAGACTGGAGCATGAACAGGAGAGGAAGCTATGTAAAATACATTTGGACTCAGCTGTTTTGTTATGCAAGGTCATACACACAAAGAACTAAAAAATAAATATGCATGAAACTTCATGCAGAGGACTCAAATCTCAGTTACAAGGACAGACATAAGAGCAGGTGAATAGTCATCTTCTGCCATTATCACAGTCGTTCTAGAACAAACATGAGGAAGAGTACCTAAGGTGGCTAATGAATTATAGATTTCTACCGTGACCTCTCCCTCACACCAGGGAGCAGCAGAAGCACAGAAAATGGAAGCAGTAAGATACCACTGCCTGGTTGCAGCTTCCTCAGGGCCAGTTTTCTGCAGCAAAGAACTGTCTTGGTAGCGTCTCAGCTCACCAGCTCACCGATACTAAAAAAATACCAGAAGGAAGCAACAAAATTCCTCTTTGGTATATTCAGATATCCCTTTTGAATAACACCTCCTTTATTTCCAGTGGAGAAATCCTAGTCAAATATACCTGATGCTTGACTTGTGGATCTTGACACTTGGCAGTGGATGTTAATCCACTGGCCAAGCCTCTTCCCCTTGTCTTTTCACAGATCTGCCAGAGTTTTAGCTCACAGCAGCACCTGATGGTCTCGTGTCTAATCAATCCCATTGTCCAGTAAGCAGTTTGATGGGCAACAGTCTATCAAAAGTCCTGGCAGAAGATCTGGTTAAGAGATTAGGCATCTCATGGCAAAGTAGAAATTTGTTAAAGAAAACCCAGTGCATAATAAACTTTGGCCTTAATCAATGACTTCAACAAGGAAAGAAAATATTTTGAGAAACAAGCAAAACAGTTGTGGGTAGAGTAATCCATAAAAGGCAGCATTCAGGAAGAAACATGCTTGTTCATTATATATTTATTCACATGAGAAGCACCTCCTTTGGTATGGATGTCGATAGCAGTACATGTTAGAGAGAGGTGGAAATGGAGAGCTTTGAGCTCACTACACCAAACAAGTTTTGAAATAGCCTTAGCTCAGTGTTTTGTATATGCAGTATACACTCCCCTCTTAAGTCATTTGAAATTTGCAGACAACTGATGGCTGAAAGAGTGGAGGGAACGACACTGCTCTCATACATTTAGTTGGTGGAACGAGTAGAACTGAAAATCAATACTGATATACCTTTTTTTTTTAAATGCATGTGCCTATTTACCTGGTTAGAAAAACAGGCTATATCTCTAGCAGCTTTCCAATCTGCAGTAGATGCAGGAAAAAAAAAAAATGATCAAATTACTCTTTTAAGGACATTACATAGGATAGATTCCTTTTACACTTGTCAGCTGCTATTCTCTAATCAGTTCACCTCAGGATTGTCTTTTGTATTGTCTTTTTGGTATGCATAACATCCTGCAAAATAAAGCTTCCCTCTTTCCCCAGATACAGTTGCATCTCCTAGTGTTTACATCAAGGCCAGAAATATCATGTAGATTAAACAGGAAGTAAGAAAGAATAGAGTCTTGAAAAGACACAAGTCTATCATTCCAGATCATAAACAGTCTCTAATCAAGGGAAACATTCACTTATAAGTAGAATATCACATGTGATCATATAATTGCATTTCCTATGCTTTTCAAAAGCATTTGTAACTTGCTACCACCATCTCTGGTTACATACCACTGATCTAATTCAGCATGACAACACAGTTATTTTACTATAAGTAATCCTCCACATTTATATTTTTTTAATTGAAAGCCTAGGCATTCAAAAACTAACCTTTAAAGATTTTTAGCTCTTCTGTATGCAAATGTCTAGCATAGTTTTCAGAAAAAAGCCAGGGAACTAAACTCCTTCAGAAATATTTTTCTTGCTGGTTAATTTGTTCTGAAGTCATATGGAAATCTTCTGGAAAGTTATTTATATCAATAGCTATTACACCACCGAAGGCATCCAATCTAATCATCCCCAGAGAACTGCAACAATAGGAATTATAAATAGCAAAAATATCCTGGATATTGCCTCCACTGTTTTTAAAACACTGGTTGTACAGACTAGTAACTAAGAAGAAATCTCAGGACATGCTGCCTCAGTTTGACTATCACAATACATGCACATTTGTCATTGCCAAGTGGTGTTCCTAAGGGCCAGATGCTTTATATTTTTTTTGGAGCAAAACCCGTTGAATGCAAAAGAGAACAATAGTCAATATATTCCCTGCCTGACTCCTAGTTTCTCTCTCATCATCATACAGGTAGGATCAGCTGAAGGATTTAGCTGACATCTATTGGATTTCCAGGCCACGAGACAAGCTAACAAAAAGCACTACCCTTCCTCCTGAATAAAAGGAAGATTGCATTCAAATAGTTGCTTATTCCAAGTTCATTTGTAGATTAATTAAATTTTTCCATCATTTTCATTGCAACTTAAGGGTGTCCAGAAGAGACTGACTTCAAAAAGGTCTCTGTTTTTTAAACCTAGTCCCCCATCCAGTTCAAATCCAAAAGTGCATTGGGTAGTAGAATACGCATTATTTCAATAAGTTACGTTTAATTCTTTACTGAAGTTACACACTTGCCCTCTCTGATGAGTAGTGCCTGAGAAAAGCTAGATGTCTTAGCCCCTTTTCACTGCTCAGGTTTTACTGTCTTCTATAGTTCCTCCAAAGACAGCTAAAAGCAACCATACTCTCTCTATGTAGCTCCTCAGCCAACCATATTACATAAGATTTCAAATGTTGACAAAAATAGGGGTATTCAGAAAACACTGAGGTAGACCTAACTCCATAACATGTTAAAAATAATTTCCAATGTCACCCCTGAGAGTATGAACAAAGTCATTGTACATGAAACCAAGAAAGCACACCAGGCAACTTGGAAAGACAGAAAATATTTAGCAGATCTTAAAACATGATCATCACTTTGCAGTGGATGAGAGGTTTTGTTCAATGAAACAGAAGGAGGAAATTTTCAACAGTTTAATAACTGCCAGACAAATTCACTACATGCTGAGAAGCATCCTGGAAAAAGCAAAATTAGCAACTTTAAATGTGTTGATTACACTTTACAGAATTTCTTTTCACAGAACCACAGCATGTTAGGGGCTGGAAGGGACCTCAAAGGATCATCTAGTCCAACTCCCCTGCCACAGCAGGACCAGGTCACACAGAAGCACGTCCAGATGGGTTTTGAATACCTCCATAGAAGGAGACTCCACAACCTTTCTGGGCAGTCTGTGCCAGCGCTCCAGCACCCTTACTGGGAAAACATTTCTATGTGTGTTCACACAGAGCCTCTTATGCTTCAGCTTACAACCATTGCCCCCTCTATATCTCAAAAAAAAAAAAATCTGCAAACTTTTTTTCCCCTATCTTCCAATAGCATCCAGGTAGCCAACAAATGCTACACACACTATATTCATTTCCACCACTGAAATCCACTTACAGAGTCCTACAGCATACAGTTATGTTCGAAGATCTTGTCTGTTTATCAAGGTATCTTTTGTTAGGAAGAAAGAGAATGGACATGTATTGACCCTTCCCCTTCATGTGACTTTTGAAAGGTGAGCATGTTGTGATACTGACAGTTTACTCTGAGTAATTATTTTATTACATACTTCAGTTTTCAAATATGTCTAATTTCAACCAGCCAGGCTGAAATGTCTTCTTGGACTCACAATATTTTTATTTTTTAATTTTATAGAAAATACTTCAGCCATGTTTGGAACAAATTTAGTGAAGGATGGTTTTGACAACATTCATATTTTTCATCTGTTTTCTGAAGAACCATAATAACTTATAACAGGAGCTTGAAATCTGGTAGGGAAACAAACCTCAAGTTAGAATAGTATATTTTTTTGTCCCCAGAAAAATCTATTCTTAATCAGCTGGGTTAAGAGTTACAGGAAAATCCCAGTTGGTACTCACAAAACAGAAATGGTTACATTCTGATTTTCTGAATGTTTCAACAGGAACATGCAAGCCCTGAAGCCTGCTAAGCCTCTTGTCCAGAGCATGTACTACACATCTGAAGATACAGCTTAGGACAGCTTTATCCTGAACAGAACTCTGCTGTTTTCTTATAGCAATACCATGATACCAACAGGAAAAAAAAAAGTATACTAGAAAAGTTAATGAGAAAGAAGAAGCTTATTAGCAAGTAGTTGACTATTAAACACTTTTAACACTATTTATACACTGTAAGACATCATTAGAGCCTTTTAAGTTCAGCCTGTATGATAATTTCCCTAGAATTTAAGGGCTTGTTCTTCAGTTGTTGTAATTCAGGTTTATTAATATCAGTGGAGTTACATTAGTTTGCCCTGGCTAATATGCTTTAGTTAAACAGTCAAGCAAATGGTTTTGGCTATGCTTTTTAAGTCATTCCCAAATATCATCCACAAGGCTCCTTCCATGCAACAAACACAAACCAGAAAAACCCAACCCAAACAAGAAAACAAACAAAAACCTCACCAAAACCAAAAAAACCCCAACACACACAAGAAAACAACCCAAAACCAAACAAAACACTAACCACCTCAAACACAGAACCCTGGTGTCAGACAGGCCTGAGCTGGCTGCACATTCCAAATTGTGGGTCAATAGGAGTTTCACAAGGGTACCCTAGGTCACTGCTTCTTCACAGCAGCTTCAGAGGAAAGGGAAAAAAAGGGTTTGAAAAACATTCCAGATTTCAGCAGAGTTTTTCTAACTGTGCAGATGCAGAAGTTACTGAAATGCCCAGAGGGACAGCCTCAGCAAGTCTATGACCTTCTATGACAAACTGGACCATGGCATTTCAGAAGGGATTTGGTTAGGATTGTTAAACACATGCCAAAAAGAGAACTGCTTCTTGGATTTCTTCAATCAAGTAGCACTATATTTGGACTGGAAACAGCTTGTGGATGGGCAGGAATAACCATTAGAATGCAAATGAAAAGTTTCAAGCAGATACTACAGTCGAGGAAGAAACAACCCAAATGTATCTGGGCAAGTTTCCACACTGACTCAAGCAACACTTTTTCCCATGACATCAGATTCAAAACAAACAATGTATTATAGTCCATGTGTTGATTAAAGAAAACCCCAGCACCGCAGAGGTGGCCCACCGAACACCGACAGAACAAAAGCTGGGTTGCTTGCAAGCCATGGAAATTAATCCAACAAATAAACCCCCCAAGTTTTCGGGATAAGGAGCCTTCTCAGCGAGATGAGGTTGTGATACTGAGGTAAGACTGAAAGCAAATTGCCGATAGAATTTATAAAGTCTATACTAGATGCTAAGTACAGTAAGTGAACTGTGCTTTGAATATGCAAAAGCTAAGGCTCAGAAAACTGTAAAGGTGGTTGTGGATAATGTGCCTAGAAAGCTGAATTCCTCTACCCACCTGAAGTCATATGGATTTGCATGAGACATTTGGACTGCAGAATGGTTTGCAGTCAGAGTTCAGAAGATCTTTTGGCAGATTAAACATGTTCCCAGTAAGATGATACTGAGGATAAACATGCAAGAGAAATATATAAATGCCGTGTTCACAGGAATAATGCTGCTTTCCTAGAACTGACTGTATTTGGGGGAAAAAAAGTTAGAACGCAGTCCACACAAGATGCCAACACAGTCTATCAAGAGCAGTTAGTAAATCACACCATTTACCAACTCAAAATAACATGGTACATTTTAAAATTCAAAACAAAAACCCACATTCTACAGGAGAATAAGTTACTTGCTAAGCAAAGCATACTGGTGCTGTTTAGGAAATAACTGGGAATTGCGCTCTTATTTTAAGATGGCCTAATAACAGTAATGCTTACTGTGTATAGATGAGCTCAAGATTTTATTGGACCTTGAATTATCAGATCAGTGGATTCTGTGTAATAAGAAACAGGAGGCCACCTTTGCACTGTCTCACAGAATTTAATAAGTCAAAATTAGAAAGGAGCCTGGTTAAATGAGGACAAATCTGACTTGGAGAGTAAAGTAGGCAGGTTACTAAGTTTTTAACTGTTTTAACAAAATGATACATGCTCATAGGATTAAGAGCAACAGCAAATCATGTAATAAAATGTTGTATTACTGTCACTAAGATTGAAGAACCTAAGTTTGTAGAGTTACTATGAAAAAACGTTTCTTTTTTTTGTAGAGTACTGAAAACTCAAAAAACCCCAAGAAATACACTGTTCATCAGCCACATTTCTGAAAACATAATTCGCTTAAATTTTTTTTCCTGTTTTAAATTATGGATATACTTAAAGGAGTTTTCTAGTTTTGTGCATCCATATTCATTCCATTTTACTGTTTCCAAATGCTTTGATCCAGAAATGACTTCTGTTAGTGTCATACTACAGTCAAAGTCTCAAGAAAAAAAAAAACAACACAACCAAAACAAACAACCCCCCCACCCCAAAAGAACCAACCTCCTCCCCCCCCCCCCCCCCCCCAACCACAACAACAACAAAAAAACCCCAACAAACCAAAACCCACACACACCAGAACCCAAAACTATGTAAACAAGTTTGGTAACCAAAATTCTTTGCTACTAAATTTCAATCGCTCAAGCCATTTTCTTTGAGGTAGGTTCTTCTCCATAGAGATAACAGCACACAATGTCCAACACTGTCAAGAAGAGAGCCATAGAAATGTTGTTCTTCAAAGTAACAGAGATCCTTCTGAGACAGCTACAACAGCAAGCTGTTTACTGTCAAGAAGATGCTCAAGATCCTTAGTATTAACTATTACCACCCATATCTTCACGTACTTTATTGTACATCTGCCACAGTTATTTGGAACACACATTGGTTTAAAAGCTGAATATTGCTGCCAACTGAAGTGTGTTAACATCTGCACATCACTCTTGCACTGATCTTCAGTGACTAATTCTTAAAGGAAAACTTCACTGCTTTTTCACAGATTTCCCAATGCTGCTTTTCAGGAACTAATGGTGACATTGGCCAAATTTGTTGCACAAACATTACAAGGGTTTTGAGGAAGAAGAATTTTACATCTTTATAACATTAGTTGGATTTTAAGTATGGTCTCTAGGTCCAATCTGCAACCACAGGTGTAGAAATTAAGAACCTATCATCATTCTACACTTACATACAAGTTACAAAGGGTATAGTGCATGTGAACACTTCTTTACAACTCCAAATACAGTATTAATACTGGGTGTTTAACAGCTTAAGATACAGTTAACAGTAAATTGGTTTTCACTTGTCAGTTTAAAAGGCTATCCCATAGGTTCAAGAAATTCTAGGAGAAAAACATAGAATAGGTCTGGTAGCCTTAACTAATCCTTATGGAGTCATTAATGTTAAGCTGAGGAAAGCAAATATGGTTAGGCTGACATGGGTGTTAGTAACCTTTTAGACCTTGCTCTTGATTTTAAGTTGAGGCTGTACTTCCCCTGCAACATTCAGAAGGAAGAAGGAAGTATATTGAGGTACAACTGGGAAGAAACATCCTGAACCTGATGACAGGCACTTCTGTGTAAGACTAAGTAGTTATTTATGCTTTTAACAGTGCTACACCTCTCATCTTTGACGTGTAATTCTTAACATACAGACAAGGGATACATAGGTAGGGACAGATATGATGCAGTGCAAGACTGCACTTACTGCATTGCAGTGATTAGTATTGCATCTCTTCCACAGAAAAAGACCCTATCTTTTCAGAACAATACATGATTAAATAACTGGGATCTTGATTAGGGTCAATACAAAGCAGTGATGTCACTATTACGAACACTTTGTAGGAGATTTTTCTATGTTCATATCATAAACTTGGGCAAACAACATATGCTTATGTAACAGTGAATTGTTTAAATTGCAGCAAGAGCATTTGCATAAATTGCATAAGAGCATTAACTTAATCAGCACAGATTACTCCAGTATCTATTTAACTGGATGCATGTAAGACAACATCTCTATAACTTACTCGTGCTTTTAGTAGTCATCCCACCAGCAATTACAAACACTTCAGCTATGCAGATCACATTTTCCACATTTTACCTAACTGTTCTGTAAAACTCAGTGCAATGTGCCAGCATTTTTTTAATAGAAAACCCAGATATTTTTACATTTAGCCTCTTGGTATATTCTATACACATAATTGTTTTTAAGATATTTAGTGTATGCAAAGCAATTCAATGGCATAGTGGACTATCATGAAGTTCTGGGCAAAAAAGTGTTTTGCTGGCCAAGCAGCTGTTGAACATGTCTTTTCAAAAAATCTCAAAAACCACGGTAACTGCTACATCTTAGCTTTCACACACCTCAGCAATTCTTCGTTCTGACTGGAAGTGTAAACTATGAAATAACCGTTCTTGCAGTATTCAGAGTTTGGCCTTAGCCAAGAAGTCCTGGAATTGTAATAGTGTATTCTTGGGGGTATATTCAATATTAAACTAAATCTGTTTCTTGGCTCACCTGCTGTTAACTGGACCTTGAACTTATGATTTGTATTCAATGGCGGAGTCTAGCACTGCCATCTGTTTTGACAAATGTTTTCCATTGTCTCTGCATAGCTGACAGAACATGAGGCATATTAGTAGACGGTTAAGTTCTCTTTCTGAGCCGCCAAGAATTCCTTGAGTCCTCAGCAATCTCATCAGAATATAGCTAAGCACCTAATTGTAAATCTGTTTGTAAAGGATTTTAGTTTGTCATGAGCTGCAGGACTTAAAATTTTCCTAGATCTTTATCTTTTGCATCTGGCTACTCTTCATCCCTTTAGGTCAAAAATCTTTCCCAAGTGGAAAATCATTGCTGCAGGTGTTATGAGAAAAAAAACAACACAGTATCACATCTACTTTTGTATTCTGCACTTTGTTTTAAACAAAGCGCAAACAAGTTATAACTGTGCACGTTAAACAAGAGCAGTTGCTGCAAGTCAGATTCTTTTTATTGAGAACAGCAATCCGTAAGCTGACTTTGAAGAACAGGGTTTTATCTTTCTTACAGTAAAGCCAAAGAAAGACTGACTGTTTAAGGTCGCTAGTTTCAGGTGCAACTTAAATAGCTTTGGCACAACAATAGGAAAATATTACATCTCTGAACTCTAATAATAATCAGTGCCAATAAGCTCTTATTTGGCCTGCAAGACATTTTCATAATCAGATGCATTTTTAATAGTAGTTTCATAGCAGAAAAGCATTAAAAGCACTTGTTTCTTAAAAGTTAGGCATATGCTGAAGCTTTATTTCAGCATAACTTCACAGAATGGTCGAGGTTGGAAGGAAACTCAGCAGGTCATCTGGTCCAACCTTCCTGGCACAAGTGGGGCCATCTAAAGCCAGTTGCCCAGAACCACGTCCAGAGGGCTTTTTAATATCTCCAAAGATATAGACTCCAGAGGCAGATGTAGTTGGTTTTCAGTGAAAATACTATTTATTTTATTATTTATTTTCACCTTTGCTCACAAAGACACATTGAAAGAAGAGAAAAAGAACATAAGAAAACCGAAAAACTGACCATATAACTTCTCATTAATCAGATTAAATGCTAAATCCTTCTTTGCAAGAAGGAAAGCTGGGCAAGAATGCTAGTATAATCTAGAATTAAAAAAAATATGCCAACATTAGTATTTTAAGACCTGTTATAGTCCTAAAGAGGATGCATTCAAGCTTCTCCTAGCTTATCTGAAAAATATAAGACCCTGGAAATCTGGCTATTTTTCAGAGATATGATCTTAAATATAAAGACAAATGCAGAAACAGCTCTGCACACACTCAGTTTAAAAACTGTTCCTTCACCTGTGAAAGCAGAAACAACTCTGTTCATATGAATTGCAATAAAAGTAGCCAGAAGATTTGTGGGTTTATTTTGTTTTTAAAAAGGTGACCACACAACAAGCAGTAAACACACATGAAGAGAAGAAGAGGAAAGCCCAGAAATATTAAGCATAAAACATTTAAAGGGCAAAACTAAGAAATATTGTTAGATCTGTTTTAGTCCATCTGACATTTTTATATTCACATTTAACTAACAGGTCATTTATATCCGTGCAAATGTAAGCAAGGAAATTCTGACCCAAGATGTCCTGCTCAAAATAATAAAACCTTTATTCACACTCAGCTTGTACATCAAATATTTTGTAACTTGGCAGCCTGAACAAGTACTCAGAGAGCCATCAGCCCAATTGCACAGAATGGAAACAGTCAGCACCTGTTCACAAAATTGTTGCACCACTATAGAAAAAAAAAAACCCAACCAAATACAGTTTATCTTTATTTCCTCATAGAAACCTGCCTGTATGTGGGAGGGAAAAAAAAAATCAGATAGCAAGCTGCATGCAATAGGAGCTTTTAGTTCTCATCTAAGTAGAAGTCCTTGCAGTTGAAGTTCTTTTGCAGATTATAACTTCCTAAACTGCCACAAGAGAATTTACTTATCCAAGTTGTCTTAATTCAGTCCTGACCTATTCTGAAACGTTCTTAAATGCTCAGATCAGCAGATAACAAGAGCACATATCAAAAGCAACATTTTCCTTCAGAAGATACCAGATATCACTTTTCCAAATTAGCTATTATCAATTTATCAGAAACTCTCAGCTTACCACATAAGACCATGATTTCTGCAACTGAATTTCTTTGAGCAGACTGTGCTTTATCATGCACTATATAAACGAGATATAATACAAAGTTAAACAGAATAAAGCACTAAATAGAATATTTTAATACACTTCTGTTATTTTCTTGTCAGTTTAAGCAGGAAACTTGTTTCCGAGATGACCCTTTTTAAAGGGGTAGAATCCCAGACAGCATTATGCCTTCACAACTCCAAAGAAGTTCATTTACTTCATGGCTTTATATTTGTAAAGAAGGCCCCCTTCTACTTCGTAGTCTAAAACAGCTTTAAGTCACCACGAATATTTTTTGTGTGGGAATGTCAATGATGTCTTCTCACTAGCCCTTTTGTGTGTAATATGTATAATATACTGCCTGTCTTCTATTTTGCTAGCCTAAGTAAAACAAATTTCCTCATCTTTTCTTATGCATAAGATTTGACCAAACTTTAAAATATCTTTAATATTTTATTTTTATATTTTTCTCTTATTTTTTAATTGCCTGCCAGATTATCCAGAATAAATGTTGTAGGAAAGCCTATGGCTAGACTTTGTCCTGTGGTACATGGCATAGTCTAACCAGCTCACCAGTCTCACTCAGGCAGAAACAAGAACTGCACACCATCTCAAAGCACACTCTCTACAGTTTAGGCCACAAATCTAAGGCAATAATACTTGTTATACTGTTCAGCTCATCTACACCTTTATTGTAGAAAGCCTTGTTTACCGAAACGCTGTCCTGTTTGGCTTCCAAAGTTCTCCATACTTTGAACCACTGAAAACCCACACAGTGTCCACAAACAAAGTTGAGGATTTTGTTATTTTCCCAGGAGAAGAACAACTTTTGCAGTTGTGTCTCTAAATTTTGTTTGTCTCTTTCTGACTAAATAGCATCTATCTGACTGGTTTGGTTTTCTGTCACAAAAAACTTCTATGAGTTCTCCATTTCCTATCTATCTTTCCTATTCCTTCTTCACCAAATACAGTTCTTTCACTGTCATGGGGCACCCAGACTTCAAGATCTAACAGAAACTCTTAAATGTAAAATAATATTGGTAAGTCGAAGATGAAAATACACTCACTTTCCTCCTTCCATACAGAATGTATCCTTTCTTACTCTGAAAATTGTTGCCCCTCATTTCTAGTGCTCTTCTTCAAAACATATTCCTTCAGAACAGTATCAAGCACCAAGTAATGAGCTCATTTTAAAAGCAGCTTTCAACAGAATTTCCACATCCAGCTGTCATATGAATTGTTACCTTCCATCATGGACTTAAGCTGTGGGCTACTGTTAGCTGTCACTTCCAGATTTCAGTGTTGTTAATAAGACACTAATAAAACCTACTGTTCTTCTTACTCACAAATTAAGAAGTTCTAACTTTAAAGGATACATTTTGCAACTTAGTTCCCTTCTTTGTATTTTTTAATTTCTGCCTTCACTTTCTCCTGTGCATTTCTCACATAATCATCAATAGGTCAAATCTTGATATATTATTGAGACTTTCTTCTTATCTTTTTCAGGCAAAGTTCCTCAAGGGAAGAGCTTATAGGCCAAATACCTTCTGCTGTATCTGCTCTTGTTACTGAGAAAAGAACTTGTCCACTTCATGATTATTATTCTGAACCAAATTTGAGTCTCTGGTGACTAATATGTTAACAGAATGCATACAATAGGAAAATGCATTTAATATTTTATTATGTTTTACTTGCCTGTTACTTTACCCCAGCATTCAATTTATAAATCCTGTGGAAGACGCAGTTTCCTGAGTTCGCATAGTTTAGAAATAGCAAACCAGAAACAACGTGGTTAGGGTAGTTATTGTTTGTAAACAACATTAGAGCAGAGTTTTGTGGTCCAGTGCAGCATCTGCAAAGTTCTACCCATCAGTAACTGCAAAGCCTTCAGATGATGCCCTGAAGAACATGAGCTGCATAAATTCAGCTCGTTAATTGCAGAGGTTTTATTCAATTAGTTATTTAATAACTGTAAAGCAGACATCAGGTTTGGGGCTTTCAGTGTTGCTTGAGAAAATTCAGGGTACATAAAACAAACATTACTTGAATTACCAGAAACAAGGCACTTGTGGCAGCACAGTTGCCAGCCCAGGACTCCTCTGCTTCCTTACACAGTTAAGACCACTCAGCACCTCACACCCTGGCAGGTACGTGCTGCTTCTCAGACACAGGCACATTAGCCAATGCCAAACTTGTCTGTACGCATTAGTAGGGATCCAATATGCAGTAAATAAATGGAAAGAGAGGTGACAGAGAGAGTGCTAAAAGCAGGGCTTCAGAAGGTGAAGATATGCAGATCTGTGGTCATCACATTCTTCCCCCACAGCAGGGATTCAGAAGAACAGATCAAGGTTATGCTTCATTACTGCAAAATTGCTTGATCAGTCCATCCACAGATGGACTCTCCAAGGAACTTACTTTAACCTCAAGGCCAAATTCACACCTGTAAAACATCTATATGGCCTGGAGAGAAGGATCCCTCCTTCAGCCTCCAAGGTGCAGCTGTTTGCGGTTTGTGCTGGGAATAATTTGGAATTACAGCTCTTAAAATATTGCACTTTTTCTAGTTAATTGAAAACTAAATCTCATTGGAACTTATCACAGAGAAGTCAGACAAACCAGAACTGTGGTTTGCATGCTTCCTCTAGTTACACATCAAAGGAAAACCCAAACAAAAAGTGTATTCTTTGCACTTCTAATTGGCACTAGTCATAGGCTTTATACAACCGATTTAAATTCCCTAGGCAGTGGCATGTTTTCTTACACAAGCCTCTGAAACAAAAATAACCTGACAATACAAACTGAAAAATAATTCAATAAAAGTTCCACACTCTAATGCTGCCTGGCATTGCTGGGGATCCCTTCAAATTGATTAGAAAGTAGAGAAGAGCAGCGTATTCAGAGCAAATTACATTGTCACAGTCAGGCAGGTCTGGGCAGCATTGAGCATCACTTGCCTGCTCTACACAGAGCTGCTATGTCCCTAACAACCAGCTCTGCTGAAGCCTCCCTCTCCTCACCTACACATAAGAAAAAGTTATCCTGGCTCCAGGACAGAGTATATGCTGATGAGCTGGATCCTTAAGTTCTACGTAGCTCTTCAAGCCTCTAACTGCATATTAAATTTCTTAATCACAATTAATGTTCTGAGGAAAAGAGAAATATTACATGTATGCACATGAGATTCCAACAGACTATAACCTCGTATGCAAAGTAGAAAGAAAATCCAAGTACAGTTACTTTTCAGGTTATCTTCCTCTTGGTTTCTGGGCTATTAGAGTAACTCCTGCTTTGCCTTTACAGCTGTCTTCTCTGACACTATGCACTATACAAAGGCAAGATGGAAGTATAACTATATTGCTTATTACGATGTACATACAGTACATTTGTTCAAACATTCCTATATTTTCTTTGCCATGTGAAAAGCTATTGTTTTTCATCTGTTTTCTTGAATAAATAATTTGGAAAAAATGCTGTGTTCTTCCAGTGTTTTGGAATGTGTATTTTGGGGTAAGTAAGTATTATGTTGGATTTACTGTACTTTGGTACTTCTGTTACAGTTTCTCAAGATCAAATACAAATTCCTCCTAACTGGGGAAGGAGGGAGGGGTAGAAATCACAGTAACCTAGGGTTACACTGCACAAATAGTGTTTATATTTGGATACGATCAAACTCCACCACCAGTAAATTAACCAATCACTGAAAGATACTAACCAAGTTCAATATTTTCTATTGACTAAATCAGCTGTTCCAATTTGTTTCCATATATTGAATTAGTGGTGTTGGCCTCAAGTTGCAGCACTTTGTTCTTGATGTGCATCTGGTCTCTAAGATGTTTTGAAGCAATTGTTATACTGTAGGTTTTGGCATATTTTGCTTAGTACTGTATAGTGACTTGAGTCACAGATTTTAGTAGCTATATTAACTATATGTTACAAGTGGGTTGAATATTCAAAATGTTAATCATGGTATGGTTAGTGGGATTTCTATTTTATTGGATTTCTCTGGTATGGTGTAATTTCACTGAAGAGAAGCATCTCTGCAGCCACTCTTCTGGTGAGGGCAACTCCTTCAGGAATCTTTTGCTCCTAGATGTATTAGGTCAGCTTCTCTTGAAGCTCAGTCTTGCAAATCTTTTGGGGGCAGAGGGAAAGCAGTGTGTTCTTTCTGTTGAACAGTCAAAGCAGATAACTAACTCATTTCCTGAGGGTTTTGATCATTTAACGCTTTCCTTTTACATACTGAATATTTGCTCAAATATTTTCATGATGTGAGCAGGCCTTCAATATGCAACAGACGGTAACACCCACCTGTAGCAGGCAGGCTCAAAGTTTCACCTCCCATTCAAGCCCCTCAGATTTTCATGCAAACAGTTTCAGCAACTACTGATAACCAGCCAATATACAAGGTTTCCCCAAAAGTTTCATGCCTTGATCAGTCACTGGAGCCAGACTCCTTTGAAAATCTGACCCTAAAATTACCCTTTGCCTCACTCTCTCAGATGCTTGGAATCTCTGTGTAATCCAAATTGCATACAGCAGAAGTAATCCTGGTTTCAAAGGGAAGCAGAGCTGAAAGGTCAAACAAATCTTAAGCTATACTGCCTCAAGCCTTCTTCTAAAGGAGTGGCTTTGGAAAGTTCTTTGGGAAGGCTAGAAAGAGATCCAGAAGAAAATGATTCAGGTTTCAAAGTTTTCTGAGATTAGGAACTGCACAAAAACTGTTTCTGTCTAGCTCTCCACCACTACTGTCACCAGTGCCATCACAGCTTCACAAAAATCTTCAAAACACAGAAAGAGAATAAAGCAACAAATTCCACCACTCAATTAAGCACTATGCTCTGCATGCTCTCATCTGCCAAGCCTTCTGTTTTCCAACACTAGCTAGCACACTGAACTTGCCTAAGTAGCAAGCAGCCAGTATGGCCAAGAGTACACACATCTTCAACTAAATGGCTAGGGCTGGGTTTTCCTCTTCAAGCAATGCAGTTTGTCTTAACAGAGTCAAAGAGGCTTATAAGTGGCATTTCCTTTTGACTTTCCTTATTTCCTTACAAGAGGACTAATATACAATTTCTCAATTATATTCTGCATTTTGGCATAGTTTAACAGAGTGGGAAGACAACAAACTTGTTAAAAAAGTAAATGGTCCTGTGAGGGAGGAATACAGCAGGCAACAATTACAACATGGATTTGACTGCAGGTCTTTCTTTTTAAAGCAAAAGTTTCAGTCAGAAATAATTGAAAAATTGATACTGAGACGATGAACAGCCAGTGGGAAAACTCGTAACTAGAATAAGCAACATTGTACAGTCAATAGCTGGCACGTTTCATTATTTCCCTAGCTGTATTAAGAATCGAGTATTGATTACCTTTAACATACAGCATATTTTACACTGTAGCTCCAGGGTTTTTTTAGTTTTTATTTCCAGCACAAGGACATCTGTAATGAAGTGAGGCACTAGCACATGCTGACACACTAGACACACAGAAGCAGTGCTGCACACAACCAGGAGTCTCATCAGACACACCCCCCCCCTCCATGTGCTCTTGAATAAGAAAACGGATAACAACTACTACTACAAAACAGCAGCACTGGACCAAAGCAAAGCTGTAAAAATAAAGCTGCCTATAACATCTTTTTGAAATTGTTTCCAAAATGAGGAATGCTCTTACATTTTACATGTTAAGCTGCAAGTGATAAGCAAAACCAGGATTAAGTAGTAGTGGAAGCTTTTACATGTAATGTTTAAAGCAAAATAAAACTTTCAAATTTAAGCTGAGATGCAAATTTGCTTTGTGTGTTTCAGAAATGTCTTGTCCTCTTTGTGCCTCTATCAGTCCAGCTGGAAACTGCAGTAATAAATTAAGGAACACAAAAGTAAAAGTCAGGTCTTCAAGGAGATCCAGATGCTCTATTAAACTGCTGTACTTCTTAAACACCTTCCAAAACTGAAATAAACAGAAATATATGGCAAACTAACTTTAGGCATGCATATGAAACTGTAGAATTGCTTTGATTGTCTCACAATTAGAAGTTAACATCTCCCTTCAGAAACTAGAACTATACTAGTTTTTCCTATCCATAATAAAGGTAATTACAACAGAACTGTACTGATGCCACCTCAAGATTAAAGGATCATATACTTTCTGATTCTATTTATATAGTAACTTACTGTGTAGTTTACCTTGGCTAGACAATGTGCATGCTAAAGTCTGATACCGTAATGGATATGGAAGGAATTAAATTTGTATGAATGTCTACAACACTGCTGCTTTATGCCTCATGAAGAACATGTTTGTCAATTCTATTGACTCAGGTTGACCCATTAGGAACTAGAAATGGTGAACAAAGTGAAGAACACAACCTTGGGCTTCTTCAGAAGCAGTTTCTTGCTGTTGAGGTAGAATTCTACTACTAATGAAACTGCCTCAGTTTGTGGTATCGGCAGAGAAAAGCCATACTCAAAGAGGTAAAGGGTTCCCAGACCATCCATTAAAATGGAGATTTCCTAATATCTACCTTTGTGCAACTTTGGACAATTACTGCTGAGCACTACTGGTGTTCTTGAGGATTTTCTTCTTGCGTCAATAGGAAAAAATCCCAGTAGAATATCTTTATGCCTTTTCTTTTGTAAAGGTTACAGCTACAGGATAGGCCAAGAGAAACTATTTCTCTCAGAATTCATTCTAAAGTTACGGATAGATCTTTGCTAGGAAAGCAGAGCACCCCACATGCTCTTATTTCCTACTGCTGGAAACCATACGTGCCAAGTTGAGCTGATGTAATTGCACAAGATGATGGGGTTTGTGTTTTTGTTTGGTTGTTTTTTTGGTGTTTTTTTTTCTTTTTTTAAAAGAAAATGTCAGTTATCACTTCAATAGATTTTCAGGCTCACAGTTGAAATAACAGAACATGGTTGCTTGCCAAAGGGCACAGAGAATGTTAAACATACTACAGATGACATTGCTAAGTGGCAAACTACAAAGGATGAAAACTTACTTATACTGACTGGGTTTTAAATGACATTGCAGTCATGATTAGTAAGCTGAGATCTGTCAGAAGCCCCAAGGCCTGGTGCTAGTCACTTAATAGGAATATGGCTTCTCGCATCTCATTCCCAATACTACTGCAGAAAGTTCTCCTCTCTCCAGCTGTGATGCCACATCTCATTGCCACCTAGTGGCTAAGAATATTCAGTATTTTCAGCCTTTAGTCCTGGGGTGTAAACAGTTTCAGGAGGGTATTTTTTTCATTTCCTCACTATTTTCAGATCAGTCCCTTATCATAACATTGCCTGTGAATGCAGTGAACACCAACAAATGCAACTTGAACTTTCATTGATATTTTGAAAAAAATATTCTTTTTTGCGAAGTCAAAAAAGCTGCAAGACACAAAATCAAAGCCAGTTGATAGATTTCTATTTATTAGAAGTTTCTTATGTAGCATGTTGCTAAAGCAAATCCCTGGTTCTAAAGCAACATGAAATATCTCAAATAAAACACGTCAGAGGGCATTACTCCTATGAAAGTTTTAGCACACTTCCTCATAGCAGTCAGGCAGAGACCCAAGAAAGATGTGTGGTACAGCATTATTAAAGTGCAGAGATATAGAAAGTCATTGCTTGCACAGATACTGGTTATCTTTGAGGCAAGAACCTCAGTTCTTCTGGCTACAAGATGTGATATAATTATGAACAGAAATACTGAAAGTTAAACCAGTGAATTTGACCTAGAGAAAAGGCATCCTTGATGCACGTATATGCTTCTAACTTAACAATGACATGTATCTAATCACAACAACCTGAAGCTGGATCTGTATCTCGGCAGTTGCCTGATGCCTATGTTTTATCATAAAGAAAAAGGCTAGAGATCATCCAAAACAAATTCTCAGGCATTTGCTTTAATAATTTTATCTCTGCTTTGCACGACTCACTAACTTGAAGTGCAAGAAGACAACTGGTACAAGCTAAAAACTAGCATGAACCTCAATGCCTAGAATCCAATATAGCTTTCTTACAACATCATAAGTCACTTAACACCCCTTTGCATCTTTATTTTAACAGCTTGTCTACTCCTAACCCATCCAAATAGGGCAGTCAAATAGTTGTGGCCAGACAATTGCCAGTTCAGATGCCAAAAAAATGGTCCTTTAAAAGGCAAAGCTGGCTCTGAAAACCAACTTGTGCAAGCACCCATTGAAAAGAATAAAATCATAGGCTTGACCTCAGCTCCACCCATTCATTTTGGGCAGAACTTGCCTAGAAAAGTTAGTGGTTTTGACCTCAGTTTCCAGAGGATGAAGCTAGATTATCTTGACCAGAGCCTTTGATGTCACTAAAGTTATGCCTAATTTACCCCAGCAAAACCAAATGTAGAATCTAGCCCAACAGTAAAAACGTCTTTTAAATTACTCAGGCTAGTCCTTCCCCTGTGCAGGTTTATAGCTGTGCCACAGTGCCTGTTCTCCTCATAGCACTGATTCTTAGGACTTGGAGTATTTCGTTGTTTCCTTCTAACCACAGTGTAGGAGAGATTCTCAGGGTCGTAGTGAATCACAGGACTTTGGTCAGCGAAGGGAACTTTTCTCCCACCCTTCTCTTATGAACTCATGTCTGTATTCTCTTCTAATTTCATACATCTGCAGCTGGGCAGAACCAAAAGAAACCCACCAGGCAGGCTAATCTACATTTCTCAGAGTCTGGAAAGTCAATGGGTAGTTCTGAAGTAACAAAATATGAGAGGAGAAAATATGAGTTGTATATACTTTGGTGTTCTTCAAAAATAGGATTTCCCCAAACACCCAGGCCAGAGGGACTAATATAAGTCAAACTACTCAGGGAAAGAGACACTGTACTAGTGACGGAAAGGGTGATGATGAAGTAGGAGCAGTAGAAACTAGATCAAGTAAACAGAAAGCAAGTTCATTATTAGCTTTGGCTGCCAAAATATCCCCCCATGTCTCCCTCTTCTGACCTCTAGTAAGTTAAATCTCACACTGTTCTTTCTCCCTACAGAGTCATGCTGAACATTTTCTTTCCTCTTCCTTAAAGCCAAGCAAGCTGAAAAAGGTTTTCAGAAACAGACTGACAGATCCACAATCACTGGTCATGTCAGGAGGATCTCTAGTAAGCTATTTCAGAGGCTGTCTGGGAGCTGAACCGAGTGGCTACACTGAGCACATTCCACTGGGGCTCCTACTGCAAGGCACCAAACAGGCTGGGAAACTTCAAATCTCAGACACCAAGAACATGACTGCAAAAGGCCATGAGCATTCTGCTCTAATGTTGACATTAGCCCTGCTCAGAGCAAGGAATGGGACTAAATCACTTCCTGACATCCTTTCCAACATAAATATTCAGAGATACAACCAACTTCTTTAAGACTTCAACTTTTCATTTTTAAACATCAGTTAAACACAAATAGAGGAACAGAACCTCCCACGAAATTGGTTGTGCACTCTTAAAAAGCATGCTGCAATAAAACCTAAGTGAGTCTTAAGAGACCATTAAAATGCAATTCAGTACTAAACACTACAATCAGAACAAAATAATTCAGCATAGATGCCTTGAAAATGCTTTATTAATATAAAAAGAAAGGACATTTGTCCACCATACATAGCATGCTCTACAAAGAACTCATCACATTTCTATTATACCCTGGTATAGGAATTAGATACAAAGCTT
The DNA here is from genome assembly GCA_013399015.1 of Galbula dea. NCBI lineage: Eukaryota > Metazoa > Chordata > Aves > Piciformes > Galbulidae > Galbula > Galbula dea. The sequence goes on along the minus strand of VWZX01002149.1, from coordinate 7,113,139 downwards.
CTTAAAAGTTGCTAGAGAGAAGGGAATTAATCTACCCTAACTTTCACTATTTTACCCATTCTTACTAGACCGGTATGAACTTTTTACCTGGGATTAGGACTCTCCACATTCCTTACTGTTGTCACATCTTTGCGATGTAGGACTAACAGCAGTAGCTCAGAAGCAAAACAACCAGCACCTCCAATCAGATTGGCTAACTTGGCTATATCCCCACAGATTTGCTAACTTTGGGAACAGTGAGAGATCAGCTTTACAATTAATCTCAAGTACAGACACATGCTAGGTATCTTTACAGCCAGCACTAATCCATCTTTTAGCACCTAATCCACAGCTGAGTCAAAGCACTTTAAGCCACGACTGCAAATGGGCTGGTTTGTAACTGGCTATCCTGGATCCACATTGTGAGAGGTCTCTTCTCTCTTCGGAGAATTTGGAAACAGTAATTTCAATCAGCTGGTATTTGTTGTGTGTAAAGCAACACAGCATTAATTTAGAATATTAATCATAGACTTGATCACTTTCTATTCCAGGCTTTATCCATTAATCTGTACTTGCAGCAGAAACTTGCTAAGTCAGATTGGTGACTGAGACAGCCATTGTGAAAGCCTGTTAGGAGACTGGGAGAGCACAGAAGCAATGATAAAGGAAACAAATCAAGGTTATGGTATCACAAAAGGAACTTTGTCTGCTTGGCCAGAAAACTCTCATTACAATATTACTTCCTCATTGTCTAGCAAGTGTTTGGTGCTAATTGTAAAAGATCAGTAGATATATCAAACTTTTTCTATGTGGCATTCCCATGATAGGTCTTCATGAAAATTGAGGCTGTGTAGTGTTCCATTTCAAGCGCCTCGATGTTCTTCCTACAGTACAAATCAAAGTGGCCCTAACCTAGAAAATAAATATCTCCAGTGTTGCTGTTTTTTCTATATCCTGCCTAAACTTAATGACATCACAGCAACAGTTCCAGGCACTCCAGAGATGATGGGAAAGTATAAACAGTGCTCCATCTGCAGTTCGTTTGCTATCACTATAAAAAAAGAGCAAAAGAAGGCTTTGGCTGGTGGTTGGTTTCCACAGTTTGGTGGCAACATTTTTGCAAATGAACTATTTCAGGCAAGAGGTGGTGGCAGTTGTTTGATAAAATGCAGTTCTGATAATACATGGGGGTTTTTAACATGGACTTCATAAATGATAGCATTCAAGGACAAACTTATCAGGTCAAATTTGACGCAGGTGCTGAATGTGTAAAAGCTGAGAGGTAGAGATTACTGTGAGAAAGACTAATGACATTATTGACATGAGTATGTGTAGCTAAATAACTGTGAACAGAGGAAAAGTTTTGTTTGGAGACATAGCAAATGAAGCCTGGGTGTGCTCTAGGGCTATTTTTGTTCTTTTGTATACAGAAGTTTTATCTCAGAGGTATTCAAATATATTTGAGTTCCTATATGCAAGCTTTAGAAGTTAGTATTTTCTAGATTTTACCTGATGAATCAGTTACATGGTAAAATCAGCACAAGTCTGTATCAAAATGCACTCTATTTAACATTACCCAGCTACCCTGTACAGAAAGTGAGAAATTCTCATACTAATATGTACAGCTGCTCCCTGCAATAGAACATTTTTCATGCTGCTGCAATGCAATCTGTGACATTTCTAATTATTATTGTTCCAAATGTGTAAAACTGAGTTCTGATTCTCTTGAGAAAAAACATTTTATAATTCAGCAGAAGGGAAGTACTAAGTAGTTCTTGTGCCAGAAAAGAAGAAGAATTTAAGCAATTGGGGACTATATTCTTACCTGTGAAATCAGCCAAGACTCTTCTGGCATTGTTACTTTACTCTTTTACATTGGCTGAAGAGAAGGCATCCAAGGGAGGCAGAGCCACCCAGAAAGAAGAAGCAGGAAGAACAGTTGATCTCTTTGCCCACTATGCTAAGCAATTAGAGGGGTCTTCCACCTCATTCCAGTGGAACAGCTTTTAATAGATAGGAGACCATAGTTTCTACCTGTACTGTTTAGCTTGCTGCCATGGTTGTGTCCCAGTATTTAATATTGTGAAGTATCTGTCATCAAAGCCATATGATCTTCACATTTATAGGCACTCGATACACAGCTGGTTGAATTCATCATTGCAGCCAAATCTCAGTATCACTTCACCGAAGTTCTCACATTCTCAGTACACAGTAAACACCACCTTGGTGGCACTACAGGCCTTTGCAGATTTGAAATTTCACACTGAAACTGGCCTCTGCAAGGATAAAAAGTATTTCTTCCTTCGACTTCAATTCATCCTTCATTTTCAGCCAATACTGTTAGGTGAAATTCTAAGATCTGCTAAGAGATTTTAGCTCATCTTCCTGTCTTTCAACAAGTTTGTTCTCATGGATGTTAGGCCCAAGAAGCAATTTTGGAGAAAACTGGATTGTAAGAATATGAGCCAAACGTTCCTGAGTTCAATGAAAAAGTCACTGAACTCATTCAGTCTCACAATCTACTGAGTTCTTCTTCAGTCTTCCCTGAGTTTCCAGAGGTGGATAAATAATGCAGTCAAACATAAATATATAATCAGTTTTGCAGTCTGCTGAATAAAGGAGCCAGACTTTTTCCAGATCACCCCTAGGTTTCATTTTATTAAAGTGGAAGTGCTTTATGATTAAAACACTGTATGTTACCAGAGCAACATCCGGTTCTCAGGCCAACCCAGAATGATTGCTCCTCACTCCCAGGCTCTCGGTTTGCAAAATTCTTGAATACTCACAAGCCTTACTCTCTTCAGATTAGTGTGGACTCTTCCACTAACTGTGATGAGCAGGCTTTGAACTTCCTGTACCCAGATTTCTCATCTGCAAAATGGTGTTTCTTTACATCACTGAGGTGTGAGAAGCATGAATTCAAATACTTCCCAGGTAGTCAGAGATTTTGAAGAAAGGCATACATAGGGGCTGCCTGTGCCAGTTTCCGTGGTGTCTGCAGGGGTTATTATCCCTTTTGCCGCCACTGAAAGTCCCTGTCATGCAATGTGGCCATAATAGCATTGAGCGTTTCACTTCTGATTAGAGCTGCTTCTACTCCAGAATAATAGTAAAGAGCCTGTTGGTATTTAGAGTTCAGTGTTGTCAGGCCATTTATCCCTCAAGTACCTTTCAGAGCTCCTAACTGAAAGCTTGACATTCTCTACTATACATGAAAATATTTATTGTCTAATTATGAACTTCTGCATAACTTGGTCTTTCTGTAATCATTGCATTTTGTTCCCTCTTTTTGCAAAGACAATTGGAATTGCATCTTCTGTTCTACCTGAACAATTCATTCATACTGGCAGCCAGGATACAATCTTTCTTTTCCAGCTGGGGCCTGCTTGCCACAATCCCCCATTATACACACCAGAAATTTAGCCAGATGAATGAAGGCAGTGACACTTTAAGCAGTATGCTATGATTTGTCTGGGTATGAAATTACATAATATCTGCTAAAATGCAAAATGGGTGTGCAATTCCATCTGATTCTCCTTTCCTCACAGTTATTTACTTGGAATCACTGGGAGACTGCATGTCATAATATTCATTCATACTTGCAAACCACAAACAAGGAGAAAGGACTAATGCAAACAGACAAGAGAAAGAGACAAATGCATCTGGCTATGAATAAACAGCCAATTTTTTGCTTCCTCTCCTGGAAACTTTCTGAACTTCTGTTCTACCTCAGTTTATTCTTCCAGAGGCGAACTGCCTGCTTTGGTACTTGTGTGACATTTTAAAGGATCCTCAGACTAAGGCGTCATAAAAGACTTAAAGTATACAAGAGCAAAAGTAAAACTAATTTTTAGAGCCAACAACTACCCATTGTATAGATGAGAATCATAATTATATGATCAGCTCTACCTATACAAACCCAAAACTAATGGGGGTGGGAAGTCAGACACTGAGTTAAATCCACACTATGAATGGCCAGGTGATCCTAAACACAAGTTGCTGTGTACTCCAGCAGCATTGGCACTGTTTTGGAAGGGAATATGCAGCTTGTCTTTCAGACATAGAGCTACAACAGTCTTCCACAGAGAATAGGAACAACATCAAAGGGAAATGCAAGAAAGCCCATTTCACAACACAGAAATGGCACTATGCACCAGCCAGCTGAAAGGAGTCTAACCAATGTAAAAATTCATGATAGGAGCTGGATCACAAATCACGAGTTGCTGAAGCACTTTCCCTGGATTTGGTGGACCTTGGATCAAGTCTCCAGATTATGATATATTAGCACCAGCTACAAACATCATGATTTATTCGCTTTCACCTCGAGTAGATGGGACCCCTCATGGTTTTTAACATTTGCCATTGCTTTTTTAAAGCTTGAAGCACTCTGCATCATAATGTTGGATCAAACTAGAAATGCTGCCTGCCTGTTGAACAGGTAGTTGGTAAACTAATATTGGAACCCTTCAGTTTATTACTATTGTTTCTGTACCATGGTAACTTGTTGTCTATCTATTTTTAAGTTCAATGAAAAGTTTTGTTTACTCTTCTTTGAAGTAATTCAGTGTGTCTTTCATCTTTTTTAACAAAACTGCAACAGAACATCACAAAAACATTCCCTGGGGAGTCTGAAGAATGGTAGGCAGAACTGGACACAGGATTTAATAGTCATATTTGTCATAGATGAGTAGATACATTCAGTTATTTCTACTGACTAAATCTATGTTCCAGACAGATTTCTCAGAGATTTATGCCAAAAGGAACTAATTTGCTCAAAATTCAGTCAGTTATGCTTAAACATTTCTTGTAGAAAAAACTGTTACAGAAAGGGAAAACAAAAAGAGATGTTATCTACTTTTTTAAAAGAAAAAGTTCTCTCTGAGTGTAATTGATGATGTTAAAATTAAATCATATACTGCAGAAACATGAGGGCTATTTTCAAGAGAAACGCTACAAGAAAGATAAAATCTAACCAGAGTTCGTTTGCTTTTAGCACACAAGCTTGCAAATAAAAACTTGATCACCAGAAGTTCACAAATAAGGGTGCTTTTCTACAACTGGACCTGTGTGCATAGGCACGCAGACATACATAACCCTTCCAAATTTGAAAGAGCTCCCAAATCTGTAAAATGAGGAGCCTCTTTTGTCAGGTAGCCTTGAATGAACTGGGCTTACATGCAGAAAGAGACTAAAAATAAAAGTCAAACATATCGGGAGGTTTTACATTTTTCTGTGCAGGAAAACTTATCTTCCAGCTCCATTTATCCACCTCAAACAATGAGATCACCACAAATCTATCAGCCTTACTATGGGAGTAAATCAGAGAATATTTATATCCAGAGCTTTGAATATTTACTGCCTAGTAACATAGGACAAGAGTAAGGAGAAAAAAAAAGGAGAGAGCAGCTCATAGGTATCTGATAGTCACTACCTCTTCCCCATCCTGGAAAGTTTTACAAAAAACTTGCTTATTACTTTATGGTTTTGAGACCTCAATGCAAAATCAGTGGTTTGAAGAAGTTGGCCAAATCTGGTATTTTAGTGGTTCAAAACTGATGAAAGGGTAGGCTATGCATAGTTTATTGTAGATAAATAGTATGATATGTCAGGAAGAATGAGGAAAGGAAGTAGTGAAGGCCAAGTGTTCTACCAGGATGTGGAGGGTTCCATCACAGATTGTTACAAGCACAGTGAAGTTCTCCTGTTACGAACTTGAACAAATCTGCAGGCAAAGTTGTAAGCTTTTATTATCTGCTGAAAATATTTTGAGAAGGTACTTTCAGGAATTTATCATAATGAACAAAAACTCTATTTCCCTATGTGCACTCTCTCATTATGATTTTAATATTTTAGGGTAAAATGATCCAGATTAGATATTCCTATTAAAAAATTATTTCCATTAAGGGGGAAAGAGACAAATGTCCTGAAAATGATTTAGTGCAGGCATCCAAGCTCTGCTGTTGGAAAGGGTTAGTAGCAAGCTAAACAGATCTTGAACGTCAACTCACTTTCTTTGTTATGTTTCATGGCAGTTAGGCTTGGGTAAACCTCAGCAAACTGAAGTGTGTGCATAAACCCATCCTTATGTTTATGGAGAGAGTAATAACTCTGCAAGTGCTGATGTACTGTGTCAGAGAATAAATACAAAACTGTATAAACATATTTCATTGCAATTGGTAGTCCTTAGATAAAACTTCTGTGTATCCACTGTGCTGGCCCCAGTAAAGACAGGACTTAATAAAACTGAATGTAAAGTCCAAACCAAGGTTCTAATTCTGTTTTAATGTATATTATGTAAACCCAGGATGCACGTATTTCATTGCTAAGCTGAGTGTAGAAGGCTTAAAGTCTAGATCCCTTACATGAATGTAAATACAAGCATTTAAATCAGGAATAATGTGCTAAACTTTACCATTATTATTTTTTAAATGCTCTTAATTGATCTCAGAACAAGCTGTAGCTAAAAGGTCATGATTTAAGTGCTTTAGACTACAGAGATGGAGCTTCAAGGAAAAGTGTGTTTTTGTGTTGCTAGGGGAACCCTTAATGCACTATGACACCAGTCACAGTTCGAAAAACAAGAAACGAAGCAGAAGTAGGTATTGTTTAATGAAAAACATAAGAAAATTAATCAAGGTCTAGAAGACCATTAAGCATAAAAAAGAGGGAGAGATACAGCATTTTAAAGAGCATTTTAGAAGACTGGTATAATGTTTATTTATAATATTTATTTATTAAAATTATATTGAGTTAGTACTTAGGAAGAGAAGCATAAGAAACTGTGAATATATCACACGAGCTTTTTCTTGTAGGTTTCCAGCTTTACAGGGAACCATTAGCAAGTTAGTGACCTCCTGAAGCACAGTTTGTATCCAGCCTATCATACTTTGTACCCACTGATAGTCCAGTCCTACCCCCCTGACATTTATTAATGTTTTATGAGCCCCTTTTTATTTTTGATGTCACCATGCAGGGGCATTGACTCCCACAGATGTGTGAAAACCAACTCCTTTTTACATATCTTTAACAAGCTGTTGGATGGTCTCATTGAATCCTTGCTGGTTCTCATCATAAACAGTAAATGACAGGTCCCCCAATTTCTCAGCTACCTTTGCCTTTCTGATATCCCCTCCTAGCTGAGATGCCTTTAGAGCAACCTGTGACACAGGCACCTTCTTCTTTTCCCCCGTCATTCCAGCTGAGTGTGTATCATTAAGGTCAAACAGGCCTGACTAGTTAGTGCTCTGCCCCTTCTAGAACAATTACTACATACAGGGCAAGCAAAGTGCAGAGTGGTTGCAAAGCAATCCTGATTCAAAAGCAATTTATACCCAAATCCATGACATATGTTTTATCATACAGGAGCTGAGCCCTGCTTGATAGAAATCAACAAAGCAATGTTAATTTATACCAGGTGCACATGTAGCCCAGTCTGTGTAAAGACATTGAGGTGGAAATTTAATACTGAAACTAGTACAAACTTACAGAATTCTGCTATAAAATTAAATTTGGGTAAAGGCTTAGTTGCTACTTTGATTAGCTACTAAAGAAGGCTTCTTTTTATAGCAAATAGAATTGCAAATTGAACTTCAGTACATCACAATGCCCTTAAGAATTCATAAGCCCTGAAGATCAGGGACTGTATACTTTCAGGAATTATGAGTTAAGTGGGGGAAGAACAGGAGCAAGTTGCTTTGACAGTTTAAAATAGAGCTCTCTGATTTCAGGAATAGTTTCTTTTCCACATATTTCTCTAGTGGGGATAGCTCACTGATACAAGGAGGACAAGTGGAGCAAGATGTCTTCCTAGACTATAAAGTCAGAACAGCAATGACTAGATATAAAATCTTATAATTTAATGCTTTGAAAAGACAAATATCTTGAAAGCATGTTTCCAAATTCCATCTGCATTCCATAGCTTGTCATTTTCTTTTATTCATTGCTTCCATGACACTCATGGCATTATGCTTTATGGTTGCTCAACTCTCTGCAGAAACATTTTAGTGCAGACAGAATGGATTTTTTTTTTTTTTTAAAAGCTTCTGTGGAATTACACCTCCAGCATGAATTGACTAGAACAGGGCACTGCATCTTCACAAATGACAACAGCAGTAAAATCTGGTAAAGACCTTTTCTCTTGATCCAGTGCCGCTCTGAATGAATTAAGATTGTACAGGAAGTGTTTGATATTCATGAACAAAGATCAGTATTATATATTTTTCAAAACCTTTTATCAAGTTATCAGCTGCTAAACTCATGGCTTTCTCATCTGAATTACATACTATACTGCTTTATGCACAATCAATACTGGTGGTTCAGTGACAGTTCCAGTGGAAAGCAAAAGCTGTGAAAAAGTTCCTTTGGTAAAAACAGGCACAGCAATAAGGTCACCATGTATGGAAGGATCAGGTAGCACTGAGCTTTCTGAACACTAAAAAGCAAAATGAGTTTCCATAGGAAATGGAAAAACACCTAAAGAAATATCTATTAGCATAGAGCAAAGCAGCTCTCTGTGCCTACAGGGGACCTATGTATAAGAGCCTACCCTTGAGTTCTTAGTTACGCAGGTTGCTATTTTTAATGGGAATGACAGACAAAAGTCTGGTTATATCACACAAGCAGTCTTCTGTACACAAAATGTATCTTCTGCATTTCCTTTTCTTTTTCCCAGCAAGTTTTGAAGTTTGAGCTATGCAAGATGGATGAATGAGGATGTAGTCTTGTCTTTGGAGTTTACAGTGTCCAGATTAAACTGAAGATATTTTCCAAAAGTTTGTGCTATGTATTTAAGAAAAGAAGTTCACTGTGGGGTGATAGAGATCAACATTTTTTTTTCCTGGAAGAAGCTTTGTTTAGTTTCCATTAAGTAATGAGCTGTTAAAGGATTTGCTGCTATAGGAATCTGAAAAAAGACACCTTAAACACACCAAAGGAAAGCATTGTCCTGTGGGACAATTCCGTAGCACAAACTGGTGCAAAAAAAATCAACAAGAAATAGCTAAACATTGGAGACTTGTTCCAGTACCATTCTTGAGAAAATTGTTTTCCTGAAATACATAATCATGCTTATTTTTTTTACATTCCAGTGTTTTTACTGGTTTGTTAGCCTTGACAGGAGGCATGAATCACAAACTTACAAGCAGACACCATTCTGCATTCCTTTTTGTGGAAAAGTCAGGCCCTAATGATTTTTCCAAGATAGACTAAAGGAATATGCAACATGAACTTTGCTTACTTGAGTTTCATTTACATAAAAATGAGAAAATAGGATACTTCTACAGTTGGTTGAAGATAGACAATAAACAATGAAGAATTAAAGTCGTGTCAAAACCATATTCTTTATTTATCTAGGTAGTAATTTGTTTATAAAAACAATAAGGTTTAATGGAAGATTCCATGAAGTGTAACGACATTAAACATGAGTGAGAAGAACAGAGCAGGGAGGCAGTGGAGTCATCTGAGGAGCTGGCAGCCAACATACCACCCAGCCCTTTTCATTCAAAAAGTTGCTCACTAATAATTTCACCAAGATAACCAATGCCAACCCATATGAAAAATTTCTGAGTACTCAATACTCGTAATTCAGTACCTGAGCTGTTTGCTCAACCTAGTTCCCTGACATTGTTTCCTCTTCCTGAGTGAATAGCCTTTCCAGACTAAATTCATTTGAAGCAAACTCTATCTCATCACTCAATCTCCATTTAGAGTCCAGCATTCACGTTCTGCAAACGTATTGCCACAAGAAGCAAATAAAAATGAATGCAAGCATTTGCTGGAAAAAGTATGAATATTTTCTTGCAATTATTTTTGTTGCTTCGCTCCTATCATACATCGTACTTTTTTATTTCAGCTAGATAATTTTCCATTCTCCCTGCTTAGAAAAAAATTGAGTACAGTAATGGTTCTGCTTTCAAACTATGGAACAGTCTAAGTTTTACACTTCAGGCTTCAGCTACTGTTGCACAGAAAATACTAATGGAAACAAGTTTTCCAAGTCATAAACTCCTAGGCTTTGTTTTCTGGAGTTGAAACACAGTATGAATGTTCCAAATTAAGAATCAAAGCATTCCATCTTTCTGAGTACAAGTATAAATTAAAAGTAAGCAATTATAAAATAATTCAGGCCCTTGAACAACAGGAGGACAACATAGGCCATTCCACAATCAGTTTTGGACTTGTCCATTAAAATTTTATGTACAGTTGAACACACATTTGATAACACTTCTGCCTAAAAGAACCTCTTTTTTAAAAAACACTTTGCATATTAAAACAAAGATGTAAGTTACAAGGGGAAAACAAAAAAACCAAATGAAAACACTTCACAGAATCGCACAGAATCACAGAGTCATTACGGTTGGAAAGGACCCTCAAGATCATCTAGTCCAACCAATAGCCCTACACTACTCTTACCCCTAAATCATCCCCTGAAGAAACACATCTATCCTCTTCTTAAAAACCTCCAGGGATGGGGACTCCACCACCTCCCTGGGCAGCCTATTCCAATATCTTACCACTCTTTCAGTAAAGAAGTTCTTCCTAATATCTAATCTAAACCTACCCTGGCTCAGCTTAAGCCCATTCCCTCTAGTCCTGTCACTAGTCACAAGGGAGAAGAGGCCAACACCCGCCTCCCTAGAATGGCCTTTCAAGTGGCTGAAGAGAGCGATAAGGTCTCCCCTCAGCCTCCTCTTCTCCAGGCTAAACAACCCCAGCTCCCTAAGCCTCTCCTCATAAGGCCTGTTTTCCAGACTCCTGACTAGCTTAGTTGCCCTTCTCTGCACCCTCTCTTGTAGCTCAATGTCCTTCCTAAACTGTGGTGCCCAAAACTGTACACAGTACTCGAGGTGTGGCCTCACCAGTGCCGAGTACAGTGGCAAGATCACCTCCCTGCTCCTACTGGTCACACTATTCCTGATGCAAGCCAGGATGCCATTGGCCTTCTTAGCCACCTGGGCACACTGCTGACTCATGTTCAGCTGGCCGTCAATCAGCACCCCCAGGTCCTTCTCTGCTGGGGAGCTCTCCAGCCACACCTTCCCGAGACTTGTTAATTTTCAGAACTTTGAGATCTTAAAAAAACTTGCATCCTGGCTCAAATCATTCTCACACTGATTTTGAGTTTACTGAACGGGTGGAAACTTTGGTGCGGTTGAAATCCAGTCACCAAATGCTCAAAGCTTCTAAAACTCAAAGGCTTCTCTGAATTTGAAATATGAAATGAGTTTCTCTTTGAACAGTACAGATAATTTATGTTGTCTTTGGTACACATCCATTAAATTACGAAAGATGTAAAATGTGCAGGCTTGCATTAAGTATATCAAGAACATTCAAATTGAAAGAATATTTCAGAATTTTTCAGAACTGTACTCTTGAGAAACAAAGCTCTTGATGAGGTACATAGCCTGTAATAATGTTGCAGTTGCAGTATTCACTTTTAAAAAATTCTAAAAAATAAGTCGGAATAGAGTTGAATGCTTTGCAGAATATTTTCTTTATCCCTGAAAAGAAGAAAATAAAAGTATGAATCTTATTTATTTTGCATTCATTAGTGTCATGTCTGTAATACTGCCACTCATCGTGAGCCAGTTAGGGAAAAACGACCTCAAATGTGAGTGCAAAAGAGAATAGCTAGGTTCCTTATCAAAATGAAAGGAAGTATCAAAAGGATTTTCTACCGGGGTCTATCCTGGGTCCAGTGCTATTCACTGTTTCCACTACTGACCCCAATGGCAGATCACAGAACAGGCTTGTTAGATTTAGAGGCAAATGAAGTCTGGTACATGGTAAGTACTTTGGAGAATGATACCAGGATTAGGTTTGGTTGTGATAAACTGGAGATCTGAATGGAAAAATTCAGATATTTTTCAACTTGTGCAAGTGTAAGCACCACACTCAGGAATAACAACCTGCACAGAGACTAAACAAAGGAGAGCTGAGGAGGAAGAAATTCAAATAGAAAAGTGTATAGAAACTATAGCTGACTACAGACCAGACATGACCTAACAAAGACATGTTGCTGCTAGCACAGAAACGTCTTTCTGGAATGCAGGTAGCATGCAAGTTTGTGGAGTAACCCTTTTACTCCATTCAGCACTGATAAGGCTTCAACCGGATTATTGTGCCTAGGTCAAGGACCACACGTCAAGAAATTTATGAACTGGTCAAAGACAGTCCCGCAGATAGCAATCACAGTGATAAACTGTCTATAAAATATGAATTATGATAAAATATTGTAATAGGAGGATTTTTAGCCTAAGAGACTGAGGGAAGGCTTGCTAACAGTCTTTCAGATATGTAAAAGGCTACTTTATGTGTCTGCAGAACTAACAAGCTAAAATTCAAACAAGAAGATTCAGATTACATCTTCAGAAACATTTTATAATGAAAGGGCCATGAACAGCAGAAGAGTTTGACTGAGGTTTTGTGTATCCCTACTGAGATTTTCAAGGAAGGCTGACAACTGCCTGTCATGAACGACCCAAAGGTTGTTGCTTTCACCTTGGAATAGGTGACTTCATATTCCTTCTATTCCTATGACTCTGTAGTTTCTGTTTGCTCTTTATCCTGCTCAATTCAAAGCACTACAGGTCATGACATAAACCACACTGAAAAATACATTTTACTTCCATGAGCCCAGTACATGTTTCTGCTTCTCTACCTTCTACTTTCACGTTCTACTGAAGGCAAAAGACAAATCATTATTCTCCTTTGAACTAATTGTTTTACTGAAATGTCAGCTTCTCAGTGATGACCTAAAAACTTCAAGGTTCAAGCCTACGATACATGAACATTGTGATCCTTATTCAGATAAACAATGAAGGGCAAGAAAAGCCAAACACATACTTTTTGTTTAAGGAAGTGTGCCAGCTTGGCAGAGGGCAGCTTGTTCAGAAGTCTCATTATCTTTTAGGATTGAGCCATCGATGTTGTTCAGGAGACTGAGCAGTATGTGTTTTGTTCAGGCAGACAGAAACCAGAAAACGAAATCTTGAACACTGTCATAAATATCTCCAAACTATCACTTGTTGTTTAATTTACAGCTTCAGACAATTGAGACAGCTCAAACTGAAAGGACAGAAATGATGCAAGCGACCACAGGAAGTAAGACACAAATTTTCTTCTATTATCAAAAATGGCTTTAACCCTTCTGTAGAGATGACTAGAAAAATGCGATTGTAGGGAAAAAAGTATTATTTTTTTCAAAAACAGCCCAAGTGTTAGGTTGAATTTCCATCCACAGTTCATTTGGAGGTATTGTAGGCAGTAGCTGAAAGGCATAAACTGTAATTACAAGTCCAACCATGCCAAGCCAACATGGGCTTTGTTCAGGAAGTCATGCCAAATGACATCCCAGGCACACATAGTGGAAAGAGGGCTTGCCAACAATTGTAATTTGTGAAAAATTGTCTAAGTATTTTGTTTCACATCAATATTAATATTGCGTTTAAAAAATGCCAGCCAGTTACATAGGGGCTGGCTGCAGTCCAAGAGTAAAACAGTGATGAAGAGGGCCATTAATGAAAAATGCCAAGCCCTGAGTTTCATGTCATTAATATTTATGACATAGTGTGAAAAGTCTCATTTAAAACCTATTTTAAGTGTGGCTTGGGGTGGGGAAGATAGGCACAGTAGGGTAGCAGAATTATGGTATTTATGCTATATTGTCAAGTTGACTTGACAAGGAACAAAGCCCTTTACAGACACAGGGTAGCAATAATAAGTCTAATGTTTGGATAGTTACAATTCATGTGACCCCTGATTTTAATGGCATAAAATTGTAAAACTGACTATTCTGTCAAGTTGCCAAGTGGAATGCACTTGGATGGGTATCTGGAAACCAAATGTAACCGTAAGTATTATATTGTGCAAATTGCCTAAAGAGGACTAAACTTCAAATATTTATTTCATAATAGGCAGACAATATGTTTTAAAATGAGGCTGTAACTCCTACCAGTACCTGCTGAAGTCCCCAAGTAGCTGATTTCCTCCCTTTGCAGATAGTGTGTGGCCAGCAAGTACTGACAGAGAGTACTGCCCTTGACCCTTCCCAGTACAGTATCATCAGATCACAGTAGGTGATCAGGTATTTACACATGCAGGACTTTCATACACAATGGGCTTTGTAGTCTTACTAGATTTAGTATTTAGGTTCCTTCGCAGTGAAACACTACTCTGTATTGTTAGTGTAATCTGTCCTGGAATGACGATGCTCTGCATTTTGTCACATGGACTCAGCGACTCACTTTCATACTTTTATACAAATCACACAAGATTTGCATGACCTATGTAGCCAGTCCTCTCCTCTCTGTTTCTAACTGCAAATTGTCTCATTCTCTTCACATAAATAGTCTGGTTTGTGTCATAACTTAATTCCTACAAACCGCTGTGTTTTTTCAACTATGTTATTATGTCAAGAGATAAATGAAGTGCACTATACACGTCATATTTTTTATGCAAGTGCCTGGCATGTGAATTGCTTATATTAAAATACAGCATTGTTTAAAAAAGTGAAAAATTTAGAGGGAGCTGGTATAAGATATCCACTTTTTTCAAAGCAGCAGTTCCTTGGAGATTCGTATTTTTCAAATGACAGTATTTCATAGGCTACAATGAAAAATCTGCTTTCCAAAATGCAGAGAACCATCAAGTGAAATCAAATTCACAATTTTATACAAAGGAATCTTCATATTTGTAGCACTAAAATATAAAATGTAATAATATTGGAATTAACTGTTAAAAAATTCTGTGCTAATATAAACTTGGCAGCATCCTCTGTAACCCAGGAAATGTATTAACTTGAAGTCAGTATCTCCTGTTTCTATTCAGAGCAGATTAAAGCCAAGGTTCAGCAGAAATCCAGAAACTTTTAAGGCACGGATGAATGAATCCCTGGGGCATGTTTTCTTAAATCATGTTAGAGTTGCTCTGCAGCTATAACCATCTAGAGTATACGGTAACCTCCAGAAGTTAAGAATCAGTGATTGTACTTTGAATTACACAGCCAGCCCTGAAACAACAAAGACGTTAGTTGCTTACTGACTTTAAACCAGTAAGTGATGACCATGGAGAAACTCCTCCCAGTGAAACTCTATAATAAGAAGCAGCTGTAAAGGTGTGCCAGTTCTTGTAGCACAAGCCATGTACTATAGAGAAACAGTGTTTGAAAATGGCAGGTTGGCAACAGGGATTATTTTCTGGCTGTAAGATGACACCTACCTATATACGTGCTGAAGTTGCTATAGATACTACCAAAGTAGTCAGAAGTCAGTCTAGACATGTTCCTGATTCTATAATTCACTTTTTAACATACATTATTTGCATTAATCAAAACATAATCTAATTTTCAGTTGCATTATCCACTTACTGAATTGTCTTAGATGTCTCTGACATTTCTTATCATTCTCTTTGGTTCTGACTAATCTAAATAGGTTACTAGAATCCATTGGTGGTTTGCTACTTTCTTATAATTACTGCGTCATTTGATTTATCACAAATAAATTAAGATTCACTTGTTCCTAGGTTACCTCCAAAACATTTCACACACATTGGCTCAAACTAATACTTAGCTCATAGCTCATCAGATTGTCCTTTCAGGTGAATTATTCCATAACTCTGTAATGTGCCTTTGTGCTTTAATACAACACAAAAGAACCAACACATTCAGAAGCATTCACTAAAGTTGTGTGCCTCCTTTTGGAGTGCCTAGCTCATACTGGAAAGATCAAGACCCAGATTGCCAACACCATCAAAACTCCAAGTGTTGTCAAAAGAACGTTTAGATCTCCACTATTCATCTCAATCTGAGCTCACAGAATCTGGAAGCAGTAACTTTAACAGATGCTTCTGACAATGTGATCCTGATTTTCAGCGTAAGGTGGCCCTTCAAATCTGACTTTGACTATTATATATTTGCCAGCCTCATCTCAGGGTCCATATTAGTAAATTCAAGAAATGCTGGTTGCTTTTCAAAACAAACCTCCTTTGAAGGAGAAAAAGTATCTCTCTGATAACTCTAGAATGGCTGTGTTCAAGATGCACCCAGGATTCAGGCTGGCTAGAGGGCTTGCCCAATACTTTTATACTGCAGCAGTGTTAAGTTCAAGGGGAGGTTGTCCAGCATCTGGAACTGCCTAGTTTTTTACCAAGCTTTCTCTACTGAGCACCAAGATTATCTTCTCTCTCTTTATTACCTCTGTGCAATGCATAAATGTGTTTCAATATGGTTATCATCTAATGGGATTACTGCATTCACATAATTGTATCAATCAATTGACCATTTTAAACACAGTTTCTTGGCATTTGATCAGTTTTATGAAAAGCGAGTAAGGTCTTAGATTTCAGGCCTAACAAGGGTCACTAGAGAGTGGTCTCAAAGATGCTGAACATAGATTTCAATGGAAGTAATCATCATGATATTTCAAAAGCAAGTGTTTAAACAAAAAATTCAACTAATAAGGTCCCTGACTCCTAAGTGCTACATACCTCCTGAGAGGTACTAGGACCCTCCAGGTGTCCTGACAGTTAATGGGAGCTGAGGATACTCAGTATTTTGCATAAGCCAGCTATAAATGCATTACACTTAAATACATAATCTCATCTGTCATCCAATAACAGCAAACACCAGCTGATTTTGTATCGCTGTACTCCTACTTGAACAAATGAAGCTCCAGTGACACTGGACATTGCTTCAAAGGAAAAAAAATGTATTTGCACTTATTACTTTGCCCTTTTGCACATTTTGAACAGCTATAATGAAAGACTTTGCCTACAAAAGCTTTCATTAAAATAATTTGCTATTTGTGCTTTCTTTGCTATCATTTCAGAATTATATCATTTTTCTCTGACCAACTTGTGGAAGATATCCAAACTAGTTATGAAATAACTCACATCTCATTATGCCTGACCTTAGCCAGTAGCCTATTTCTTTTTTAAAGATAATATCAGGAGTCCTTCTTGATCTTTTCAGCTTCTGCCCCAAAGAAGAATGGATGGTCCAGCCTTCTGCTTCTCTTTGCTGGTACTAAACCAAAGGAACAGCAAAACCAGCACAGTATCAAGCCAAAAATATTTTCTGTAACACTAAACTAGACCTCTGGAATTTCACCAAAAGAAATGTACAGTTGATTTGAACACTTTGTACTGTTCATAATCCATACTGACTTATGAATATTTTTAATGTCTGGAGGAAAATAAAATTATACTTTACTGTGCTGTGGAATCAATTTTTAAAGATGTTCATAGTACCTGACTAGATAATTGTTCCTCTTCTGGCTTTTGACTACTGCCATTCCTTCTGTCACTTAATTAAACAGATAGCAAAGCGTGTGCCCTGGTCTAAAGAAGGAAGTTATTCTTTAGGAAGCTTTGAGAAATCCATCATTTAACTCACTACTACAATGTACTGTAAAGGCAGTTAATCATAATGATGCTATGATTCCTAAATTTAGCCCTTAAGGGACTGATGTACTGAGCAGCCCTAGAAGAGCACTCAACTTGAAAAATCAAACTTAGGGAGTAGCAGTAGGAAAGGATGCTCAAGTAGGCCAAATGAGCCAAATATAAACACAGCCCTGAGAACTAACAGGAAATTAGTGGAGAACTAGAACAGCTTATATAAATCTAGAGGCAAAAATATGTTTATTTGGAATGTTGGAATTCAAAGTCAATTTGTATCTAGTTCTTGGTTGAACGTTTCAGTCAATATTTCACAATGTTTGTCATTTTCTATACAATTTGTACATTTTGTTATAATTTATAGAAATAATCCCTCTGTTTCCCTAAATATGTATAGAGACAAGTTCTGTAGGTAGGTTTTTGTACATACTTGACCAACCATATCCATACACATACACCTTCAAAAATAAAGCATTTTATTTGAAGTGCCTGCAAGCTCACAGATAAGTTACAGCTTTAAAACAAGTAGCACTTCTAAGGGCCCCAAAGTTCTCATCCACTCAGCTGAATTCCACACTCGCATCTCTATTCTCGCCATAAAACTGAAAAGGGACATCTCAGAGTTGTGTTTAATATTGTTACATATCTTACAATAGCACCTGAGAACATGAATGATGTGTTCCCACTGTATTTAGAATTGTTGCAATATCTATAATGTGAGGCTGTCTTGTAGATTTAGCCTGCCAGCTCCTAACAGACTAGGGGTAAGGGAAGAAATAAACCCAGAGAATTGAAATGTTAGAAGCAAGCTCTACTGACCTCCAATCCAGTGTATTACACAACAGAATATACAGACTCTTAAATTACCATGAAAACTGTAGGAGCCTTTGAAAGGCTCAATGTCCCTGTGTGTCATTCTTTAAAGCTTTCTTCTAAGTCACTAAAAGAAAGCTTTGTCCCTCCTTGCAAGATGAAAATAAGAATTCGTGAAAATTCCCCATGAGCATATCTGGAACAGTCTCAAATATTTTGCTGCCATGAGAGCTAGCCTTCAAACACAGACGCTGCAATGTTCTTCTGGTTTAATCTGCACTGCACACTGTAGTACATACAGCACAGACATAATTGAGCTAGTTCTGACCACACTACCTCAGCTGCTGAAAACAGGATCCTTATTAGTGCTGACACTAATGCAAGATTATTTATCTCACTCTCCCTCAGCTACATTACTACCATGTTTCTCAGAATGACTTCTCAGCATTAAATCAAATTGTAATTTATATTGTAAATTAAGCTGTTCTTTTTTCTGGCTATGTTTGGTTTCAGAGGAGCTTTACTTCTCAAAAACAGTACCATAAGGCCTTGGAGAAAACAACATAGGGAGAAGCCACTTGTCTTCTTTTGTCTGTAAATCAACTGGATAAAAAGGTTTCCATCATAAGCATGCTTCTAGATTACTATCTCCATACATTTGTTGACGTAATTCACAGGTAGTTAAGTCCTTAACACAGACATTTCATAACAATCCAGGTTAGCTTAAGTATTCCTAAGAGTAGTTTGAGTTGCTTTTTTTTTTTCTCTAAATGAATGATGATTATCACAAATTTAATGAATAACTATTCATTTGCAGCAGCAAATTTTAGAGATCAGTAACCTCTGTTGGAGGAAGGGAAAGTCTTGATGAGAAACTAATCTTTACTGGGAGCATTAACCTTGTCAGTCTGGTTAGCTGAAGCCTGAAAAGGACCCAGCTCAGCAGTCTCACTAACTGACTAGAAACAAGTCCTGCATCTGGAATGTGAAACGAGTCAGGAAAGGGTTCTTTACCACAGTGCATGTAATAAGGCCTATTCCAATGAAGAATTTCAGATCATTAACCATTTAATTAGTATTAGACACTTTATTTCAACCCTTCACTTTCTGCTTTGAACTACCCGCTCATTTTCCACAGGAAATCACTTTAATGTAAAGTCACTTCTCAGGACAATGAAAGCCTTATGACAAGAAAATGTATAACAAGTCTTCTTTCTCACTAGGAGTATGACCTACCATACTATAGAAAGCCCTTAGAACACTGAAGGAAGGAGTACTACAGTACTCTGATTCATTTTGTTCCCTGAGAAGGTATTAGTGGAGTTTATCATCTCCTCTTTTAAAGAGCAGAAACTTAGTTGACATACAAGGAGACCACAATTTGTCCCAAGTGATTGTCATTTGGCAAAATGCCTGACCATTGGAGCTATTTCCCAGCAATTCCCCATTATCTTAATCACAGATTAAGATTATTAAATAATAGCAATTATTTTATTGGCTAGAGCTGACATAACCAAAGCTAAACACTCTGCTCCACCTTGCCAAACAATGTACCTGTGAGCATTCACCAGCACTCTCCACTGCTGCACATTCACTGCTGTGCAATTCTGTTCTCATATCTGTGCCATGTGGAGCTCTTAAGTGGGTGTTTTCTCCTAAAAAGAAAATTTTCCCTGAAAACTTTTTCTGATTAAGTTCCTGGAAAAAATCATTGTTTTAATAGAAGACAAGGTCCAAAATGACAATTTCATTCTTGCAGTGTTAAAAAGAATTTCAAGTTTCCCTAATAACCTAGTACTTTATGGTAGCATGTAAAAACTTTTGCTCACAATGCCTTGTAAATAAACATAAATACTCAATACCTAATTTTCAGCTGAAGTGATCTGACAAAGACAAATAATGTAAATTATTGCTCATGTCAAATTATGAACTATTTTGGCCAAGGACTGTTTTTTATTTATTTATATCCAAAAATAAATTGGTAATTAGTTATAACAAATAATCAATTATAAGGAAAATGACCCTAGATCATGACAGTGGTAGAAAAGAGGTAAGGACTTCTGACTCTTTGCTATATCAAGTTACTAGAAATCAGCCAATTAGACAAAAATGGCAGAAAGTCAGAAGGAAGGACAATTAAAACCCTCCTTGTGTATGGAAAGAAATCGCACTGCTGGAAGCCCTGCTTATGAAACTGAGAACTTGGGCTGCTAAGGTATTCTGTGTCTTTCTCTGGTTCATAGCTCCAGCTTTCCATCCATCCTTTCATGGGTATTTTATTGCTGGTGTCTGCACCACAGCCATAGACTAATTTGTGAGATGGAAATTCTTCTTTTCCATGCAGAAGCTAACTCAAACAGAAATGCAGGCTGAGAGAGACTGGTGTGCTCCCGACCCATGCTCAGGCCCCCACATTGCATACCTCTGGCTGTGCCCGAGGATCACTCCCCACCATCCCAGCAGCACAGCCATGGGGACAGAGCTGATGGCCAGGTCTCACCGCAGTCTGCTCATGCCCACTCCTTCCATCCATGTGCATGGTGGAATACACTCTGACTCTGAGACTACAGTGGGGATTCAGGGTGAAGCAGTTGTGTGGGGTCACCCACCTCTCCCTCTGTTACACTAGGGCTGACTGTGTGTGAGTGCTTCTGTCACAAAATATCAAAGGCTGTTTTTCCTCTCCAAACTGATTGTTCTTTGCTTTTTCTCAAAACATGAGTCCATCTGCATCTTCCCAAGCTATGGACATGCAGATACATCTGTGTCATTTTGAATAAAATGTGTTTGCTTCTAATGAGAAGTTGGAATTGCCAAGAAGTAATTGTGGAGAGCCTCTTTTTTTGTTGTTTTATACCTGTTATATCTGAGCAAAAATGACCTGAATCTCCTCTCCTTACCAATGCAAATCTGAATTAAGCTCACACAGTTACAAATAACAAGGTTCTCAAAGCATCAGAACAAATGTTCTTGAATCTAGAGGTTATTTATTTACTTCTTATGATGATACAGATAACATACATCTACAGTCAGCTCCTACTGAACTGTAAGAGCTGTATTTCCTTTGTGGTGGTGAAGTTCATAGGGCTGATCTAGCTCATCTACTGTGTCAGTCACTCAGAGATATTCAGACTGATGGACACTACTAAGTATTCCTATGACATCACTGGAGACAGAGACAAGATCATTTCTGTAAACTATTGTGGTACACAGGCTGTAAAAATGTTATTTTAGAAAAACCTGAATCTGGTAGTATAAAGAAAAATAATAAGAACTTTTAAAGCGAAATTACCAAGGTGAAATAAACACATTATCATCACCCAGGTTTGGTGCTTCCTTAACAGTTCTGAGACAAATACCACTCCAGGTGCAAATCTCCCAAAGAGAACAGAATGCCATTTTGAATAAGCTTCTACTTTTGACTACATGGACATAAATCTAGAGAAACCCTAGTGAAACCAGTCACTCAAAACATACAGTAGATGGTAAAGAGAAGAATTTGACCCACTGCATAAAACACGACTGTGCTTCTCAAACTTATTTATTTTGGCAGTAGTGATGAGAATGTGATGGTGAAGTGGTCAGCAAAGATGAATTCAGGCATCACAGAAGCCACTTCTCATCCTAAGGCTGTGATGTTTCTATTGCATGACTACATTTGGCAAGGTTAATGATGGGCATGAATCTATGCATTGCACACTGTCATTATCACAGAAGTATGAAACAATGAGCCCCTCCTTGCCACAAAACACCAGTCTTCCACAATTCCTCCTTTTTTCATAGTTAAAATTAATTTTATTTATTTCAAGGCAGCTAATAAGTAAAAGCAAAATATTTTCTTTCAACTCTGCAAAAGATATGGGACCTGACTGAGGAAAACCAAGCCATACAATGACAACACTGTTTATTAAACATACCAGATTGACCATGCAATGCAGTTTATGACTTACCCTTTCTGTGGGAGGAGGGCCATGATTTTGATAATTGGGAAGATAAGCTCTAGAAAGAAATTTAAAAAAAATTATGCAAATCTTTTGGATGTATTCTTAAAATATTGCAACAGTTCTTCATTATTTTTCCTTTTTCTTTAGAGAAAGACCTTCACTAGCAAAAGTTTATTTACATACAAAGGAACTGTAGCATGAAATGTTCAAAATGAATGAAAAGAGACTAAAAAATAAACAAAATTTAAATATATTTTCTTCTAAGGACCGCTTTATCTTTTCAATCACATATTTAAAACCTGATTTCTATTTCTCAAAGAACTTCTGACACAGTACCTGAAAACACAGATTTAGGGGAATAGAGTACAATTTCATAAATACTGGGCTTTATCTTCAGAAGCTTCCAGATTAGTAAGTGAAATAACAGGTTTATCCATCAAATGCAAACCTTAGTTAATAGCAGCATTATATAGTGATTTAGAATTAATCTGAGACAGAAAGAAATCATCTTCCTAGAGGAATATCCTAACTATAAAGTTAGGGAAAGTGATAGATTTCCTCAGAGGGAGTCCTGTCTCTGGACACTAACAGCTTTTTACTCCCAGACATGATCATGCTGTGGGAGTTGTATGAACTTGCTTAGAAGGCCACAATTTTTGCTTCGGAATGGCTCAGACTGTTTTGAGCTGCAGGTATTTTGAAAACAAAATTAAGATTCCATAAAAGGTTAAAAATATTCACTGAGCCGTCTCCCACATCAGACTGCAGGAGGTGAATGCTGCTATGCTATCCATACAGTCAGTATATTTTTAAGGAACAAAATATAAACACTGAGTTAGGACACTTAATATATATTAAGTTTACTAAGTGCTTTTGCTTCCTTCCTTGGTCATGGTTATGAGAAAGTGCTTGTTTAAAAGTGAAGAAAAATTAATAGATTTCCCAGACTTTCCTCCTTTGCCAGCAAATACAGTGCTCACTGTACATTGCACAATGTGTGGTGAGAAGGGGAAAATTAGATTCCTTTGTTAAAATACTTGTTGTCTGTCATTAGTTTGTTTCTCACTTTTCCTCTAAACGTACAGTTAGGGCTAGCTCAGTTTCCACTGACTGTATAGGGACAGGTTAACCCTTAGGAATAATGGGAAAGGTGTTTGATCTAAATTCTATGTTCTAATGTACCGGCATTAATCCCAAGCAACCTTCCTACCACTCCAAAAGCAATGCTGGGGAGGATCACGGATCTGACAGTATTCTGTGGAACTGCCCTGAGGGTAAAAGCTCTTGAAGTGGAGGTTTAGTCAACCACAGCCAATGTGTGGTACTGTGAATAAAAGAAAGATGTTACTCCAGCCTCCCACCTCTGCTAGACTCTCAGCAGCAAGGAATTAGAAAATCAGAGGTTGCACAGCAGCCAGGCAGAGTGAATGAGTTAAACTACAACTAGTAAGAGAACATGCACTTCACTAAATACCATGTATGTGTTGCCTCAAGCTTTCTTCTTTCAATTAAATCTTCTGGTCAGTAAGAACTAAGCCCACCACACATCTGGAGGCTGTTTGGCAGCATGCAAGAAGTGAGGTTTTTTATTCCAGTCACTTTCCACTAAACCACGTTAACATAAGAAAGTAATTACTAGTTTCACTATTGGCAAAGTTGCAGCAACCTAAAGGAGCCAAGGGATGCGAAGAGGCTGAGACTCGTCTAGGACAAGGTGCTCTAAGTCACTGCTTAGGCACATCAAAAGGCTCTTCGAAGAGTGCACCACGCACCACGCACCACACACCACACTCTGCGGATAAGGACCTCAACCCTAGCAGTGACAGATCAGTGCCTTTCACAAGCACATCAAAACTTTTACATACAAATAAAGCAGAAAGGGCTTCTTTCCTCAATATCTGGAATATATAACTTTCAAAAAGGAATTTCAATGCAAAGTGCATATATTATTTCCTACCAGATCCACAGAGATGGATATAGAGTCTGTTAAAGACAACAGTAAGACTAGTCTGTATTAATTTCATATCCCTTTTCAATGAATTTCTGTCTCATCTCTGTGCACCAAAAGTCTGTGAATGATTCTGCCAAAACTCTGGATATTGGCTAGGAACTACCAAGAGCAAGCAAATGCATCTGTACTCCAGATAGCACAGCTCTATGAATGATGCTGCTCATCTGCCTGCAGAGCACACACCATGCCAGCTGTTTGACAGGATGAATTGGGAGGGAGATGGATGAGAGGCTCTCTGAGAGAGGCCACGTCACCCTTCAAAAGCATTTTTTTCTTTCGTTCCCCTGCTTTTAAGCATATTGCTTCAGTTATTTCACTTCCTTAGTCTGATAAGCATTAATAAACCAGCAAGTTTTCCTCCCAGTACTTATTTTTTTTAATAATTTCTTTAGGCAGTGAGCTTATGGTCTGCTACTTTGCCAGGGTCAGATAGCTCAGATTACACAGTCACCTTCCTGCATTAGCACCAAAGTTTCTATTCTACTTTGTAGTCAATAAAATCAAACAGCACAACCAGCTTTCTTTTCATGTCCTGTACTGGAGGGAACATTGTTTTTGATTACACAGATGTGATGGTGTTCTTTAGATTGTTTCACTTCATTGTGTTGTGCTTAGCTTGTTGGATAATCTGCTCTGTTAATGAGTGAAACAGGTTATATTTTTACAATTTTTGGACTAAAACCTGATTAACCTGAACCTAAATTGCCCATTTTGTCAACCAGAAGGAAAGAAAGCAACTATGAAGAAAAGCATCTTCATATTTTTCTTTCTCATCCTTTTGAAGGCCTTGTTTACAGCTCTTTTTATTTGAGCTTCATGAACATTTGTGTAGGCAAAGTTGGGCTGGCATGAACAGTACGCAGAATTTCAGGCCTGTAACAGAGATTTGATCTCTCTACACTGGATTCTTGATTAAATAAAACACATTTTGACAGGCTCAGAGTTTCTTTTTGAAGGTCAAGCCAGAGAACACAATGTACAAAACACAAAGACTGGTCCACGTCCCAAGAATCTTTACAAAACAGCATAGCTCTGTGAGCAGTAGAGATCTGAGAGATCAAAAGGACAGCATAAACCAGAACTACCAGTGTGCGTGGTTAGATGATGGCTCTCTATTAACTTGCGTTCCTAAATGCTATGAAAGAAGAGTTTTCTGAGGGAGATTTGAATAGGAGAGGATATTATGCTTTTGCAGTAGTGTAAGATATTTTTGAGCACTGGTGATAAGAACACGAATGAAAAGGAATATGGTGAAATGCGGTGAGAACACTACAGATACCAGAAAAGAACTTCTGACCTGGAAGGGTATTTATAAGGTGATGGCCAATATGCAGAGGGACATTTCTCTGATTCCTTCCCGAAAGAAACCAAGATCAGAAGGGCAAATGAAACTTATCTCCACACTGTTTCTTGAAGTAGTGGGTAAGAAATGTTTAATCTCAACCTTAGTAGAGAGCAAGAAGCAAGACAGCAGGAAGATCCCAGCTCAGAGCACAAGAGCTGTTTGTTCTAGGAGCATCAGAATAAATCCAGCTGTGTTTTTTCTATTGTGACTGGCATTTTTTTTCATTAAATAATACTAACATTGCAGAAAGCAAAGAACCCATATAGGAGAGACTTGATTGTCTAAGACCTATCTGGGAACATACAGAGCTCCAGCCAAAGCTCCAGGGTGTAAAGCTCTCTGGTGCACGGGTACTTTCATCTCCTGAGATGTTCAGTGACACCCTGACTCTCAATGAGAGCATTAGCACTGTGTCTCTTTTCAATGGGGCTCTTACTTTCTGAGATGCTCACACTTCTGTTATCTTTTATCTTTCCAATAGATTTGCCTGATCCTGGCTAGCAGATTTGAAGGACCCTGGAGCTAAAGGAACCGACAGATATTCAGAAACACAGATAAACATGCAAACTGAAAGACATTTCACTCTCTTTTTTTATGAACTTGTAGTAAGAGCTTCAGAAATTATATTACTATTCATAAGCACAGCTCTTCAGAAGCAGCAAGAATCCTGGGAGAAAAACAGAAAAAAGAAAGAAGCTCCATTTTTAAATGATGGAGGCTGATTCAATCTGAAGATTTCCTACTGAGATGTAAAGTGACCAAACTGTCCTCATGCTTTGAGCCACTCTGAATGAAAAACAGCCTGAACCTCCAGGGGCCACAGCAGCAAGTAAGGACTGTTAGCAAATGAAAACAATAGTACTATGCCTGTTTCAGCTCGGTGCACAGTGGGCTTATTAACTGTGTTGGAATTTACATTCTACAAGTTTTTATGGCTGGAAAGCACTTGGAGGAACTTGCAGTATTCACTTTCAACTTTACTGCCTAGTTTAAGAACAACTTATATTCCTTTATTTTCTTCCCTTATTAGTAACTTTAAGCATTATAGTATTCAACTTTCTGCTTCTCTATATATATTTATATCCTTTTTGTTATACATTTTCCATTCTAAATAACTCATACTACAGCAAGCAACAGAACTACAAGATTACAGCAATGACAAAATTTAGTTTTCCTAATAGTAATATTAAACTCCACGCAACAGTTGAACCAAATATTAGTACATATGAAATGAACACCTTTCTACCTCCCTGACAATGCAAAACCATAAGAAGACTGATTTAGTAATTCTTTTTCCTTTTGCTGTTTTTCCTTCCATACAACTCTGTACTCTCTTACCTCCCAAAAATACTTTTAAGTAGCAAAACAAGGTCATATTTTTATTCACACACACAGAGAGATCAATAAACTAAGCCATTAAGTAATTAAAGGGAATAGTTGTGATTTATCTCCTATAAACTGTCTTTTCCCTAAGACAGAAATGCTGGAAGGGTAAATCAGCCCATATCTGAATGACACTTAAATAGCAGGTTGATAGAAGATGTAAATTCATCAAAGGAACTATTCTGGTCAATTATCAATAACATGTTAGTTTTCCTTTACACTAAAAGAACACACAATCACAAATGTTTCCTAATATATCCTCAGTTTTCATGACCTTAAAGTAGGGACAGAGGAAAAGATGAGATTCAGGGCGGCCTGCAGTAGCCATTTTCCCATAAATATGGAAGCCAATCCTGTCAATACAAACTTAATCAGCAGTAGATTTTCCTCACAAAACCCTGTCAGCTGTCAAAGATAAAATATATTTTGGCAGTTGTAATCAAAACTACACTTCAAATTCAGATTACACAGTATTAATGAATCTGAGGTCTGTATAAATGTCTGGAAGTAAAGTACTACAATGATTTTCTAAATATGCTTTTACTTCTTAATATCATGGTACTGGCAGTTTTACCATGCTGTCTAGGCAGCATAACATTATTATAAAACATAGAAAATCCTTCTCCTAGATCACTAACAAAGGGGGAAAAAATGACAGATAAAGGCCACATACCACACACAGAGAAATCCTGCATTTCAGTTCATTTTGCACCTCTGTTATCTGATCTCATATGGTAAGAAGGACAATAGCAGGGGATATGCATGTGTTGGGTGCAGGGTGAACTGAGAAGCCAGCTGTCCTTGCAGGCTGGCCCATGCTGTGTCACATATCATTTCCTCAAGGGTGTTCATATTACTATTCAAGCTGTGAGAGCACCACACAAACTTCTGTTTCCACATAGCCATTTTACTTGGGAAATAAATAAAATTGAAATAAATTCAATAAGCTCAAATAAAAAGTAAACATTTTTTCTTCAGGTTTCTAAAAAAAGACCAGGAAACAGGAATGCCAGGCACAGCCGATAGCTCAGAAGCATCTAGAATGAGTTTTAGACTTATCAAAAGTCTCCTTAATATTGTTGGTCTGAACTGGAACAGTTTAGCATAATTATGTGCTTATTTCTATATCACTGTCCCCATGTACCTAGCTCTTTCTGGCAGCTTTCTTCTCATAGAGTTAGATTCTCCCCTGGTGCAAAATCTACACTGAAGGACTTAAAAGTGGGGTGGCACAACAGATAACATGCTAACTTGCCTCCTTTATTGGATACGAGACTTTTTGCTTTTGAAGGATGAAAGCCACAGTTCACATTTTCATATTCTACCAAAACATATCTATGCCTAAATTTTTGAAGTGAAAAATCCCAGGTAGCCAGTCACTGATGTTTGGCTGTGGCTCCCAGGATTATCTGCTTGCAGCACTACTGGTATTTAAATCCCAAGGAATCTAACTGACTGCTTAAAGACATGAACAGAGCCACCAACATCTATACTGTGTCCCACTCAGGCACTAAAACTCTGTTAGACTCCAGAACTGCCTATTGCTGAGCTCCCTCAGCATCTCTATGAGCTTGGGCTTGCCCAGAGATGAACCAGCTGCCTGTTTTCAGGGTTAAGCGGTTAAGTTTCTCTTTCAAGATGAGCCCACAGGCCTGTCAGGCAGTCACCAGTGAGGTTCATGCTGTTTTCAAATGCTCACATTATCCATTTGGGAGCAAAGATATCAAATCAGGTCTGCCACATTTGAGAACTGGGTGGTGTCGCTTGCAGCCTGCAACACACTGTTGGCATAACTTTCTGTGTCTCCCAGGGCATAGTATATGCTGTCAGACATAGCTGTGTATCCTCCATGGCTACAGAAAGAACAGATAGATTAAAAATCAGCTCCTCAATGATTAAGAAGAGTAAACACTGCTAAAAACAAGTGACTCATTTGATGTAATTTTAGCTACGACAGAAATTTTTCTATAACCGAAGTCATATCATGTTTCCACTTTATTATAGCCATCTGTAGTATAGGACCAGTGACAACTATTGCTGTCCTCATTGATCTAGTGGGGTGGACACTGATTAATATAAAAGCTTTTAAGAGATAGAAATGGTATTGTGTTCCAATAAAAATTGGTTTACTTTGTCATTTGTATTGGTTTTACAGCAGCATGTGAAGTACCAACTATACTAAAAGCTGTGTAAACATATGGCCATGGTCAACCCCTGCCTCAGAAACCTAACAGTGAGCACCCTGCCAATAATGAAATGTAAGTAGCAATTTCAGAAACAGAGTACCAAGCGTGAAAAGATATGCAGCCATGACAATTTGGACCTGGTAGCTCTTGAATCATTCACTGTTTTCCTGAGAAATACAGCTTCACTACTTGAGGAAAGCAGGGCAGCTGACCCCAAGATATTTGATGGAAGAGTCTAAAGATCTATAGCACTGATTTGCTTTAAGAGTTTTCTTCTTTTATTTACCAGGCTGAAACTAGTTACCAGTATTAAAAAGGTTTTGAAGGCTTCAGGTCCTCAGGTCAGTCAAGCTTAAATGTAAGAGATGAGGCAGCATGAACAGCCAGAGAAGGGGAACACCTTTTCATCAGATTGCTGCTGATTTGGAATAAGCAATGATACATTGAAAACAAACTTATTCAGATTCCCTTGGCTGAACAATGTCTATACCACAGATGTCTTGAGAGACAGGCATGAAAACTGAAGGAGAGAATATCATCCTGAGTATGCCATACCTCTCCAAAAAAAATCAAATGGGATCCAGAAATAGACACACATTCACATGTAACAACCTCTTTTCAACCTGACTGCTCTCTTACATTTTGTTCTTGAGTATAATTAAAATGTCACACAAGCACAATGCATTCATTTAGCAGAACTGCAGTTAGCCTTAGTTACAAACTAGTCTGTTACACATTTTCCTTGCTTGTTCAAAACAATAAAGATTTCATGGTTACGCCTCTAGGTTATAATAGAAATATTATACATAAGTAATCACTCTATTCACCTTCTTTACTGTTTAATTTTTTGTTGATTTTCCACAACTGCAGATCAACACTTTACTTAATTATCAGAATATGTCTGTGCATTCCTAAAATGCCCTGAAAACAGTTTTTATGCCCACTGCATAATACTTTACTGATATATTGTGTCTTTACTTGTAGGGTCTGTATTGGACTGGGTACAAGCCTCCAGTCCCCTTCCCTGCTTCTATACATTAAAAAAATATGTGAATATTCAGTAACACACCCACCCAAGCAAGAGATACATTTGTAGTACAGCTTCCAGTACAAAGAAGTCCTGAGTCCAGTTGCGGTTTTTAGAAAGTATAGTCATTATTTTCATTTGTAATTATTTTTCCAGAACCAGTGATGTATATAGAACACCAATGACGTTTGTTCTCATGAGTAAATCAGACTGCGGTTTTACCCTCCTCATGGGTGAAAAAGAGTTAATTTATTCAGTTAAGTACAGTGCAAACTGGGGAGAGGAACACCTAATCTTTCAAAAATGTCTTCCACATAGATCAGTAGGAAATGTTCAACAGTTTAACTACTTTGGAGTCTGATAAGATCCAAGTGTTCTATTACTCTAAGTAAATAATGTCAGTGAGAGAGTATAATTTTAGATACCTAAATGTTTCATTTAGTGATAGATAAATTTGGTAAGAGATAAATCCCCTTGTGTTCCAGCTGGTCCTCAGAGATTAGAGGGACTAGAGGTGGCTGAATTTATCTCTAGATAGGCAAGTCAATTATTTCCATGACACCAGGAGCATAAGCAGTTGATACTGTAGGTCCAGCTGCATTCAAAGCAGCAGTTGGTGCACAAATACTACAGTTCATTCCTATGCAACACATACAGATTCTTTAAGATTGCTGGTGATAAATGCACTAAACTGCAGAATAGCTGTAGTTCTAAAATACAACTGCAATCACAAGCTTTATCACCTGGGGAAGCTCTTGGCACAGCCAAGGTCTCAGATCTTACCAAAGACACTCTGTCCATTTTGGGGGGAGGGAGGGGGACAAACCCACCAACCTGTCCCTGCTATCTGGTGTCACATTCTTGTCCCCCAAATCGGGTACAAAAATGGGACAATACTTGCACCTCGTCATCTGTTACAGTGTGGGGGTAAGACTGCGGTCAAGCCATTTATCCGTGTGGTCAAATTGTTGTTCCTTTATCAGTTGCACAAAACATTTCTTACTCTAGGCATAACTCCTCTGGACAGCAGTACTGCAGGGGAGCAACAGGGCCGAGAGGCCTACACCTCACTCCATGATCATCCTTGGTGCCATGGCAACCCAGACCACTGGGCCTTCGCCTAACCTCTGTGTTTGCTCTGGTCACCCTGTCTTTAGTAGCAATATTGAGCTTTGTTAAGTTGCCTTTGTTTTGTGCTCCCAACAATAAAATGGTTTAAAATTTTGGCACTAGCCAAATTTATTACTTTTATCTATTTGTAGCAGGACTGCATTGTAATACAAATTTTCTGGGCACCTTAGACACTGTACAGCAGATGCTTCACAGAGTTTTCATGGCAATGACTAAAAAGCAGTTTTACTCATTACACCAAGATAGAAAACAATAACATTAACTGCATATACACTTTTGTGAATGTTATATGCTGGGTTGTGAAGATTTCAAGTGATAGTAACAAACAGTACTGGAAAGAGTAACCAGCTCCGTGCCACTAAAATAATCCTCATGTGATCTATCAAAGCAGAAATTCCTATGTTCACTACCCTGGTAACAAAATATCAGGGGGCAAAATAGTAACTGTTTAGTATCTATTAACCCTAAACCTCAGTAAGATAAAATAAAAACAACCAAACTAATAAAAATGTCTTGAAATCCCACAAGAGTTCTGGAAGACTGAGGAGAAGCAAGAATTGCTCCATTATTTAATAAGAAAATTCCAAATCATTTTGCCTGACATCAATGTCAGGAAAACTGATGGAAAGGCTTGTACAGGAAGAAATCAGTGTACAATTACAGGATTACAGCATAATTAATGCCAGTAAACACAGAAAATTAGTTTTGTCACGAAAAAAACCAAACTTCCAATTTCCCCGTGAGATTATGAACTAGTTTGATAAAGCAAACTTCTGTAAGATTTCTGTAGTGCTTTAGCTCACAACTTGACAGCATTTTTGGTAAAAACCCCAGGAACATATAATATCAGTGTGATTTACACAAAATAGACCAAACACATACCTAATGATCTGAACAAAAATATAAAATTATTCCTGGAAAAAGCTGTAAATTACAAAAAGTTACAGAGTGATGAAAAATGAGAAGGGCAGGCCATTAATATAGACCAACTAAGATCAGCTAGTAAGGTGTGGACTGTACTTTAAAACAGAGAAGACAAAGTTGTTCATTAAAAGAACAAAGAAAATTGGTCATGTCCAAGATGGAGGACGACGTTGTGAAAAGCAGTGACTCTGAAAAGAAAGATACAGTAACAGTAGATCCAAGCAGACAAGTTCTCAGAGCAAAGTTTAGGCAAAAGTCATTGTACACAATGTGGGATAGCTGGTAGGAGTTGTTGGTGCTGCTACACCTCTCTGTGGTTTCACAGAGATCATTACTGGGAAACTGTGCTGAAGCAAACATCTCCAGAAAACCAAGGACTTTACCGAGAGAAAAAATACTGATAATTTGTGAAGTTAGGGAGCCTTTAGAAACTCCAATTACTAGGTTAGTGTGTGAGAAGTTTCATAGAGAGCTGTGGTCTATGAATATAAAAATGGGAGAGTAAATTGCTTTCTAATCTACCGGGAAAAAAATGTAAGAAGACATAGAAGCTGCTGAACACAGATAAATGCAAAAGAAAACCAGTAGAAACATTCAGCTGCAAGGAAAACTGTGTGAACAATGTACAATGAAGAAGATGTGTATATAGGGATTTGAATCCCTATATAAAAAACATAGTTTTGTAAACCTTGCATTAATACTAAATTTCTGGGTGAGGTTCCATGGCCTTTTATTAGGAAAACATGAGGAGATCATAAGAGTAATATATTTCAAACTGCTGTGGATCTACTTCTTGTTTTCCCCAATGAGAGTATTCCTCCCATGTTCCATTTCTGGCATTCAATGTTATGCAAATACAACAGAAAACTGTCAGCTGTACATGCTGCTTCCCACTATGCCAATGCTGATCAGATCCTCAACAGATTTTGATACATACCTCTTCTGCAGATACAGAATTTATCTGCTGCAAAGCCTTGAGTGAAGATGTATTACGTTTAAGAAACACAAAGGAAAAAGAATAGCATAGATCTGCATGGTGGTGGGAAAGATACCTTTAGCTACTGGGCACCAGGACATCTCTTTATAAGTGTCAGTTGAGAATGCAGAGAGAGATTGAAGCTTTGAATTGAATTAAATTCCAAATTCATTGATGTGGGTGAAAGCTATTGCATGTCTCCAGCGTAATCAGGGTTCTCCTCCTTAAGCAACCTTTACAATCCTAAACAGCACGGTCCCAATTGCAAGGATATGTATTTGTAAAAATCAAAGATTAGTCAGATATTTTTCAGTTTATTGATGAGTCTCCTCTCAACAATCACAATTAGGGAAAAAAAAAAAACCCTTATATTTTGACTTCATAATTATCTGTAAGTCTAAGTACAAACCAATACTTCAATTCAAAATCACAATTACTAGTAAAACTACTAATATGAGCAACTGCTAACTGAAAATAACTAACTAGCCAGTAGTTGCTAAAAAACCTCCTTAAATTAAGCTATGAATCATATAAATAAAACAAGTGTTTGTTATGCACTTGAGAAGAGCCTGGAAAGAAATCTGGCCTGCACAAGTTTCCTGCTGATCTACTATGTCCTGTTTAAATTTTGCCAATCTCTACGTATATATTCAGAAAAAAAGAAGAGGTTGATTACAGCTTTGCTTTCAGCATGTCAGAAGCCCAGAGGGGCATGCTGAATGCAACTAGAAATGGACGACATGGGTGCACAGTTATTAGGGACAGTAGCCCATCTGAAACAGTCAACACACTGCATTTGTTGTTAACCCATACCATACAATCATGGCATCATCTCCCTGCTTAGATCAGGGCTGTGTCTGCATATTCACTGAAGATGTGATTCTAGCACTTAGGCACCAGAAACTCAAGCTAACTAAACCATTAATGACACTGAGAAGTCCACCTACAATTTCACTTACTTGCATCATACTCAATTATTGCTCAGACCTCTGCCCTTCAGCAAATTTGTACTAAGCTTGGTGAGGCCATGCACACACTGGAGGACAGGCACAGAATTCAAAACAATCTTTATAAATTGGAGAAATAGATTGCAAGCACAGGATGAAGCTAAAAAGTTCAAGAGCAAAAAAATACAGTGAGACAGAAGTAAGCAGGTGCACAGGCAAAACCTGACCTCAAGGCAAGCATTTAGAAAAAAAGGAACAGAGAGTACAGTTGGTCACCACAGGTCGACACTATCAGGCTGTTGCCAAGAAGGTGTACCCACGGGTGACTGCATTAGCAGGAACATAGACTGCAAGGTACCCAAAATGTCCCTTCCACTTCATTTAGTATTGATATGCATTCAACTGGATTACTTGATCCTAGCTTGGTGAGATCCTGCAGGAACAGTAGAGGCATTCTTGAAAATGTCCACGGTGAAGAAGACTGATCAGAGGGCTGGAAAACATGACATTCAAGGAAGAACTGAAAGACAAGGCACTAATCAGCTTAAAAGGAGAGAAGGCTGAGAAAGAGAGAGAGAGAGATAGAGAGACCTGGTAACACTGTTCAAGTTTATCCTGAGACTTCCAATAGAAAGTAGAAAAGGTTAAAATTTGAGAAAACTGCCAGCTGACATATTAAATGCTAGCATGTTAAATTCTAAATTACATTTTTCAGGAGGGAAAATTAGACAGCATTTTCCAGACAAATGTCTGTGCATTACAAACAACTCTGAGAAGCTTCTGCTTTCCTGAGGTCTGCATCATACTTTGATTGACGCAAACGCTCAGTCACATTCAAATGAAAATAGGAGGAAGCTACTATTTTACATGGCTTCCTGCAGGACATATGCAATATTATCCCAGAGGAGAAGGCAGGTTATGCAAAGTGTAAGCAGTTCTGCATAGCTATGTTTATTTGGGAAGCATTTCCAGTAATTATTTGGAAGGGACGGAGAGAATAAACTGATAAGACATCGGTATTTTCACCACTGAAATAACAACTGGATTTTAAATGAATTGGATTTTGCTTGCTATTTCACTCTCTTTATGCAACTTAAATAATGGAAGGGAAATGGAAACTTGCTTTACCAATATTAGGATTCTTTCTCTGCATGTTTGTTTGCAAGTGTGTTTAAAAGTGCTGGCTAATAAAGAAGCAGAATAGTTTTCTCTAACTTATCATATTCTAGCCTCACAGGCAGTATAGTACAGCCCTAAACTTCTTTTAGGAGCCAAAATGGACCAACTGTTTTCCAGATTTTCCAGTAGGAGGACAGCCAATTCCTACTTCTTAGCAAAGCTAAATGCTGCTCCAATTCATCTAATGAGTAAGTCAGACAAGTAAGTCAACTATGGTGACATATGAAACCTTATTTTCTTCTCTTCTAAAGGAAAAGGATCTAGAAATAAATTACTTTCAAATAAGTTTATATAAACATTGAGCTATTTGACCATAAAATATCACAAAAAAGTTATTCTTTGACTACATACTTCCAATTAAAATGAGTTAGCAGCACTTCTAATTTATGTATCTTAGACATGCAAAACCCCCACCTTTCTTTTCTCTTTACCTGACAACATTTGCAAATAATACAAATTAAGGGCTTCACCTAAACAGCTTTCCATTAATCTAGCCTACTGCTAGAAAAGCATCCTGTCTTCTATACTGTGCTCTCAAGTATATTGCTTTGCCACAAGCAGCTTTTAAACTTGAACAAGACATATTTATTTGTATGTCACTACTACAGATCCTTCTAGGTTTATAGCTACTGCACATCAGTTCTGCCATCTGAGTTCTGGAAACAAACAGGAAAGCTGGGTGTGAGCTAAGATACATGGAGCTTTTTCAGAGCACTTTGGAAGCCAAAATTATGGAAGATTTTTTCCAGTTTTACCATTCACTTCTTTGTTATGCTTGGCCTTCATCCCCTCCCGTTACCTTAAAAATGAAAACAACATGTTCATTATTATTCACAGAAATTCATTGGATACAGAGAAAGTATCCCTTTTCCCCCCCAACCGTTCCATTTTTATTCCTTTTGAGAAAGACCATGCTGTTCTTTGCTTGGCTAGCAATGTTTTGAACTGCTGTTTTCCCATTGAATTCACAGGAAGATAATAATTTGCATTGGCTTTACTGCTTTTTATCTGTAGGCTAAATAACAACGTGGCTGTCAACCCCGAGCACAACCCACAATCCTGTGGCACTGCACAAATTTCCTCCTCCTTTGGCACACTATCTTACATATACCAGCCCAGCCTAGACAGCTGTCCACAGCAGAGGCAGCTTCACCCAAGGGTTCCAGTATCTTGTGGCATAACATACAGGGATGCTGTATGCTTCTCAGCTAGCCTACTATGTAACATTACATATTTACAGTGCTCACTACAATATCTGTTCTTGAATGGGGAATCCTGCTGTGGCAGGGGGGTTGGACTAGATGATCTTTCGAGGTCCCTTTCAACTCCTAATATTCTATGATTCTATGATTATTGGATGTTACTACAGTATAAATGCTTATTTCTATTAGTGCTGCTCCTAATTACTTGAAATTAGATGCTATGTATTACAGCTGACAATTTCATTGGCCATTACCTTGTTACTCTCCTATGAGACAGAAGGAAAATCCTCTTACTTTTTAAAGACCATTAATTCAATTATATATGTGTATTCATCCTTTTGTAAACAAACTCTTTTTGCCTCTTTACAGAAAAGATATTTCCATGTGTTTGGTCCTTCTTGTTTTTCCTGTCTAGATCACCTCTGATATTTTTGCAGCTGCTTTTTGAGATGGGATAAGCAGTACTAAGATCAATATTCCATATAAGACCATTCAGGGAATGGCATTTCAGATATTTATAAAATCTGTATTTTATAATTCTATGTTCTACATTTCTGTTATACTTTTTCAGCATTCTAACACAGTGTTATTTTCCAAAAGCTTTGCCTAGCTAAGAAGCTTTTATAGTCATGTCTACTGTAGCCTCAAACCCCTTTTCCTGAAATGAAACAGTTACTTTGGAAATCTATGAGTTACATGACAAGTTTTTTTTCTTTTTTCTAATGTACAACACTTTCCAGGTTTTGACACTAAATATCAGCCTCATTTATTGCCATGTTCATGCAGTTTGCTTGGTATTCTGTATTTCCCTGCTGAAAAATTTCTCTTTGCCTTGAATAGTGGCTTGACTCTTGCAGCATGTCTTAACTGGTTTATACTTTACCTTCACATCTGCTCTCTGGTCACCATGCACATTTCTCCTGAGACTCCTTCTCTAATAGAGAAATATTCATGTAAAACTTCCCTTTTCTGCCTTGTATGACACACAAACTTTTACAGCTAAAAGACACACATGTCCAAGCGTTAAGCACAGATGTGACACAAAGACATAAAAAACTTTTCCCCTAAGGTCATGGCCAGGCACCTAATCCCTTTGCTGTGATGTTCCTTTTGCTGCTCTTCAGGCTGCAGAATCCCACCTATCTGGAAACTGAGTCTCTATAAGCCCTGCAAAAAAATTTGCTAAGGTGTGCAGGGATGTCTGCTCTACCTGAGGCACTCTGCCTTGCATACTGTGGAAGGGATTTAAATGTAGTAGAAAACATTTATATGGCATTTCTCAACTGAATATGCAGGAGAATAATTTTAAAGACCCTGTATATCCCTTTCCCAAGAAACATGCTGCTATTTGTTATTCATATCTGTGAGAGGGACTGCATGTGATGACACAGGAAACCACACATGTGCATCTTACTTTGTGCAAGGCCTTTATGAATGCACATGATAAATTATCATAAATCCATATCTTAGAATGGAACTACAATATACAACAGTGACACTCAGCAATAACCAAAATTTCAACCCTAGCTGTCTTGTGTTAGAGAAAGTAGGAACTGTGAGTCTGAAGCATCTTAAAGGTGTGCTTATCAAACAGCTGTGCTTATGAAATGTCTAAAACCGACTTATGGTACTGTAGGCATGAAAGACTGGAAAGCCAGGGCTTTAGTATTCCTGTGCAGGCAGAGGTCTGTCAAAGATCACATACATGACACTCCAAAGCGACATCTGATTTACTACTTTTTCGAAACAGTCTGGAACAGACCATACCTTGAAAAGAAAGTAACTATGAAGTGGGGGCAGGGGAGAAAAGTGCCTTTGTCAGATTTCGGGAGAACAACTTACTTTTTCACCGCTTCTTTCCGCCCCCGCCCCAGCCCCATGGGGACCGCCTGGGCCAACCGACCCGGGTCAGCCTCGGCGCACAAGAGCCGCCAAACCCCAAGCCGCGCACACAACCGCCTCCTTCTGCCTCCCTCCATCCCTGCCGCCTACCCTCCGCCGCCGCGGGGGGCATCGCCGGGACAAGGGGTTCTCGTCAGTGCCCCCCGCGGCGGGGCCGGGCGGGGCGGGGCCGGGGCGCGGCAGCCCCTCGGGGCGCAGCGGGTCCGCAGCGGAGGTGGAGCCGACTGGCCCCTGCGGGACGCACCGGAGATGGGGTGAGGTGCCGCCGGCGCTGCGCTGAGGCCGGACACTGGGCTTTCTGCCGCCCGCACACCTGGGAGCAGGGTGAAGGCGGGGGGGTGGGAGCCTGTCCCTCCCGCCGGGCCGAGGGCAGCAGGAGGAGGAGGAGGGCCGGGAGCGGGGGAAAGGAACGACGGCGGAGGCAGGAGGAGGCAGCAAGGCGGCGGGAGCAGCGGAGCGGAGCATGGAGCATAGCTGCCTCCCCCCGCCGGAGCAGGAAGCGGTGGAAGCGTGGCTGGACGATCACAGCGATTTTACCCGCTCTTACTTTGTTAGGAAGGCTACAAGGTAAGATCGGAGCGGCAGCAGACAGAGACAGGTCCCTCCTTCCCGGCAAAAGTTCGTTCTTCCATTTCCCTTTGCCAAAGGAAATAAAAGAAAGAAGCGACCCATCCCTCCCCCGTGCCCCTCGCCGCCCCCACCCTCGAAAGAGCAAAAACTGAAACCAAGAGGCAGCAGCTCGGAAGTGGAGATGCAGGCGCTTCTCCCTCCGAGGCTTTCTTATTCTTTCACCGGGCCGCGGCCTCTCTGCTGGGGGAAGTGTCAGCTCAGCAAGGCACTCAAACCTCGACCAAGCTGTCCCAGGCTCGGAGCAACCTGGGCCGGGGAGTTACTTTGTGTTAAAACTGACATAGGCAACTTCTCGTCAGTCGCAAGCAATATGTATTTTCGTGCCCTGCGAATTAGATAGAAATAGTGGAAGCCTCAGATAACGTCAGATTTCTTCGGCAGGGCGGGTTATTGTCAGTACTTAGTTATCTCACAATAAAGCGCGGCTCCCGAAGACCTCAGCTGCCCTGTGAGTTTGTCGCCTTTGACGTCTCGGCAGCCACCGGACGGGGTTAAGGGCCAAGAGAGCTGCAAGCTCTCATCTATACCGCACGTGGTGCGTCCGAAACCAGAGCTCCGCCCGAGGAGGGGGACGCGGGGAATCTGTGCAGTGGGTGAGCACCGCGGGGTGCTATAAGCGAGGCGCAGATGCCGTGAGGACTCGTGAGATGCTGCTGCAGCAGCTGCGCAGCGCGGAGGTTCCGCGGGGAGCTGGCGCCCGGCAGGGGGCAGCGCGGGGCCGGCGGGACCGGGGCATCTGCTCAGCGCTCGCCTCTCCTCTGTGTTGGTTCTTGCGAAGAAATCTCATGGAAAGACCTGAAGAGCTCGTCTAGGCTGTGGGTTGTTTCCCCCCACCCCCGGGTTGACATGCAGCCTTTTGGAGATCAGACGAGGTATTTGCTCGCCGTTGTCACACTTCAGCAGTGGGACTTCAAGTTGCAGTGGAGTAAATTCGGCTATTTTTAGCAGTGGAGTCAGGTTTCCAGTTGGAATATTTTCCGATAAACAAAGCAGGAGGGATGCAGAGCACGAGGCGAACTGCAGATCCCACGGTCTATCTTAGTGGAGAACTCGGGTTAGTAAGTCCTGCGGTTTGTTCCTCGGGACACACCAGCTCCGCGGGCTCGCTTCGGTTCGCTCTGCACCTCTCCTGTGGCTGAGCCGCTTGCACCATCTGCTCACCGCTGCTGATTCCCTTCTTTCCCAAGTCCCTTAGCAGGGATGGATATGTTCTGAAAGGCTTTGCTGCTGCTCCTCTCTGCATGGGATGGGGCGGTAAGAAAAGACATCCCCATTAATAATTGACTCTCAGCAAGCTAGAAAGCTTCGGGGGTCTCCTGCTTTCTTGTGACCATCTGCTACGCAGTCCCTTTTCTTCTGTTGCCTCTTCTTTAGGTTCATTTAACAGAAAAAATAATAAAAATGCCTTTTAAAATGTCTTAACTGCTGATTTTTTTAAAAAGGCAGTGCATAGGTGTAGGATGCATAGATGGAAGTAGTTAACCTTGATGTTCTCCAGAACACTAGTGCATGGTGTGTGGCTGAAGGGCAGCCTGTTTGCCCAGGAAATAGTATGTTAGCAGCTTTGAGAAGTAGCATTTTATTAGTTCAGGCTGTCACACTTCCTTTGGAAACTGGAAGTAGTATTAAGCAAATAGGAATGCTAATTAATAGTAACTGCTGTGTCAGA
Source organism: Galbula dea (assembly GCA_013399015.1). Taxonomy (NCBI): domain Eukaryota; kingdom Metazoa; phylum Chordata; class Aves; order Piciformes; family Galbulidae; genus Galbula; species Galbula dea. The sequence goes on along the minus strand of VWZX01002149.1, from coordinate 7,072,497 downwards.
TTTGTTTTCCCCATGGAGAGGCTTGGTTAGTTTTTCTGTTTTTTTTTAATGCTGAGAGAGTTTTGTGTTTGTATGGGTCTGAAATGGGCTGTCGTTCACAGGATACAGTTCGAGCATGTCTCTATGCTGGCAACGGCTTTGCATTTATAGAGGGGTTTGCAGGGAAACTGTCGACCTTCTTGCTTGGCAACAGTTCTGCGATGTTATTGAAGTAATAGAAAATGCATTTGTCTCAAAAATCTCTTCTCTGCTGTCTTACATAGAATGTTTTGGGTTTTTTTTTTGTCTGTACCACACAAATAGAAAACTATCTTTGAGGTCCCTTCTAACTCTGACAATCCTATAATAAGTTTGTATTTGAAAAGACAAATCAGAAGTTACTTGACTACATTGGTTCAAATTTTACTCATTAAAATGATATCCTGTAAAGCTGATCAGTTTGAAAGAACTGATACACTTTATAAAAAGGTTTAATGTTCTACATTGTGTGCTATTTAGAGCCTGGAAAGAGGAAACCCCTAAAACTTAATGTCATGTTTTGTTTTAGGTGACTTTGTACAACAGCACTACATTGAACAAAAACTATGCTGCTGATGTTTTGTTAGTTACCATTATATTTACTCTGTCAAGTAAAACAGCATTCCTTGAACTAATTTCAACTGCTCTCTAATCTTCATCTACTGCTGCTCATTTTTTGTTTTGCTTCATAATATGCCAAAGTCCTCACTGGTCCTAAAAGCAGTAGTTAATTTGGTGTCTTGTGGAGCACAGGGGTTCACGCTGTGAGGCACAATTGCTAATGGACAGTTTCTGTATGCGTTTCTCAAATATTTATACAGAGCAATAGGAAAAAATTACCAGCTTAACTGTTTATTATAGAGGAATGCAAGCCCATTCCTCTAATAGTAGTGAACTTTCAATCAGAACCTAATTTATCAATTAAGTATTGTATTAAATAATTATGTATTTTTTCTCTGCAATTAATTAATTCCCATAATGTTTTATACAGTAGGTTTTTTCGTAAGAATGAACAAAAGATCTTTTAATTATATGTTTAAATAATACTTATCAAATAAATGCTTTGAGTGGTCTTATGCTTGCAGATTTGTTTTGTTGTTTGTTTTTTGGGGGTTTTTTTGAAGTATGGGAGTCGTATCATCTCATATAGTTACCGAATAGTTACTTCTTGTTCCATTGTGCATAGGTCAGTTTAGTATTAGTATTTCTTTCCATGGTATCAATAAAAATTCTATTTTCTGGCAAGGTGGCACTTTTAAAGAAAATATTTCTTTTTAATCACAATTAATTTGTATTGATTGTTGTTCATAACATGACAACTGTTCAAGTCACTAGGATACCCAGATATTCTGGATTCTTGGGGAGAAGAGCTGCAGGTCCCCTGCTTAACAAATTTGCACCTGCTTTCCTCCTCTCCCCTAAAATGCGTTGTAGAAGGTAAGTATATACAAATGGCTTCTATGTTGTATTTTGATCCTGCAATGCCTTGAGATTGATAGCATCTACGGGTGTATCATGTTACTGCCTTCCCTGAGGCTTTGATGGCTAGATGGACTTAAATATTATGTGATAAAGTTATATTGATTGGCTTCCACCTGTACAGTGTGAGGTTGCAATCCTGCAAACATCTAATTCTGGTGAATAGCTATAAATTGCTCCTTTCTTCAAGTATAGACTGTGATTCCATGAGTAGGAAGCTACAGAATCAGTTCTTTATTACTTTATTTTGTACCAGGGAGACAAGTGGTGTTCAGAGATAATATAAATAGCTGTTACCCATGAAGTGTTGTTACAGTATGATCAAAGTACAGAACAACAAAGGGGAAGTGTGTCACCAGCACACTCAGGGATGAGATCAGTGCGGTTCACTTGGTGATACAGTGTGCTGGTTGACAAATCTTCTTGCTGGAGAGTTTGTTACTGCACACTTATATGAGTTCCAGAGTTTCTAAGTTCCTAGCTCCTGATAAATTTAAGGTGTTTATTTTATTCCTTTTGTTTCAAACTCCTCTTGTTCTTTTACCTGTTTCAAAGTTTTAGAATTGCTTATCATATTCTGGCTTCCCAGAAGGTAAAAATATTTTGAAGTAAAATGTTTACCTGTACCCTTTCTAAAGGCTCTTTGTAGCTGCTGCTACAAATACAGTTGTTCTAACTAGACATTAGAAAGGCATAACCTGCAGCCCTTTTTGTCACAAAACTGTACTGCATTTACTGCTGAATTCGTTACCCTTTGTGTCCTCCTGAATTTTTATAATTTTATGTTCCTTAAAAATGAATAAATAAAATAAAATCCATGTTTAATGGTTGGACTTGATGATTCCAGAGGTCTTTTCCAACCACAACAATTCTACGATTCTATGTATTTTCATGTTCAAACACCATGCTTATTTTAACCCCCTAGGGAATACTTCTGTGTTTCTGGTTTCCTGTTTGTCCCCACCCTTAAAAATACAGGAGTGATTCTGTTAATGCTCTTTAGAAGCAGCAAGACTGCCAAAATGGCCCAAGTGAAAATTCTCTCAGTCAGAGGCAACTCCATTGTTCCAGGCAGTTTCTGTTTGGTTTCCTAAATGAATAGCATGATAAATACAAATTATTAACCCAAGCCTCGTTTGCCTTTCATTGGAAATAAGATTATTTCATTATAAATACAGCTTGGCTTATTAACAGGGTTGGGAAATATTTACAAATGAATTAAAGTGGGGTTGTACTTGGAAAACTAAATGTCCTTAACAGCATGGTACTTCATAGTGCTCCACTGCAGATTCCAGAAATGGTGTTTACTGGGAAACTGTACTTTGGAATTTAGAGATTGCACAATTTTAATATATCAATTACATTTATTACTTTGAAAAAAGTCAAGTTGTTTGGTTTTTTCTTCTTGGTAGCTGGTGAACAATCAGTTTGTAATGTGCTGCTGGCAGTACTAAATTACTTAGTGCATTTGCCTTCTGATTTCTATGTCTCAAGGGCTTTAAAATTTATTTCATTTTGAGCTGGCTATTTGATGTTACTATATGTCATGTATTACATAATTGTTTTGCTTGCTAATATGTGTACTTAATTTTTCTAATTGAAAGGAAATTAATTTTTGGAGCAAATATATGAAAATTCAGATTTCCAAAGATAGAGCTGTTGAAGAGTTTCTGCACTGAAATGTGTTTTGGCCTGTGTGTTTTATAAAAAGGTATTACTGACATACCAAAAAATAATAATCTTAAAAATACACAGGTATGAGCCATATTCATCCCTAATATGACCTTGGTAAGTAGGCAGTGGGTTTTAAGCTTCTATGACTGAAGGGCCCCTAACAGTTTTCCATTGGAGGCACAGAATCCTGTGCAAATTGTTTGAATATGCTGAAAGGGGACCTGGTTTTCTGGGTTACCCTATGCGAAGCATTTACAAGAGGACTGTAGACCCACTGATTCTCTGGACTATGGCTTGAAAACCACAGGAAGTAGTGGTGTTAATGCAGGGATCAGGGTATTTTCTTCCACTTAGGTGGTTTTATTAGATGTTTGTAGAGCTTTTCTGAGAATGAAGTACAGAAACAAATGTATTTCTCTGAAATCTTGGAATGTTTTCTTGTTGGTCTAATGATCACTCTAGTTGTTCCACTTACAAATAATGTGGCCATATCCTTATGCCTTTCTTGGTAACTGCAAAGTATTAAGATTGTCTCAAAATATTTTAAAGTCATTATTCAAAAAGCACTCAGGAAGTTAGGGAATGTTGCCTACATTCATAAAGTTGTAAATGTGATTAAGTATTTTTGGCATTTACTCTTGGAAATAAAGCTAGGTGTGTGGCAGCATATTTTGGAAACGCTGTCTAAAAAACCAGTTACTCTAGGTTGAACAAACTGTCATTTGAGAAATGATAAGAAATCACTTACTAGCAATTTATATCTTTAATTTCCAAAAAGCTATAACTTGAAGTCCTTCAGAGAATCTTTGATGTGAAGATAAACTAGTCCACAGATAGAACTAAGCAGCTACTAGGAGAATGTGCTTTTACTACACACCTTTTGCCCTAGGGAATAAAGAAACAAACAGGCACACACAATACCTTAATCAAAATGCAACTGGCAAGCCTTAGAGGACAGGTAAAAAATAAGGTGGGGTGAGCTTCTTTGAGAGTTAACAGCTCTTTTTGCCTTCTTTTGCTTCAGGGGAACTTTATTATCGTATCATACTACTTTTGATAATGCTAATAGGCATTTGAAATCTCAGTTCCATTTCTTTGGTCATACTAAGAAGATTTTAGAGAAGAGCGTCAAATTTCTGGCAACTGGAAAGAAAAGTGGAACTAAGGCATACCTTGCCTCTGTGGGACACGGGAAAGTTTGATGCCTTTTATTTCTAAATTGTAGAAGTTCAGGAAAGTTTTGTACTGGACATCTGTTGAAGAATCATCATATGAGGATGAAATTCATGTCTTTGTACAGGATTAGGACAGAGACTACGTATACAAAAAATATCAATCAGTCTAATTTTGAAGCTGAAGTGAGACTTCCATAGTGTGTACACATTGTGCTAGCTCTCTGCACAAGGATAAAATTCTTGATACATCACCTATGCCTTCAGATCAATACTGTTTTGGGCCCCTCATGACAAGAAGGGCATTGAGCTGCTGGAACATGTCCAAAGAAGGGCAACAAAGCTGGTGATGGGTGGAGAGCGCATGTGTTATGAGGGGGAACTGAGGTTGTTTATTTAGTCTGAAGAAGAGGAGTCTTAGGGGGTACCTTCTCGCTCTCTACAACTACTGGAAAGGAAGTTATAGTAAGGTGGGGCTCAGTGTCTTCTCCCAAGTAACACATAACAGGACTAGAGGAAATGGCTTCAAGTTTCACCAGGAGAGGTTCAGATTAGATACTAGGAAGAATTTCTTCACCTAGAGTGTTAGGAGGCATTGGACCATGCTACTCAGGGAGGTGGTGGAATCACCATTCCTGGAAGCGTGCAAAAAACCTGTAGATGTGGTGCTTGGGGACATGATTTAGTGGTGAGCACGGTAGTATTTGCTGGACGGTTGGACTCCATCTTAGAGCTCTTTTCCAACCATAATGATTCTGTGAGCCTGTGAAAGTACACCACAGCCTATGTTCATGCTTATTTGAATGCTAGGTTAAAGATTAATTATGTGGGAATATATGCCTTGAATGAAGAATTAGAAACAAAGCAATTTTAGACAACCCATTCTTGTCTTGAACTGATATGCTACCACCTATTTTCATTTTCACCACTGAAGAATAAGCATTTTTCTTTTGTTATGAATAAATATAATTAACAAAACCACAGAATACAAGCCTTTTTCCTCCTTACTGGCAAAGAAGCATACATAAATTTACTTGGAATACCTTATAATTTATATGATTTACATGAAGAAAAGAATTTTAAAAAGGCATTACATACAAAAAGAGCTATTTACAAAGTGCCAGAAAAGAAGCCCTACTCAAATGGCCCTTGTGAATAATTCAGTGATTGTAATTTCACATTAGGTCTGGCACTGAAAATACAGCCACAAAATATATTTGCTTAGTTAAAGATATATATTTTCCCATTTATTTATGCATTATGGTGAACTGACTGTAGCCCAGAGAGCCATCCAAAAGCCTCTGCGCCACTTAAGTCCTGCTTAACCCCTACTTTAGAAATTTAAGTGGAACTGAAGTGGCACCTAAGACTCAGAGGTCTCCAGGCAGGTGTGAACTTAAATTTTAATCCATCTTTCACCAAGGTCACTGGCATTGTCCTATTGCTTTGCACAACAAAATCAATCCACGTAACCACAGAAATATTACACATTGTCTATATGAAAGATTGATGACCAACAGAGAAAATAGGGAGTGAATTGTTGTTTCACTGAAAGCTCCTCGTTGCTCAGTACTTTCATTATGCATTCTTTGAGCAAGATAAGTAAGCTGTAATATACTAGCACTGTTGCATTTTGGTATTTCTACTGTGATCAGTTTTTGCAAACATACCAAGTACTTGCTGAATGGTTATACTGCTATGGTCTTGCATATGTAGCATTGAGTAAAACAATTATAATCTAGCTGTTACTCTTGAAATATCTTCAGTAGGTCTTTTTTTAGAAGTATGCTGTGTACTTTGAAGATAATCACAATGAAGCAAAGATGAGTACAATAAATTATTGAATATTTCTGGTGTGTGAGTAGGACAGTAATTAGTGTCAAGTCAGCATGGTTTGGTTCATATGGCACAGGAAATAATGCAAGGTTCTCCTCAGGTCTTAAACCTGAGGTTGTCTTCATGCCTGCCTGTGCCTTTCTGCATGATCTAGATGAAGCCATATTGCTTCCTTATGCCTGTGCTTTCTCACCCAGTGATTTTCAATTTTTATTGTGTATTCATATTGAAAACTTAGTGCCTTAGGGAGATGTCTGCAGTCTGTACAGTGTTTAACAAATCAGGGCCAAAACAGATTAATTCCTCTAAATTTCCTGAGTTCTCATCTACTACTGATAATGTGAACCTGGGACTATAGAGGGGGCAATCACACAATCTGCCTTTTTTTTTTTTTTTTTTTTTTCATCAAATGTTTTACTGGCCATTTTATTTTCATCCCCTTCTCATCCCTACCTCTACGAAATTCCTCTCCAATTTTGTAATGTGCTGATGAGGTCACAAGCCAAATTCATCACTCCTGTCATGCTTCTTGTGAAATTGTGTTTTATAGAATAAAGACTGATTTTGGCTGATAGAGGTGACTTAAAAATGGTTACTTTGTATTCAACATTTCCTGTTTATAAACTCTGGCATAGATTATAGCTTTCTTGAGTGGAAGCTCATACTGGAGTCAAGGACCATAGTGCAGCAAAAGATGCATGCAGTTGTTGAGGAATGGATGCTGATGCATGTAACTCCGTGCAGTGATGGACACTAGGATGGAGGCATAGCATTGGTTTTAACTATCTGCATGGATCACTATGGATCAGTATCTGCTCTTACTGAATAAACTCCTGTTACTACTAAGCTTACTTTTACAGTGAGGGTATTGTCCTTACAGTCAGCTCCTGACAATGCTAACACTTACAGAGGACTATTCTATTTATGTGAACAGAGTAGTCACAGGTGCACGTTTCTTCCTGTAGTCCTTCCAAAATGGCATTGTAATCATACAAAACACTTTTTACTAAAATTTCTGGTAACCTCACTTGTGCTTCGCTGTGGCTGGTATCGGATTTCTGCTGAGCTAATTCTGTGCTGAGAATGTAGTTGTGTTAGTAGTAATACTCTTCCTGTCGTGCACTGTTAAATAGCATTGAGCATCAACAAGCAAATGCATGTCAAACTTTGATATATTTTAAACAAGATTTAGAATGTCAGTTAATGTGAAATGCTAGTTCTTCAGCCAAGTGTGTAACTGTGAGTAAAAAGAGCTAAATAGTTTCCTTGTTAGAAGAGGCATTCAGTAAAGGTCATCGAACACTGTTCTTATTCCAGATGAATTTAAACAGCTTTCCTGCTGCCCCAGTAAAAATGCCTAAATGGTTTGAAGTTGAAAACCATGCTTTAAACAGCATAGTTAAGGATTTGTTGTTAACCTGCAGAGCTTTTTGAGAATTGAACAGTGTTGGCAAGTTACTGGACTGCCACCTAAGAGACATTAAAAGGGACACGAATATGTTACTCCTAATTATGCAGCTTCACATATAGTTCTGTTCAATGTCAAAGTGCTTCATAAATAGTACAGTTGCCTAATAAGTACTCAGTTGTTAGTAAAGTCATGTAATTACTTTCATGTGAAGGATTTTACAGTTATGTTCCATATCCCTCAATAACCTCCAGAAAATAGATAAATGAATGCTTATTTTACATAGTAAAAAGGTAAAAACTGAATTGTTTCACAGCCACAGTTTGAGAAGTGGTATTAGAATTCAGAATATGTTGTTCTTACTGATTACTACCGCTACACCATTAAGGCCAAGGGATATCATCACAACACTCCATAAAAAACAAATGTCAGGTTTCAGCTGATACATCCAATTCCTGCTTTAGCTTTTGCTTTGTTCACAAAGGGTGCCCAATTCTTTCTCTGCCTTGTGTCTTGTATCAACTCATCCACGTATGAAAATTCAGTGTAAAACAGAGCTAGGTGGAATGACAGCATTTTATATTCTTCTTCCCGATGTATAAATAAGCAGTGAATTAGATTGCTGTACAAATTGCTGTCACCAGTAGTACAGGTTCATGCCTGTGCATTTTCAAACATACCCAGACAAAGTACATGGCTTCCTATGCCTAATCACTTGATAGTTTAAGAAAGTTCTCCATCTGATCATAGTTCATAACAGTTACTTTTAAATCTTATTTTACATTAATGCCAGTTGTCGATGTTCAAAAATCAAGTCAGCACAGACAGTCATGAAATTGGGTCAAGTCACAAGCCTCTTTCAAAACTATTGATTATTCTATATCCACCTTCGTGTGTCTGAGGCTTTAAATGCACCCAGCTTGCATTCTCAGGTTCTTTTCTGCAGCCTTAGTGCTAGATGCTAAATTTTGTTCAGAAAAAGCTAAAATTTACAGGTAATTTACTTTCTTGAAGAGATTAGAGTAAAACAAAAAGAACCAACATGTAACAACAGATATGATAAGAATTTTCAGCACTGATTTTAGAGGCTGTACTGTGTTTAGAAATTTTTGCATTTTAAGCTTTTTGTTTTTCTTAAGGATACTTTTGGTCATTTTCATAATGAATTTTATTCTGTTTTCTCATCCAGTTTAATAAATGAAAATTCCAAATTCCATCAAATGCTAGGTTTTTATGACTCCCATTGAAACAGCTTTTGCAGATGTGGTATTTCCCTATGCAAATTATATTATGTACTTCAGTAATACATGATCACAGCTCCCACATTTAATATTTATCCTCTTCGAGTACTATAATCTTGTTAAAGTCAAAGTTCTAATAATACATTAATTGTTCTTTATGCTTCTTCACTGTGAGAAACCTTTGGATGAGGTAACCCCACAAAAAAATACATATCACTGCTTTAACAGTGAAGGATCATTGGTAGTTTTTATTGATATACTTAAAAAGCAGAGCTTACTTCCTTTAAAAGTAAGTAGCTAAGCAATGAACCAAAACTTTCAGAATAACAATGGAATTTCATTGTGTTCTTTGGCACTGTGTTTCCAGTAATTGGACTGGCTTTAGATTGCTGGGAAATTTATAATAGATGTTGACTGAGGTATATTACTGCTACAGCAAGCACTGTTCCAGGGGCTTCATGGAAAATGTAAAAACATGGTGTGAAATCCTAGCTCTGTGGAACTCAGAGGCAAAACGCTCATCACTTTAATTGTGTCTAAATTTTCATGCAGTGGTTTTAGACTCTCATTATCAGAACCTTCACAAATGTCCTATTGTGACCACACTAACCATTCAGCCTTGAAAATCACTAGGGCTATAAATGATACTAACCCTGTGTTTAAGTTTTTGCAGGATCAGGACCACAGTACACAGATGGAATCAAAAATAAAGCATAATTTAGCATCCATTTATTTGGAGTTGCAGTGGTGTGAATAAAAGAAGGATTTGCTTTTACAATGCTACAGTGAGGGGTAATCACCTCAGTCATACCTAGTTTTTTGAGGGGAAAAAAATTACCAGGTAGCTCACACTGAAGTGGAATGGGTACAATAATATAATGACTTTCTTTTGCCCAGGTGCTCTCTTTACACTCACATTTCCTAAATCAATTCAATTCTTTATAGTAGGTTTGCTTGTAGTTGAGGTCTCCAAATGCTACGCGATTGCAAAATCTGAAAACCCCTTTCAAACCTTCCTAATAGAAGACAAGTAAATTTCCTGTTTTGGATTGCGTGCTAACAAAAATAAGATTGTTGGATTTCAGACTTCAACAACATAGATGAAGTTTTTTGTAAGGCAAAAAAGGCTATGTACAATGCTTTTCATATTTAACATCAACTGATGCATGTAACTGATCAGTGGCTGACTAACCTTACTCATTTCCATGGTTTCATTCAGTTTCACTCTTGAAATTCCTGTGGTCTGTTGAGCAAATAAAAAAATATCCCAAATTTAAAACATGACCACCATGAAAGGTTTCCAAAAGATCAGACTTTTAAATAGGATTTTTCCTGTTCATAAGCCCATATATTATGTAATTCAGAAAAACAAAAACATTTCTTGTGAGAGTTGTTCATAAGAGTCATCCACACTTAAGTAAATGAAATAAACCCCCCTGCATTAAAAAACACACACCCAAAGCAACAAAAAAAACCCCAAAGCCCACCCCAAACAAACAAAAAACCCCAACAAATTTTGACAATAAACTATGCTGATAAGAAAAAGTATGTTCATGTTATTGATGATATGTGTGCTTACAGATAATTGAAGTTATGATGTATTTTGTGAGGATATTATTAGGGTTGGCCTTCTAGTGCAAAGTCAATTTGAAAAACAGTTCAATACTAGAGATGCATGAAGGTTTTTAATTAATGGTAAACTCTTCAGAAATACAGTTTTGGAAATATTCGGTATTTTGGGTTGAGTTAGGTGGTGAATTTCATCTGCAAGGAAAGGAAATACAGATGCATGAAAACAATCTGTCTTTCCATTATGTTGAGGGTTGAATCAGAAATAGTAATGTTTCTTTCTGACAGTCTTTAAGCAAAGCTTTTGTGCTTTGAGTCAAACTCGTGTTTTTCATTAACTCTGAGCGCAGGGTAAGTTAACTTAAAATAGTGTATAGGTGACACAAAAATAGGAGGAGCTACAGGTGATGTGACAGAGTTAAAGTTCAGAATTACCTTTTTAAAAGCTAGAAATGGTGTAGAAAAATGGAATTAAACCAGAAAGTTTTGTCTTTATATGAATAAATACACATCTTAAACAGAATCCAAATCTTAAGACTAGAAGGATCAGAACTTTTCAAGCACAAAATTACGGTGTAAACTTCTGATAGTCTGTATTCTGAAAGCCAGAGCGTATGCAGTCTTCCTCTGCCCTATTCAGGTATTTCCTTCAGGCAGAAATAGCTTCCTTTTTATGGGGCATAACACATTACTGCTTAATCTAGGCAAAGTGCTGCGTAAAATTGAAGAATATTGATACAGAGGAGCAATAGAGGTTCACTCATATCTGCTGTATGAAAAGGTTTAGAGTTATCCTCTTTGCAGCATCCTCTGCAAATACGTGTTGGTTCCTGAGGATTTTTAACTTCTATCAGTCACTGTATTTTTATTTCTGTTTTACAGAGAAATGGTTAATGCATGGTTTGCTGAGAGAGTTCATACCATCCCAGTCTGCAAGGAGGGAACCAGGTCCCAGAGTGAATCCTGTGCTTGTCACCAGCCTGCCTGTGCTGAGTCCACCAACTCTGGGACACCAGTGAGGAAAATCTCTGCTTCTGAATTTGACAGACCCTTAAGGCCTATTTTTGTCAAGGACTCCGTAGGAGCAGTGAGCTTCCTCTCCGGCTCTGAAAAGAAGGAACAGATGCCTCTGCAATCCCCAAGGATTGAGACCAGTGCAGGGGATCAGTGCTCAAGACTTTTAGAACTTGTGAAAGATATTTCTAGTCACTTAGATGTCACAGCACTTTGCCATAAAATTTTTCTACATATCCATGAGCTTATAGCAGCTGATCGCTATTCCCTGTTCTTGGTCTGTGAGGATAGCTCTAATGAGAAGTTTCTTGTAAGCAGACTGTTTGATGTGGCAGAAGGCTCCACCCTGGAAGAAGCTTCCAACAACTGCATTCGCCTGGAGTGGAACAAGGGCATTGTGGGTCATGTAGCAGCTATAGGCCAGCCTCTGAACATCAAGAATGCCTATGAGGTAAACCACAAATACTGATCCTGAACAATTTATGAGAAAAGAGATACCATCTACTGGTTTAGTATTGCCATTTTAGTGTTTGTATTTGGAGCTATATTGACTTGAACTAGTTAAAATGCAAATCTGACACCGTGGTTTTGGTTGTAATACATGTATTATAGATACGTGCATGTGCAGAAATGTGTAGCTGTGACTAATGCTAGAGGAATGCTAACATCAAAATAAAATACTTAAGTTTGACATTAGCAGTTAGGTATCAGCCCCATTTTAACTGGCTATGTACACACCAGTATTTGCACTTCTAGTGTTGGACACTGAGATATTTACATTTCTGCCTATATAGGGACGTAGAATATTTCTGCACCAAAGTGAATGAAATTTTGAGTGTAATTGTCTGCAAGCTGGAGTCCTATCACTAAAAACACTTTGGAGAATTTCATCATACCTGAGGCACAAAGATTAGGAGCTGAATGAACATGAACAGGATCAGGGTTTGAACTGTATAGAGGTCTCTCAAATGAAATGATACTCTGCAATTTGAATTACTGCATACAAGGCCAGATGAAAAAAGGAAGAAATCCAGCACTGGAGGAAGACATCTCTTACATCTGAGCTTATTCCTTCATTCCATGCTCTTTGGATATGCTTATTTTGTGCTTTGAATTTAGGGACAATGGAAATTTTAATGAATTACTTCCTTGATTAATTAAATAATAGTAAAGGCATACAGAGCTGAAATTTACTACTTCTGACTGATCATCTCTCAGTTCCTCCAAGCATGTTTACAGAATTAGGTAACATTACTGAGTAGATTTTTTCAGAAGCAAAATGAGCAGTATAATTTCACATGACTTCGTTTTCAACAAACATTTGTTTGCTGCCTCAGAAACATCTAAATTGCTGAGTACATGTTTCCAGAAGGACATCACCTGCTGAAAAGTTCATTCTTGAATTGAGTCCATCGTGTTAAACTTGAAATCCAGAAGAACAGCAGCCTTTAAAAATAGTCAGATTAATTTTTTTTAAAAAACCGCAGATTTTTATAACAATACTCAGCTGAAAAAATTAACAAGTAATCTCTGGTAAAAGCAAAAACACTAATCACATTCATGAAACTTCATTCTTATGTGGCTATATGTCTTCCAGTATACTTCTGTTATTTCTTCTTGATGCAATACTAGGGATGGTTAGTCCATGTGTACATTTATTATAATGATGGTCTAGGCTCAGGAAAAGCTTTTCCTAGGGTTTGGGTTTTTTGTTCTCTGTGGCAGTTGTATTTATCCACAGGCACTAATGTTCCATGTAAATGCTTTTTTGTTGTTTTAACACTGACAATACCAACCTTATAAAATTACTTGTTAGTAATGGAACCTTTGTCACCCTGGATAACAGTTAAGTATTGTACTTTTCTTAACCTTGAAACTAGGGAAGAAAAAGAACTGCTCTTTAGGCAAGCAGTCAAATAATTGTATTTTTCTCGTTTCAGGATCCAAGATTCAATGCAGAAGTTGACCAGATCACAGGGTATAAGACTCAGAGTATTCTCTGTATGCCAATAAAGAATCATAGGGAAGAGGTAAGTTACAGTATTGGGATCACTTCATGTAATATTGTTTCCAGCTGTGCTAATGCCATAAACTTTTACTAGCTGGCAGTCATTAGATTACAGTGTAAAACCATCTCTTTTTTAAAAACTGCTTACGTTTGCTTGGACTTTATCTTATCTAGCTCAATAATGTAAGCCAAAGGGAATTGTCAAGAATAGTTTAGACCCAGATGTAGAAGCAGAATTAATGTATTTAACTCTAGAAGTGCTGTTCCCAGTTCCTGTACTAAGTATCTCTTAGCATTAAAGTTCTCTGAACACTTACTAGTCTATCTCAGTGCCTGCTCAGACTGCAATTAAGAGTTTCTGTACTTCTGCTTAGTTTGTATCTACAGTGTTTTCTGCAGAGGACACAAATTGGGTTTTATCATTGTTTAAAAGGCTGGGTTTGACATGCTATTAACTCAGCTTATAAGTCATAAATTTAAGAAACATGTTAAGTGCTTAGCAGCAGGCATTGAAAAACATGTGGTGTCGATGTGATTCAGAAAAGTTACCCACAAGTCATATAACTTAAGTCACTCCTTATTTAAAACAATGTGAATCTGCTCATTGAACTCTTGTATGTATTTCCTGCCCATGCTACTTCTCATACAAGGTCTCGCTTCCTATCTGATGCTGTTGCCATAGTAAGAATTCTTACTATGGACTAACGATGCCTTCTTGCACTGAGTAGTTGAAGAGTGAATTCAGTAAAGTCAGTGAAAGCCAATGAATGGAAAAGAGTGAGGTCTACTGTTTTACTTAGGGAGTAAGTAAGTTTGGGGGTTTTTGATCCTGAATGTAGTAGCCTTCAGCCACATCACCAGTTTTTAGAATACTCACTAAGTGTAAGGCTCTCTATACAGTATGTCAGAGCTTTAAGATGGAGATTTTTCTCTCCTGAAATATCTTTTATTTTTCAGAGTATTTATAGTTTGCTTCCAGAAGGCTCAAACTACAGAAAGAAATGCTGCCAAGATTGGTCTGAAGACACCATGCGTTCTTTTTGTTGTTCTTCCATCTTTTATATCTTATGAAACATGTCACCTTGACTGTTACTGCACTGATTCTTTTTTTCATTAAATAGATCGATTAAACTTGTTTGTTGAATCTAGCTGACCCAGATGATCATCCAGAATTTCCTTTCTTCATCTGCTGTTAATTTTGGTTTAAAATATTTTTTTTCAGTTCTTCAAAGGACAGCACTTGATCCTCTCCTACTCCCACTTCCACTTAAAAGTCTTTCTCTTTCTAATCAGCAGCAGCCACTTCTGGCCCTGGGCCAGCTGATGAGCAAAGCAGATACTGTGTGGAGAGCTGTCAGGGACCAGTGGTCCATGTCAGGCTGATGCAAGGCTTTAAATTTCACCCAAACCATCCCATTTTTCTTGTGGTTGAATGAAAAAAATGCTATGCTTTCTGTAATTTGGATCAGAAATGAATTAGAAAAGCTTGCTGGCCAGGTAGCATGAAAGTGCTTACTTCTTACTGGCTCCTGAGGGTAGGTGGGGGAAAGGATAAGAGCTGTAGTCTGTTGGTCCAATACACTATGACTTACAGGCTGAATAAACCTGCAATTGGCCGTATCTTCAGCCAGCTTTCTACTCCTAAGTGCATCAGCAAGTGGAAATGAAGCAGGAATTTGTTTATTTTGAAAAGTTCAGCCAACCTGAAGTTTGAGGAGAGTGTTACCCTCTACCCATATGCAATAATATGACCTTCAAGGCTAAACTATCAGATTTCTTATAGGAAAATCATTTTAGTTTTCTTCTGTTTTTAAAGACTCTACCAGCAGGTTTTTCTTTCTGTCACCGTAACACACAGCTGACATGTTTCTGGACAGATGCTGGAGTCAGTGAATCATCCTTAATTTGCCATTTGCATTCTGCTGCTTTTTCTGTTTAAAAAACCCAAACCAAACATACAAACAAACAAAAAACAATAAAAACCCAAAACAAACAACAACAAAAAACCCCAACCCAACAAATCAAAAAAGCCAGAATACAGGCTCCTCCCTCTTAATGAAAAAAAAAAACAAAACAACTAAAAATCCCAAAGTCTCTCTAGTAATATTGAGGCTAGTGAATGCTGCTTTAGTCTGGGATGTCAGCAACCACAGCCAAAAGATTATTCTGGAATGCATCCAAAAATAAAAACTGAGAAAGAGAAGCAACTGTGGAGTTCTGTTTGTTTGTTTAGTATTAGTACTATTTTGTAAAATCCAAAAGAATCAGTAACTTGAGACGAAGAAAATCTCATGCTGATTATTAAATCCTCTGGGCCTGCTGACGTATGGAAATTTTTCCAGTAGATGTTTTTCACATTTGCCTATATTTCCGTGAGGCACATGAGAAACCAAAGTCTCACTTAAAAATAACAGCTAGTAAGAAATTCCATAGATGAAGAGAAAAAAACAGTTTGATTCACAGAAGAGCTTGTAAAAAGACCAAGGAACTAGTAATAATGAGAAAAAAGCAGTGCAATAAGAGGGCTTTACCTCTGCACAGATGTGCATGAAGAATGGAATTATGTTCACTTAATAGGAAAAGAACCTTTGTTGCTCCCCTACTCAACCTATTCTTGCTGACAGAAATGACACAGAAACATTGCATTTCAGAGGCAGAACATTCTGCTGATTATGTCCTTAAAGATCAGATCACAGAAGATTGAGCTAGGTTTATGAAGCTCATCTTTCCATGAAAAATTCCAAATGCAAACTGACCAAGCTTTGCATTTGACTTCAGGGGCTTTGAACAAAGTTCTGATATCTGTAAACCCCTGCTGCACAATCTCTAATAATTAAACAGAAATTCTTTCCATCTCATCATATGACAAAAATATTGCTACATGATGCTTTCTGGTATGCAAGGCTGTATCATTTGCTGGTTATCACCACTGAAGGAAACAAGGAGGAAGAAAAGCCTTAGGTAACCTGAATTGTATTCTACTTAAAAAGTGGTTGTAAGTCAGATCATTTAATCATCTATTCCTCTATTTAGATTTGTCATGAGGTGAATGTGAAGCCATAGAAAACATTCCATTTTGACTCTGAAAGACTTTCTCTACTGGTAATTCTTCTGTAAGAGCAGATAACTGTATACAGTTATTCAGACATCAGTATGTAAGACCTTCTATCTGGGTTATTGATACGTATCAGAGAACACCACAAAACCTTCAAAACAGACTGAATTTTTATCCTTGGTAGTACAAAAGCCACCAATGAATAGCTGCAGTTGGCCACAGACTTTAGCTGAAGCTATTAATGCCAACCATTTCAGTGCTACGGTGCTTATATAGAAATCAGGGGTTTACTACTACTGGCAGAAGAAGTAAGGTTGTGGCAGTTCAATATTGTGTATCTCAAAAAGCAGCTTTTCATTCCTGGTGGGTCCTTAAATCTTTATTTTTGTTTTTTAGAAGCTTCAAATAGTACTGATTTGCCTTCTAGAGCTTCTGTAGTGAAGTCAGGAAATGCAGTGGTACTGTCTTCAGATTTGGTTTGGTCTTCAATCCAGAGACACAGAAAAACGACTACAGAAATGGTTGCAAATAATTATCACCTCAGTTTCTCCATCTGGTTTTGCAGACATTTGTAAGCAGTCATTTTGAAAAAATTTGCCAGAACTGAATAGGGAATGGAAGTCCTTGGCTTAAACCAACTTGTGGAGTTATCCAGAACTGATAAAAGGCTCAGAACAGCTCTCTGGTTTGGAGTATCTGTAGAACAGATGGTCTGTGATGTACAGAGTCATTACAGCAGCTCAGAATGTCGATGGGAATGATGTAATTTTCTGCTATTTCTCTTTTTTTTTCTGTCAGCTGTGCAAAAATAGTTTCCATAAAATTCTATTTCTGCTAACATCTGTAGGATCTTCTCATATGGGAACTTTTAGCTGAATTAACCAAGACCTATATCCCAGGCTCTGAGTACAGATGATTGAACTTCCTAGTAATTGCCTAGGAAAATGTTTTATTCTGGAAATGTTCACTCCAACTGTTCAGTGTGTTGTTTCCTTTGCCCTGTCTCTTGTCACTGGGAGGCCCTTCCCAACAAATCAGGGGTGCCACTCTTATTTACAAGAACCTCTGAAAATATCCTGTTGAATTTTCCTGTATAAAATGTGACCAGTTACTGTTAGCCAGCTAAGTAATTTTCTCCCACAGTCAACATTTTGAGTATAATACATCACAGTCACTGCTGTATAGTATAGGCCTAGCCAAGCTAACTTTAAACAAACTCACTCAACTTCCAGTAGCAGTCTTGCTGCAGGATTAGGGAGATCTGTAATTTGCTCAGCTTTTGCTGAGATGTGTTATAGTACTTAGGCTGCTGGAAATCATGCAGGCTACTGCTGGTGTGCATGATTGAAGAGGATGTGAAAGTTTTGTTGATTAAAAATCAAAGTCTGTAAATACAGTTCTGACCTTGCAGGATGATTTTATAAGCCTGATCAAACCTCTGCAAGACCAGGAGATCAAAGTAAGGTTAAAACCACTTAGTCTGTCTTCTCAAATGGATATATTCCTATCTTTAAAAAGAGATAAAAGTTGAGTTTCTTTGGTCTAATATAATTTTTCTTCAGGTGCCAGCAAAGTAAACAAAAAAAAAATCTTCTTAGGAAGCAAAATTATATTAATTATGTTTTGAAGTCAGCTGAAGTCAGAACCAACTAATAAGGACACTAGCTGCCTGTAGAGCTGGAACAGCTTTCACAGAGTTAGGCCTATAATCTTACTGCACAAAAAATTGCAGCATGGAACAATCCAGATAAAATTCACAGCATAGCCATCAGCAATTAAGTCATCAGTCAGCATACACTGGACAGTACTCTAGGTAGTCTGCTACTTTGAGATGCAGGAGCTAGCTATTGCAAGAAAATGGTAAAAATAAAGCTCTGATAATTAGAAGAAATCTCTCCTTGTAATCTGGATCACACTTTATTAAATGGGATAAGTGGTACAGATCGAGAGGAAAGGTTATACAGCAAGTAGCAGCACTGGAAGATTACTTGTGTTGCCAGCAAGAACACAATTAGGAAAGCTGTTTTCAGATGTGGTAAAAGGGATGTGGATATTGACTGAGAAATTGTTGAAGGGATTCTCCCTCCTTTTTGGGACTGAAGAGAACAATTCCATGATCAAAATTGCTTTTTTATTCACGGTGTATGTCTCTCTTATATGATCTATGTGGAAAATAACAGAGCACTTAGTTTCTTGCTTTATGTGATCCAAAGGGAATTTTTCCAACTGACTTTAAAGAAAGCTGGACCACTAAGGTCCTTTACACACAGCTTGTTCCTTTCTGCCCACCCCTTATATGCTTTCAATGCAGAGAACCTGGATGAAGGCTCTTGTTAGGGACTGCATGTCTACTATAGACAATACCTTGTTCTATAATCCCACCTACCTAGTCAAACTGGAGATAAAAGCTCATGAAAAAGAGTGTGTAGCAGTCGACAACTCATGGGTTACTTTAGGGATTAGGCCATAAACTCAGTTATCCAAGTATAAGCTACTAATTACTTCAGATATTCATCACTTTAGATACTAATTACTTCAATCTTTCCTCTCCCTTAGTCTTGCTTTTTTTCAGTCCAGAGTACTACATTAAGCTTTTCTAGTGGTCATCCCCTTTCATAGCAGTTTTTAACCTCTTTCATTCCTACTAGTATTGTCTTGGGTGACCAAGAAATATACAGGATACTTCTGTAGGCATAGCAGGAGAATGACAAGAAATCAGGATTCAGCTTTCGAAAAATTTCAGTTGATGCCTGCATGTTAAAGATATAAAATATTGAGCCTAAGTAACTTAAAAAACACCTTTAGGTAGACTGGAAGAGTGCTTTTATGAGCAAGTGTTTGAGTGGACTGTCATTTTTTTTCTTCTATTCTCCAAGCTTTTCAGAGAATTAGCTTTATCTCAGATATGTCTTGTTTACTGCCACAAAGATTTCACTCTTTTAATGTACCTGGTTTCTGAATAAGTTTTCTGTATAGCTGAGCTCAGAGCAGTTAGTCACCTTTGATTCAATTTTTCTGCTGGTGTGAACATAACTCCCAGCTGGAGATCACAGATCAGGCCTATTGTTATTTCAAATTTGTTTATAGTACATTTTTAAAGGAAGGATTTGGGTTTCATACTGTGCTTAGTATTTTCTGTAAAGCAGGCATATGTTCTCCAGGGCCTAAAGTGCTACCACATGATTTACTTTTGTCCTAATTACATAATTACTTTAGTAACAGGAACAGATCCTCTTGAGTTTCCTACATCTTCTCCTAATTACCTGATTGCAGGCAAGACTCCAACGGCTAAAAAATATCCATCTGAGGTTCTTCTCATTCTACAGAATTTAACAAAGTTCACTGGAACTTGTACTGATACAAATGAGGCCAGAATTTGTACCAGTTTAATTTTTAAAACTTCTTTTTTGTATTGAGAAAAGGCACATACTGCAAAGTTGTCTTTAAAAAGCTTAGAATGCTACTGAAACAACAACAAAAAAGGTTTCTGTCTGCACAAAATTTTTATTAACATAAAGAAAACCATGAATTTTTAGCAGAGTTATTCTTCTTATTACTCCCTTCCTCTTCAGTTAAAACCTTTTATTAAAAGACCTTAACAAAGAGATAAAAATGACCATTTCTCTTGGAACACATGCCTGTATTAATGTATCAGAAACCTGCAGTGCTAATAAGGGAAGCCTAAATAGTCTTTTTGCTATACTAATATGGTCTTATTAATGTTTTCTTACAGCTTTTTTAAGCATCACAGACTTCCCTTTCTTGGAGGGGATGTGTTTACACAAGATGAAAATACTCACCTTTTGGATGCCTTAAAAAGCCTGACCTCATTACAGTTGTCTTAGCTCATGCTGGATCAAAACTGGAAAAAAACAAAACAAAACCAGACCCAATAAATAACCACAGAAGACAGTGGTGTGAGAAAAAGGCTTAAAAATTAATCTCTGCACATGTAGGTTAACATAATAGCATATTGACTGGTTAGAGGATTTGCTTACTATTCAAAGTCTGCTGTAGAAGTACATGAGGCTAGTTGTACATTGTTATTACAGTAAGAAAGTTCACTGGATGAGAAATACTCCTCAGTGAAGTAAATGAGAGGTTGACTGTGAGAAAAACTGGGTTGTATGGAATGGAGCTGACAGGTCAGCTTCATTTCAGACAGACATGTTTGAGCCCACAGTTGGCAGTGGTTCATGTTGCAGAACAATGACCTTATTTGTAATATCAGCATTTTGGGAAGACTAGGCTGAGAGGTAGTGAATTGTCTTCTTTTCCATTACAAAACTAAAACTGTATGTTTTCCTTCAGCTTAGCAATTATAAATTTAATGATGGACAGTTTGTCACATTAACAGGCAAGAAGATCCCAACCCAGCAGTCTGCCTGACCCAGCACAACTTCTTAAACATGCACACTACACAGTTTTCTTCTGATACTGTTTATCCCCCAAAAGCAATGTTTCATACTGTCATTAACACCTTGCACTGGTCTTACACTACTTGGATCTCAAACAGAGGAAATTCTTTGCAGCTTTGTCAAACATTTGCTAAAAGTGTTCCAGTATCAAGAAATCATGTTTATTGACTAACTATCCTTTATGTAGACAGTTACAAAAGCACCAGTAGCGTGGACCTTGACTGTCCTTACAGGGCTTGTTTCCTGTTTTGTAAGAAATCATGTTTTAATCTCCCAATTTGTGGAATTACGTCCAGAAACTTGAAATCAAATTTTACCACAAATTATTTGTATACTAAAAAAAAATCACTGGAAATTTAACATAATTTAGACAGAATTTCTTTAGAATATAACTGGACGTGTAATCTGGCTTGGTTTATTGTGACATGGATTCCATTTTCTTCCACTTAAATCCAAAAGGAGACAAGCCAACAGAGGAATTAAATAGAGCTGATCTATTGATGTCTTTGTATCATAAATCACAGTAGTTTTTTTCTAGTTCAGGTAAACTCTTATTGTTACTATCTGTGTACTGATTTACTTCTGTGGGCAGCCTTGATTTATGAAGCCTTTTGGCTTTCAAAAGCTAGGACTTAGGCTACGTACCAAGAGTAGAAAGATGTACTTAATCACATAATCATTACGGTTGGAAAGGACCCTCAAGATCATCTAGTCCAACCGATAGACCTACACTACTCTTACCCCTAAATCATCCCCTGAAGAAACACATCTATCCTCTTCTTAAAAACCTCCAGGGATGGGGACTCCACCACCTCCCTGGGCAGCCTATTCCAATATCTAACCACTCTTTCAGTAAATAAATTCTTCCTAATATCTAATCTAAACCTACCCTGGCTCAGCTTAAGCCCATTCCCTCTAGTCCTGTCACTAGTCACAAAGGAGAAGAGGCCAACACCCGCCTCCCTAGAATGACCTTTCAAGTAGCTGAAGAGAGCAATAAGGTCTCCCCTCAGCCTCCTCTTCTCCAGGCTAAACAAGCCCAGCTCCCTAAGCTTCCCCTCATAAGGCCTGTTTTCCAGACNAAACTCATCCCATTGGTCTCTGCCCATCGATCCAGCCTATCTAGGTCTCTCTGCAGAGCCTGCCTACCCTCAAGCAGATCGACACTCCCACCCAGCTTAGTGTCATCTGCAAACTTACTAAGGGTGCACTCTATCCCCTCATCGAAGTCATCAATAAAGATGTTGAACAGGAGAGGCCCCAACACTGACCCCCGAGGGACACCGCTTGTGACCAACCACCAACCTGACTTGACTCCATTGAGCACAACCCTCTGGACTCGGCCATCCAACCAGTTTTTGATCCAGCCAAGGGTGTGCTTATCCAAGCCACAAGCAGCCAGTTTCTCAAGGAGAATGCTGCGGGAAACTGTCACAACGCCTTGCTAAAGTCCAGGTAGACAACATCCACAGCCCTTCTTCATCTAATAAGCGGGTTACCCCATCATAGAAGGAGATCAGGTTAGTCTTACAGGACCTGCCTTTTGTGAAGCCATGCTGAGTGGACCCGATCCCCCGACTGCTCTGCAAGTGCCTTTAATGTCGATCAGGGCATACGGGTTTGCTTTGTAGGTCCATTGCAGATGTCCTGCAGGACCTGTGAATGACTTTTTATCCTTTGCTTATCTTTACATCTAACCTAGGATTCTTCCCTACATCTTGAGTTGCTCCACAGAGAAAATAATTAAAACCAGCATGATATCTGCATATCTTGGCACAAAGGACAGTCTAACTACCATCTGAAGCATAACAAAATAGCTCTTCTCACTGTTTGTTTAAAGTGGTCTTATTAAAAGCCTTCGTGTAAAAAAAGTACTAAGTTTGAGTAAGAAACTTGAGTCTGGTGGGAACACAACCTTTGTATACTGTTTTTCAGCAGGTGAGAATGCATCTGGTCAGATTCAGAGATAAAAAATTCAAAAAGATCACTGTAGACAAACTCTAGGCCTGGTATGGAGACTGTTTTGGAAATTTTGTCAGAGCTAGCAGGAAGTGTAAATTGTTGTCTTTCCGGGAGATGACTGTTCCAGTTTATAAAATCATTGCTGGACCAAATCAACCCCTTTTCAGAAAAGCATCCAGGAACTCATGCCACTTCCCCCCCCGCATTTCCTCCTATTTGAGATTGATGCTCACCTTTTCGTAATGTGATTAAATTAGGAAAAAACAGGCTTAAAGTATTTCTGTTATCCAAAAGTCAACCAAAAGAATACCTGTAATGATAATTTATTCTTTTCTTTAAAGAAGTCTAGAAATAGAATCCAATGACAGACTCCTAAAAAATGTCTACTTACACTATTTTGAATACCCTAGGTTGTTGGTGTGGCTCAAGCAATCAATAAGAAATCTGGAATTGGTGGCACTTTCACTGAACAAGATGAAAAGGTATAAACCCAGGACATTTATGTCTATTCTGTTTTCACAGGGGAATGGGGGAGGGATATGTCATTGCTTTTCACACTGATAAGAAATTTTAAAGTTAACAAAAATTAAACACCACTGAAAAAGTAAAAATTCCTGGTAATACTGCAAATTTCTTTCTTTATGAGGCCGTGGGATATGTGGATGTGAAATAGTTTATTTTTTGGATCAGCATGGTATCTCCCATACATGTCTGAAACACAGGCTTACTCCACTGAATGCATTGTAAAACAGTTTCATAACTTTTAATAGACATAATTGTTTATTCTTTGGTTCTAACTGTCCTGGCAACCCCAACAAAGATATAATGAATACTAAAATTTTTGTAGTGATTCTTTTTTTAAATACTGTATCACTTCTCAATGTAGCAATGGCAGGACAAGAAATAGCTTTGGATACATTATGAAAACTGTATGAGATAATCGGTAGAGCAGACAGCACCTTGATTCCTAATTCTCATGTTGCAGTTGCTTTCCATACAATTCCAGAATTCACATTCAGACTGATGTAGGAAAAAACAGGCTGCATTCAGGTTGAAGAAGTTGATTTAACCCTCAGCAATAAAAAAATCAGAATTCACCCTTTCTGTTTGAAAACTTCCCCCTTAGAATCATAAAATCATTGAATCATTGTGGCTGGAAAAGACCTCTCAGATCATTGAGTCCAACCGTCCACCCAACACCACCATGCTCACCACTAAACCATGTCCCCAAGCATCACATCTATATGTTTTTTGCACACTTCCAGGAATGGTGATTCCACCACCTCCCTGAGTAGCATGGTCCAATGCCTCCTAATACTCTGGTGAAGAAATTCTTCCTAATATCTAATCTGAACCTCTCCTGGTGCAACTTGAAGCCATTTCCTCTAGTCCTGTTATGTGTTACTTGGGAGAAGAGACTGAGCCCCACCTTACTATAACTTCCTTTCTAGTAGTTGTAGAGAGTGAGAAGATCCCCCATGAGCCTTCTCTTCTTCAGACTAAACCCCAGTTCCCTCAGTCGCTCCTCATAACACTTGTGCTCTAGACCCGTCACCAGCTTTTTTGCCTTTCTCTGGACACTCAGTATACAGAATGTATACTGGATATCTACAGGATATGAGAATTAACCCCATTTCAAAAAGGAAAAATATGTGGGTTTGCTGTGTTAGCAGATTTTTATTTCCACTTGTCAAG
Source organism: Galbula dea (assembly GCA_013399015.1). NCBI lineage: Eukaryota > Metazoa > Chordata > Aves > Piciformes > Galbulidae > Galbula > Galbula dea. The sequence continues at coordinate 7,047,948 of VWZX01002149.1, read as the reverse complement.
AGATTAAATTCCTTAAAATAAGAGAAGCTGGTTGTCTGTGCTCAGTTTTTCTAGATAAAATACACATTGCTGGAAAATAACTTGATTCCTCAGATCTGCCTCTATAACCATCGTGGTTTCACCAGATTAAACTGCGAAGATCATTAGTTTAAAAAAGGGAGAGAAAATAACAAATTATAAGTAACCAAAAAATATACCAAACCCAAACCTGAATGTGTGGTTGCAAAAAACAACTTTAAAATGTTACTTAATAGTTTGAAGTGCAAACAAAAAATTGCAATAGTTTATCTTTGAATACAGTTAAGATGCTGTGAGACATTATCTTCATGAGGTGTCTATGTTCATATGCCTTCAGGATTTTGCTGCGTATTTGGCATTTTGTGGAATTGTTCTTCACAATGCTCAGTTGTATGAGACATCGTTGCTTGAGAACAGGCGTAATCAGGTATGGTCAAGAGGTTTGTCCCAAGAATACAGAAATTATAATTGCTAGCCTGCTCCTGATATTTCTCATACGGTAGTTATTCCTCGGCTGTTTTTAATTACTCTAATTGTGCATCTCTGATAAAGCTGTAACTAACTGCCCTGAGGAGTAGCTGGGCATATTCCAGCTTGGGCTGCAAGAAGTGGACTGTCTAGAGGAAGAAGGTAAAGCTACATGTCAGAAGATTAATTCCATGTCAATGTACTTGATATTGCCTGAAGTCATCCTATGGCTCACTGTATATATTATACAACCAGAGGTGTACAGTATACTCCAGAAATTTCACATAGAAGTTATACAGACATCCCTACAGAATGGTAGAGGTTATACAGATTGCTCTTTCAGCCTACTACAACTATAAATAGTCACTAACCATATTTTCAGTAATGATCAGATAGAAAACTGAATTTCCTTCTGATTAGTGTAACTGTATTTTGGAGCTGTCTTTATAACTGATGAGTTATTAATGCCACAGCCTTAATGGTTGAATATGCCTGCCATATATAGTATGAAAATGCTCTGGAGAAACAACTAGGCAGCAGCTGTTCTAAAAATTTTCTAGTAGGTCTGAGTTTCCAAGTGACAATCAGTGTTTGTAAATTTGTATGAATTTGGAGACATTTTTCAAATTGGCTCCACGCTTCTTGTAAGGATAAAAGGAATATAATATGAGCACATCTGAGCAGCTAAGTCCTTCAGCAGCAGCTTTGAAATACAGCAGACTATCTAAATGATGTTTTCCCCAAATGAGTTAGTTCATTAGCATCTGTTAGAAACTATTAGGTTTCCTAAGGACAAATAAGTGTGTGCTGTCTGGATTTCTGAGGTTTCGTTTGATGAACCATTAATGCCTAAATCTATTCTGTCTGACCAAAAACATGAGACAGCTAACTATGCTATTTATTTATTCCATCAAAAGTGTCAAATTGTGTATTACTTACTGTTACCTTGCAGTCTGTGTGAGAGCCAAAACTTAATTTTGGTCACAGACATGCATGTTGACTTCTTTGATTCAGGGAAGAGGAGAAGAATCAAAGACAGTAGTAATGGTAATTATTGCTTATATCACAATTAGTGAAGATTTCACAAAAGACCTTTTCCCTAGGTACTTCTTGATCTTGCAAGCCTGATTTTTGAAGAGCAGCAGTCCTTGGAAGTAATTCTGAAGAAGATTGCTGCCACCATAATATCCTTCATGCAAGTGCAGAGATGCACCATCTTCATAGCGGATGAAGATTGTACTGTGAGTATGTTTCTCGTCTAAAGGCATAAGTTCTTATTCCATGGGAGCAGTGTGGGCTTCCCTCCATTCTGACTTAATAGTATTCCAAACTCACTCATAGTATGTTCTGTTACCTTTTTATCCTCGTGCCTTTTCTTCTACACTGTCTACTTAGGTGTTGGCTTGGGAGGCTTCGGTCTTGGTGTAGTGCAGACTGCCATTTTATGCAGCCCTTTTGCATACCTGTTGGTAAACTATGGCATTAAGCTCTTTCCTATGGCACTGATCTCAAATGTTGAACTCCTTCATAACTCATTTCCTTGGGTACTGATGCAGGACAGAAAAAAAGAAAACACTAGGAGAAAAACAATGTGGCCTTTGCCTCCTGTGCAGAATCAGTTTTGACAACAGTTTTTATTTCTAGAGTATATCTAAGCGGGGAGTATCTAAACAGAATCATGGCCTGTCACAGAATCACAGAATATTAGGAGTTGGAAGGGACCTCGAAGACCCTGGCTCACTGAAGCAAAGCACAGCTCCTTCCCATCGGCCCAGCTCTACTTCCTTGCTATTGAAAATAGACTGCAGAGCACGGAGGGTGATATTATGTTGCATGCCTCAGTCTTGTACTGGCCTTGCTAGTTTTACCTTTACAACTCATTACAGATATAGGTGTACTAAGATGTGGAAATGAGGAAGCATTTCCAGGTTCTGTAGCGGAGAAATAACACACAGGACTTGTGATCATATGCCACAGTCCCATCTCTCACTGTATTTAGAAGAGTCAGTCCTGCATACAAGAATACAGAAGAGGAATTTACATAATTTTTTTATTCAGATATTCACACTATTCTTGCATGTTAGATAAATTCAGGCATCTAGTTTGCAGTCTAGGCTGAATGTTCAGTACAGAGAGAATCTAATTTCTCTCTACATTTGGGCTTCTCGACTTTAAAAAAAAAAAAAGCTGCATGAAAAGCAACACAGAGATCAGTGAACATGTTTAAAAGGTTTTAATGTCATCACCTGTCCAAGCAAAGCAGATCTAGAATTGGATGGATGTTAAAATAAAGAAGTGCTGTGCTGACAGATGAATTTGGCACAGCTTGTAAATACTGGCATTTGTGTCCAGAGTGATCAGTAGAGAGTCAACCCACTTCAATAATATTTAAATTTGTATCAAGAGATATTTTTGTGGTAGGATCCTGCACACTTGCTTCTAGATGTGAAATGAAGTTAATTAATTTACATTTGTCTTTATTAAAAAGGTCTTGATAACTGCAACAAGCTTTTCATGAATACTGTTATTCTCACTTATGACAATCGTATACGCCTACATATATATATATATATCTATCCTCTCGGTATTCCAGGATTCATTTTCTAGAGTGTTTCACATGGAATCAGAGGAATTAGAAGATTCAGCTGAAAATCTGAAGAGGTAAATCAATCAGTTCAAACTTTTGTTCATCCCAGAAGAATTTTGAAGAAACTATGTTTTTAACAGACCTTGTTTCCATGAGGTACCATTTATTATTGCTATTTTCATAGCACAGGTTTTGTCCTGAAATGGACATAGACAAACTCTGTTTCCTTAAAAAAGTCACACTGAGCAGCATAGGAAAGTACAGCCTGATCTTGTAGTTCTGTTAGGTCTAAGTACATAGTTGTATCACAAGGCTAAGCTATGAGAATGCACAAACAGTGAGAAATAGAAGTCTAAGTTGACCAGCTGCTCTAAAACTGATCTGTTAGAAATCTGCATAAATGATTATGTTGTAGAGTAGACATACCAACATTAGTAGATACTATTTATGGTTTTAATCAATTATTTTAATAATTATTATTTCATAAATAGGGGAGCTCACTCAAAGAACATGACTGACAGACTAAATGAAGAATGAAGTCTTATTATCTTTGAGAAACCATTAAGAAATTCAACTGCGAGGAAAGGAAAGATGCAGAAATAGTTGAATTAAAATACCTAAATTAAATACTTTCCAAAATTAGTCTGAGCCTGTGTACTAAAGTTTGAAAACTACTGCCTCTGTACCTTTCTGCCACCAAACCCAGTTGTTTCAAATAATGTCAAAAGTGAGACACAGTTGTATATACAATGCTCTACTACAGATACAGTGTACAGAGAGAAAATGGAGATTGCTGTACCCCCTTCAGATTTTTGCACTGACCATTTATTAAATGAAATTTAATACCCTGTATCAGAAAATTACGTCCAAAGTGTGTGGCTTGAGCAACTAAAAATTCTTGAGCTGTATTATGATTTTAGACAATGTACAACCTGAAGGTATGGAGGTACAACAGGCTAGTAAGATCACCGGGTGAAAGAGAAAGTTCCTGTTCACCTCCTTTTCTCACTATGGGAATAGTAAAGAGAGTTTACCCTTCCTATTTATTATCCCTTTCATTGTCAGTAGTTCATGGGCTCAAAATGTAACTTATTCTTGCATGGGCCATCAGTATATTATTTCTCATAACCGAAAGAAAGGAATCTTGGAAGTTTAATTGCATATATGAATCTTGTTAATGAGAGAGCACAATTGCCATGGACAGTACTATGAGTCAACCATTGGAGTTAGAACTGCTGTGCTTGAGGGGCATGATTTTGTGTAGTAGCAGAAATACAATGATGTGGATTAGATGGGAAGTATTACTTTACATAATAAAATGTCAGGTTTATTATGTAATGAAGGACAGTGAAGCAAACCCCCAGTCAGATCAGTTTTCAGAACTGTGGGGCATTACCTTATATAACCAAGTTTGTGGAATAACAAAAGAGTAATTCTGTTCCTCCAGCACTGTGAACATTCCTACACCAGAAGGACAACTAAAGTCAATTCAAATGTCAGAGGGAAAGTACAGGACCCTGATTGGAATAGGTTTATTATTAGGACATATGTCCTCCTCCAAAGCTGGCATAGGGTCCAAGAGAATCGAAATGCCTTCATTAAATACACTGTGGCTAAAAAAAAGTAGGAGATAATTGATTCTGTAAAGATATTTTATGTCCTGATTTGGAATAAACAGTTCTATTTCAGTTACAGAATCCCCATGCAACTGATTGTGCCTTTTCTTTTAGAACAAATGTGAAATGAACTTAGAAGCAGCGAATTCACAAATGTTACCTGCTGCACTCCTAAAGAATATGTGAATTTCATTTAGTATTGGTTTTTCAAGTGTGTCGGATTTGTGAATGGAGTTTGTTTTCAAAAAGTTCTGTTTATTTCTATACAAAGAGAGTTACTCATTCTTTATCCTTCATTTGTATAAACTGTACTGATTTGTTTATTTCTTAAGTTTGGTGCTCAGTTTTAACATTGTTGAATATTAAAGAAATGAGGGAATGTACAAATCAATCTACTCCACAGTTTTGTGATCACAGCTGGATTAGGATACAGGATTTGAACTCAACTCCATTATGAATGTATTGGTTATATCCCTTCTTCATACAGGAAAGAGATTACAATTACTTGCTTTGCATACTGAAATGTCCCACTTTCATACTAAGCATATAATAAAAATGTTGTATCCTTCAGGGACTATGATACAAAGAAAATCAATTATATGTATGCTCAGTATGTCAAGAACACGATGGAGCCTCTCAACATCCCAGACGTCTGCAAAGACAGGAGATTTCCCTGGACAGTAAGTAAAATAAGCTTCAATTTGAAATTCAGAAATGAAAAGTGGTTTTCTGTTTGCTTTTCAAACCTTTCTTGTTTCTTCTTTATTTCTATTGATTTAATGTACACCATTAGTATTACACTAACACAAAGGAATATACTTTTGCTTGATAAAATTCATTATCAGTGAAGAAAAGGTACAATACTGGCAGAGTGAGCCCAGTGGCCAGGGAAGGGATTTATCCCTCCAGCCATTACTAGAAAAGCCTAACATTAATTTGTCAATAAACAGACTGTCCAAAGTGGAGAGCTTGCAGTATGTTCTAGGGAAAATATTTAAGTGAAGAACAGTTGGAGGTTTATACAGTAATCCTTGGTAGTGCACTGTTAAGTGTTGGGAGGCTCTCAGAAGCTCCTTCTCGTTTATCCTCTCCTTTGTCTTCTTGTTCTAGCAAAGATCAATGTTACAGATGCAAGTACTTTGTTGTTTTGGAGAAGGAACAACTTTACTTTTCTTTGAGACCTTTTGCTTCACTCTTCAAATGAAGTGGGAGCTTGTGGTACAGTGTACATATGAACACACAGATATTGAAGAGGTAGGAGGGAGGGTCCCTTGGCAAGACTAGTCAGGTTGCCTTCAAAGTAATAATCAACAATAAAAACCCCTTGTAATTCTGTATTTTCCTGTCAATGCAGATATTAGGAAGTTGCCTGCTCTTCTTATATTTAAGCCTGTTGGCTAGAGGGGCTCAGGGAGAGGGTACTAAGAGGGAGAGGAGTTATAATCAGCAGGTGGTTTTTTAACAGACTCTCTGTTCTAAGATGCACAGCAAGAAGGTCAGAAAATACAGTGTTCAGTGTGATTGTTCCATTAAGTGGAAAGAAAGGGCAGACTCATGATGGGGAGCTGTGTTGCTTCCCTTTTTCTCTGTGCAAGGTTTCGTGGATTTCTGGAGGATTGAGCAGCACAGGAATTGAGTTTTCACCACTTTGCAGTACAGAGCCCAAAGCTATCTTAATTGTGGGAGTGGAAATAAAAACCAGAATTGGACAGATACACTGCATTAGATCAGTGAAGAAAGAGGTGACTAGAATGAGGAAACATTTTAGAAGAAAATGAATGCCTTGAGAGTCGTCCAAACAACTATTTTTCTGAAACAGGCCTTTCATTTTGTCAGTAAGGTTAGAGTTTTTTTGCATTTTTCGCTGGAATCTAGATGACTTACACCTTATGCATGTAAAATAAATTCATAAAAAGAAAGTAGTAGTACTGCTAGAAGGATTTTTGGGTAATGTTTTTCAACACACAGTGACTGCATCACCACCACTGTGTAGGAGCAGTCTCCTGTAGGCTAACTGTTTTGAAATCTGATGAACCCTGACATGAGGGAAATACCAGGTATACCTAGTGCCCTAGGAACCTTGGCTTGCCTCTTTGGAGGACATTCAACAGTATGTTCACTTACCTTATGAGATTAACTTTGTGCTTTATAAATGCCTTAGAGCCTCTACTACCTAGGTAGTGACACGAGGCAGAATAACAGCTTATGTTTATTTGTGGAAGAGCTCTGCTGTTGTCTGCCTCAGGTTCAGGCCACTTACAAGGGCAGTATGGAAGCCAAACGGTAAGCTTCAGCAGTCATGTGTGCATCTTCTTCCCTGAACCAAGAAAGTTAGTGCAGTGGAGACAAAGTTTAAATATCTAGAAGACTTCTTAAAGGCATTTAAGCCTGTTTCAGTGTAATCTTCCTGGACTCTGCGCTGTGATCTTATTTCCAGTCCAGTCCAGTTTGACTCTCAATGCATCTAAACTTTGACATTAAATAGTGTGTTCTTCTCAGGGTAGCCATAAACCAATTTTCATACAAGCTTGACTTTGTGTTTCTCAGCTGCCCTTGCTGGAGTGGTCTAGGGAGAGTAGCTGCTACTTATATCCTTTTTTACAGTTGATTTAACAGGTATGTCACAGATCAGAAAATGGCAAATCATACTCTTGAGTTATTCCATATACCCTCTTGATAATGGGCTACCGTTAAGTAGTAGTACTTAAGTTCCTGGAGTCATGTAAAGTAGCTGGCATGATGTAATCCTTCAGTGTTTAAAAGAATCATATTTCCTGTTGTCACTTGTAAGCATTACAGTGTTTGTGCATTTGCCTGCAAATACACTGTCTCCAGTCCCTGCACAGCACCAGAGAGCAGAATACCAATAGTAAAAAAAAAAAAACAAAACCTTTTTATCTGAAATCTTAGTGTGTACCCATTTTTTTTGTCTTGCATACAATAAGAGATTGCACCAAAGGTACCTCTCACTAACTGCCACATTATTCTAGGAGCAATCAGAGTAGAACTACATCCTTTTCTCACCAGGTATCTGAAGAAGATGCATTGTCTTTTTGTTCCATCCTTCTATCCATTCACCTCCCAAAGAAATTCAGTCCACTTCTCTTAGAATATTCTGAGCTGAAGGGACCCAAAAGGATCATCTAGTCTAGCTCTTAACCCTGCACAGGACAGCCCAAGAATCACACCCATGTGTCTGAGAGCGATGTCCAAGTGCTTCCTGAACTCTGTCAGGCTTGGTGCTGTGACCACCTCCCTGGGAAGGTTGTTCCAGAGCCCAATCACCCTCTGGGTGAAGACCCTTTTTCTAATATCTAACCTAAATCTCCCCTGACTCAACTTCATACCATTACTTGTAGTCCTATCACTATCCACAAGAGTAAAGATATTGGTGCCTGTCCCTCTGCAACCCCTCATGAGGATGTTGAAAACAGCAATGACATCTCCCCTAAGTCTCCTCTTCTCCAGGCTGAACAGACCAAGTGACTTCATTCACTCTTCATAAGACTTCCCCTCCAGACCCTTCACCATCTTCTGTAGCCCTCTTCTGGATGCTTTCTAATAGCTTAATGTCCTTTCTGCACACAGTATAGAATCACAGAGTAGTCACAGCTGGAAGAGACCTTGAAGATCATCGAGTCCAGCCTTTGTCCTAGCCCTATCAACTCGCTAAACAATTCCCTCCAACACAACATCCACCCGTCTCTTAAACACCTCCAGGGATGGTGACTCAACCACCTCCCTGGGCAGCCTGTAACTTAAGGTGCAGCTGCACCAGTGCAGAGGAGGGCGCGAGTATGAGACATGATAAAAGGTCTTTGGAAGACTGCAGAATGTTGACCTAGTTAGTGGTTGTTTTCCTTCCTACTTTTGGAACATAATTTGGTCTCCACTAAGCCCCCTTTCATTGCATTGGTGGATTAATTAAGGCATCTCCAACAAACTAAAGGAGTTTATGAAGATTTTAGTGCCACACAATGCGCAGTTGTATTAATGTCAAGTAGTTACTCTTGTTTTATGACATCTGTTCTTTACATTGCTGTATCACAAGTGAGGCAGTAGCTGGGAAGGGGAGGGGTCAGTTCCTTCCACAGCTCATCACCTGATGAGAGTAAAAAGGTGTCCTAATGCCCATCTGATCTCTTTGCAGCTGCTCTGAGTGGAACACTTTGTCTTGGTGCAAAGCTGTCATTTTCATGGAAGTCATACCTTCCAGTGAAAGAACCTATTATATAAGTAGCACATTTTTAGCACAACGACACAAATAATTGTAAACCTCTCATGAATCAAGACTATCATCATTACCTGTATTATTATTATTCACTAAAGATTGTATCAGATACTATCCAGCCACAGATATGCAAACTCTTTGAAGATGGGGCTGCTTTTTGATTGAGTACATAAGCCAAGAATAGCTGTAGACCCCAGATCTACAGCTTTTTCGCTTCAGCCACTTGAACATTAGTCTTTAAAATTTTAACTGTATTTTTTTGTTTGTTTAACAGAATGACAATGCAGAAAATGTAAGTCAGCACATAAAGAGTTTGCTGTGTACGCCAATAAAAAATGGGAAAAAGAATAAAGTGATAGGTAGGTACCTTTACAAAAAAATATTTATTATAAAATATTATCATAGAAATATTTCTGTGTTCCACAGTAAAACCGCAGCAACATGGAATCTCAACCCAGGAGAAAAGATCCTTAATTATCATATTTTCAACTAATGAGTGCAATGCAACCTCGACTGTAAATTGCTCACTTAATAAGTTACCAAGTATCTACAATACTCTTGTGAAACTTCACCATTTTTATAGCTTCTTTGCATTCGCAAATTTTCTGTAAGTAAAATTATTTTCATTGCTTCCTGTTCAGAGAGTCAGTTACCAGTCTTGCTTGTGTAGGTCTTTTACAAAATGGTGAAAAGAAGATGTAAATCTTCAGGCCTGAGCTGTCTGGGGAACAGTGGTGGCATATGGAAAGGCAAGCTGAACTGCAGACATTGACAACCTCCTCAAATGGGACTCGGCTACCAAAAGATCCACCATTAGAAGGCCAGCCCCTCTGCAATTTTAGTGCTACAACTTGCTGTTTGGAGATGCCTGCTTCTATCTGCTGATTACATAGGAAGCCAACAGTCCTAACATAAGACACTACTTTAGGTGTCTGAAGCTACCCCTGTGTAAATATCTCTGCAGCATTTCCTTTGTTTTTTTTAGAACCACTTTTATTTTAAAGAGTGGCCATAGTACCACTGGGTTCCTGGGGTAAGGTTTTCAGAAGTAATTTGACATCACTTAAGACCACATAGGCCTAGATAGTTACAGAAACTACGGAAGCCTAATTATCTCTAGCTCCCTACAGATCTTTAGGTGGCCGTGGTCTGGGTCCTTTAATAGTACACACCTAAATAGTTTTGAGCACCTGGTCTGGGAATAAGCTTAATGAGTTTTAAGTCTTTCACTGAGTTTCAGATTCACCTTAAACAAAGGGACAATGATGCTTTTGGAAATTACCAATACATCTCTGTTCCCTGAAAAGTGTCAGCCTGCTTTCCTGGCATCAGTAAGTTCCATGAGTAAACAGAACATAAAATGTACTGATTCCTGGATAGCAGCATGAATCCAACTTCCTCAGCTTTATAAAATTTGTCAAGAGTTCCAAGAATGCATTTTTTTAATGGTCTTCAAATAATTTTCCTTGAGAATTAGAGCAAAACTTCATGACCCAATATATATATATGCGGTAAATACAAGATCCCTGTTCCTTGAAGACAGATCTTTTTTTTAACTCCTGAAACAGAAAGAGAAGCATCATCTTTACCTAATCTGAAATTTCTTTATATATCAGCTTCTTTAATGAGTTCTTTTGTTACTTTGTTTTAAATACTCTACCAGACCACAGAAAACCAAGATGAAGATTGAGCCGTTGAGCTTTAATTAGAGATATTTCACTATGCTGTTAGCAACTGATAAAACAGTTACATCTGATCTCATATAGTTTTCTTCTACTGTTTTCTTTTTTTCTGTGGAAGTTCAAACTGAATGTTTCAGCCAGGCCAACCATTTAGGTGGGTTTTTCAAATGTGAGTAATTCTTACTGGGAAATGTTCTTCGACATCTTTTAATGTTGCACAGCCTGCCTAATGTTCAGATCCTTAATAGGGCAAGGTCAAGAAGTTGTCTCTGGGACAGTACCCAGAAGATCCTTTAGCATACTTTATACTATATAAGACTATTATTTTATAAGTCTCTTTTGTTTTTAAGATTAGTATACCCCAACCAGAATTGGGGAAGTAGGGTGTGCAGATGGGCATGGGGTGGGAAAAAGTGTCCACAGAAAAAAGAAGGCAAATCTTACTGGCAAGAAACATGAAAACAACTTTTTTATTCTCCTGACTTGGACATTTTTCAGGTACGTGATGAAAGCTGTACAGAATCTTTCTTTGATTTTATAACTATCTCACAATAGAAGACTTTTGATTTTCTTTCATTGTAATGTATGGACATTGCTTTTTTGAAAAAGGTCACAGAGAGTCTTCAAGTACTACATAGTATATTTACTGCAGTTCTCTCATTGTCTTAAGAGACATATATACACATTCAAATGCCTTGTCTTCTAAGAATTCATTTGCTTTTATGGTTTATTCTCTGTTGAGTCTTAATCTTGTGCTCATTACATCACAGTTGCTGTGGAAATAATTATAATGTCATAAACAGAACTAAACAGAGATCCGAGAGTGAGTTTCATGAGATTTTCCTATAGAGTTTTATAAGTCAGCTTCTTTTTCTCAGGGAAAGTTATTCTTGTTCTTAATGAATTCTTATCTGCTGGGATTATATATTTTTACTATCACTCAAGTATCAAGTCATCTCACTCCACTAAGGTTCTGAATCCTGTTTGCAATATTCAGATACCACAACCCCTGCCACAGCAGTTTACAGTTACCATTATAACATTCTTACAGATCTCTTTAGAGGAGACTTGATGCTAAAATAAGTTCCCCAAACAGAATGTAATCTGGAAACAAGACAGTGTTACATGGTCAGCAGACATTAAAACTTCTACATGCAAGGCCAGTGTGCGTGCTACATTCTCTTCCTCAGTTTTTCTACCTACTGTAACAGGGAAGATGCACACTTGCTTTTTTTCCTTTTAATTAAAGACCTCAATGATCTTTTTTAGTCTGTACATATGAAGTACTAAAATGCTGGAAAACCTTTCATATAAAAAATTCTTAGCACTGACAAGACCTTAAAGTAGCTGCTGGTTATGTTCACTGTTGGTACATTATTCATTATCTAGCCTCCCTGACCTTATGGTGGTGAAGTGTAAGGCATTCAGATTCTGTTCATATATCCTGTGTGAATTAGGAGTAGCTCTACTGACACCAGAAAACCTAAAAATTGTTAAGATTGTTCTGGAAACACCATGGTAAGTATATTCTCTTTTGCTGCTTAAATACATATTTAATATTTTACTCTTTCTGCTGCAAAATTTTCCTTCATAAAATATATAAAATATACAATCTGGTACACAGTAGCATTTTATACAAAATTAAAACTTTTTTACTCAGTATTTTTCTTTTTCAGAATTTTTAGTTTGCAACTATTATTTTCACTGGGAAAATTTTTTGCAGTTGGTCAGGAAAATGCTAGCTTTTATGCTTGAAACTGTTGGTATTCACACTCATGACAGCCAGAAAGAATTTGGGCTCACTTAAGACAATAATCATCCTCAAAGCAGTTTTAGCCAAAGACAAGATAGACTTACAATGCAGCTGGTTTAATTAATATTCTGACTTCTTAGCAGCAATTCCCATCCAGTAGGTAAAACTAATGTGAGGTATATGTGTGAGTGTCCCTCTGCTTAAAATGTTGTCAGGGATTTAAGCTGCAGCAAGGTTTGGTAGAAATTACCTGCCAAACCTTTCACAGTATGACATTCTGAACAGAAAATAAACAGATGCAACTATCAACAAGTTTGAAACTAACCACCTGAATTCAGTAAGATGCTTTTCAATGAGTTCAGTAGTCTTTGGAGCAGGCTGTCATTCAATCACAGCCTCATAGAATCAGTGAGTATACTTAAGCTTTGAGCCTCAACTTGGGTATTCTCTGTTTAGTTCCTCTATTTTAAAAAAAATCCAATATTGACTCAAATAAGGAAGCAGAAACTCTGTGTACCACTGTCCTGACTTTCATAAATGTTCATTGGCATGGTTACAAAAATTTAATTAGCCTCCAAAGGACAAACTGTCTTTAGGGATTAAATCAATCTAGAATACTATTAAAAATAAAAGTTAGGATGAAAATGACCCTAGAATTTCACAAGATAATCAAGTCTGCAAAGCCCTACATTTTTGTTTTACAAATCCTAATAATTACTTTTGATTCCACTAAGTAATATAAAATGTTTTAGCATTCATTCTATAATACAGTGAAATGACTCTAAAAAACTTCAGGGAGAATCTTGCAGCACTCCTGTTTGTTACTTTTACATATATTGGTACTTTATACTGCAGCCTAAACTGTCCTAGACTTAATTTTTCTCCTGATGCTCCATGCAATAGGTGATATGCTGGCAGTTCTCTGTATTGCTACTTTTAATTTCTGTGTCCTGGCACAGGGGTTTGCCAGCTTGTGAATAAGATGGAAGAAAACTCAGGCAAAATCAAGGCTTTCAACAGAAATGATGAACAGTTCCTGGAAGCATTTGTCATCTTTTGTGGCTTGGGGATCCAGAATACACAGATGTATGAAGCTGTAGAAAGAGCCATGGCCAAACAGATGGTGACATTAGAGGTGAGCTCAAAATCTTGGTGGTCCTTAATTAGCCCATAACAGATCACACCTTCTAAAGACGCTGTCTGTTCTACACATAAGTGCAGCTACTCACATGGATACTGAAGAGAAGTTGCTCTTCCCCAGGTGAACAGCATTTGGCCTGTTGAGTTGCACAGGGAATTTTGTGCTTGTTTCCAAATGTGACAGTAGGCTATTTTTTTTTTGGTATTGTATTTTAACTTTACTCCAGAGATTTAGTGATGAGCTGAATAAATTTTTTCCTCTACGTGGGGCTACACATTGGCAGCGTAATGGGTTTGTTCTGTTGCGTAGGAAGAGGAAATCATTTGGGGGATTAGGGGCTTTCTTTTCTTGTCTGAGGTTTTCTGTGATAATTTTGGCTCATTTAGACAAACCAGTTTGTGGAGTAACAGCAGCATTATTGCAGATTTTCAGTAATTTCCTCAGGCTCCATCAAACCATATCAAGATTAATGTCATCTGGTATCAGACTTTGAACAGGTTACTGTTAGGTTTAATAGCTGAAAAGGGCTTTAGATGGAGAAGCTGAATTACTCAGAGGTGGTAACTTGGTGAAAGTGAAAAATCTATAGACTTTGGATCCTAGTATTCATTATATAAACAGAGCATTTGCAGAATTCCTAAAATGGGGATTATGTGCCCCATAGCCTCTAAAAGAAGCATTACAACGCTCATATACACCTGTATTAAATTCATGTTAAATAAAAGGGTGGTAAAATTATTATCAAAATAATTCCAATGCTTTAAAAATAAAAATGTTGGCTGTTTGTGTAGCAAATGAGCAATTCTCTCTCCTACTCTAGCACTTTACAGATAATTCAGAAAGTCCAGACAGATGATAGGTTAGCATTTAAGATGGCTTCTTTACAAAAAAGTCAGTCTCTAGTTGCTAAAAGAAACCTATAGCATTTTCATGCCTTGTGTTCTCAACAGCTAAAAAATATCAGCTTATTTAGTTAATTTAAAACAAACATAAAGACTTTTTTGTCAAGTTTCAGTTAGGGCAAAATTTTCTTTTATGTCTGAATAAACTCGAGAAAGGATTATCATAGCAACAATATGGGCTCATAATTACAGCTGTTTCATGTATTATTTGTCTTTTAAAGTGGGGCATGAAAACTTTCCAAAGAGAAAATCAAGAGTTTTTGCTATGTTATAGAAACTATTTACATTTTACTGACCTAATTATCTCAAGAAGATTCTCTGCTGTGGGAGGTTTGTGAAAGCTGCGGGTAGCTTCCCATGTGCTTTCAGACAGCTCCCTCAAAACCGGTGCAGGCCTTGCACGGACACTAGATTTCATCAGCAAACACAATGCCACGCTGTGCAGCTGTAAGCTGAAAAGTCTGCTGTAGGAAAAATGCCTTTTTATCACATTGCCCTTTTATTTGTATTAAGGTGCTCTTCTCTTTCTGTAGGTTCTCTCATACCATGCTTCTGCTGCTGAGGAGGAAACGAGGGAGCTGCAGGTAACAGTGGTAATTGAATTTTTTACTACTATGTTAGAAATATTTCATTAATAGAACAACAAAGGGCAGTCCTTTATACAGCTGTGATCCCTAAAGATGCAGAAGCACACTCTCCAGAAATAAAAATCATAGTGAAGCCAAAACTGAAACTAAAATTACTTCCTGAGTAGAATCCATACATCACAGAAGAGGGAAATGTTACAATGCCTACACTGAAATATGCAAGTTGGCCAGAGAGCTGCAGTTACAGGAGAACCAGAAGTATACTGACTGCCTTTCTCATGAGTTTAAGTGACAGGAACAGCTGATGCAATGTTAGTATAAACTCACAATGATGAAGTATTTCAGAAGCAAAATGTTGAGAACTCTTCTTTCTGCAGCTGAGTCTGAATGTTGTGTATTATGTATCTTTGGTACCTTTCATGCAACCTAAGTATGGGTGCAGCTTTATGGCCTTACACAGAAGGTCTGTATTTAATGCAAAGAATGTTTATTTATTTATTTTTATGGTTACTTCTCTGTGAAGTGTCCTGTTCTGCTCATATTTAATTCTCTGTTTAGAAATCACTGCCTAAGGAATAACTACAGCTGTGATTTCAAGTGTAGTTCAAAGCACAGCCTGTGCTTAGTCTCTCCAGTTCTATCTGTTGGAGCAGACTTTCTGGGGAAATAGCATCACCCCTGCTGTATGAAAATAAATGAGACAGATGGAGGGATGGAGACAAAAGTGGACATGTGGGACCACAAGCTGGCTACTATGGGATGGGACTGGACTGAACAAGAAAGGTGCCACAGAACTAGGCACAAGACTAAGGATATTTCTAGAATGGTTAGCATCACACAGATTTTGAACCTCAGTCCTGCCATGCTGTTGCTCATGAATAAAGAGGCACTGACAAGACCACTGCAATGCTCTCCTACAGTTTCTCTTCAGGGCTTGCAGAGTAATCTCTGTGGTTACATCTTTGCTGCTAAACCAAACAGAACCATTAGTTCCAACTCAAGCTGAGCTTTGGTTTTCTCATCTTCATCCATGCACACATTGGTAATGTCTTTATATTCTGCCCAAGTAGCCCAACCCCTTTTCCTCCTTCAGTGTACTTAATTTTTTCATTTGAGCTCCCTCAGGAATTCCCTGCTCCTTCATGCTGGCCTTTTACCTTGCTCACTTGACTTTCTGCATGCCAGAATGGACTATTCTTATGCTTGAGGCTTTCCTTGAAGGTAATGCCTTGGTGTACGAAATGAACTTACAAGGTTTATCTGTAGGTTTTTCAATTATAATAGAAGACACATTTTAAAAATTATTTTCTATACTTAAACAAGTAATGAAATGGAGTCACTAATCAATTATTCACAACAAATTATTATTAATCCAATGCTCATAGTAAGCCATAGTAATTAAAAGTCAGGTGCAAAGAAGGGAAAGAATTGGCACATTTTCTTCTTTTCTTAACTATTTCATGCTCTTTATAATATTCCTGAGGTGGAGAAATTGAGCAAGACGTAGTTTGGTCAGTGCTTACAGAAGCTGACTATAGCTCAATAACTTGAAATGAAAATAGCTGATGAACTTGCATGCTGTAAAACAGGGGGCAGATAGCTCTGCTGGCTTTAGTAAGTGAAAGAAAAAATATCTAATCCAATTAAATAACACTTGAATAGCTATAGACTGCAGTTCTTTATTTCTCAGATAAAATGAAATGCTGTTGCTGTCAAAGGCAGGAGATCAAGGCAGGGAAAGATAAATTATGAATGGAGTCAGAACACAGGCATGAGGCATTCTGTTACGCTCCTACTGTGTCCTTCAGCTCCTTTACTTGAGAAATACCAGACTGCAGTTGCAATTTTTCAAAATTATGCCATCAGAGTTCCTGAATGGTTGCATTATTTTCCACTGAACGTACAGGCCTAGTGGTTCTTTCATATGCTCATAGGTGAAATACAACACAGATCCAGACTTGGAGAAACAAAATTACTAGTACAAGAAATGTGTAAAAATGTTGGATTTTTTTTTTCCTGTTTAAATACTATTTTTCATAATCTTTTGTGATTTTCCAGTTCTGACACACAGGAAAGATAATGGCAACAGACTGTTAGACACGGTTATGAGGAGAGATGATTTGCATGCTACATGTAATAATACTGTAGGTTATGACACAGGTTTCCTTTTAAGTATCTTAGCTTTCTAGGACACAGTTCGCCATGCTGGAGAAATGTTTTCTCCTAGAATCACAAAGTGGATGATAACTACACAGGTTTATTTCTTTCACCACGTCAGTTTTACCTGATGTTCTTTCAAACCACACTCGTACTAAGATGAAACAACTGTAAAGAAGTAGCACTGAGAACTCTACCTTTTATTTTACTGAAAAAAATTATACTAATTTTTTTGTTCTATTGTGTAAGAGTTACCATTTATTTTGTTAGCAACCTTAACACCTGTATTTTGAAGGGCAAGCAATACCTATACTCTGAATTTTATAACCAGAAAAAGTAGAGTCGTCATACATAGACTGGTGATACTTGTAATACATGGAGACATTACTGACAATAAAAGCTACATATTTTTAAAAGTACAGAGTTTGAGGGGGAGGTTGTCCACTTTATAATTTCATATGTCACATTGAAGGCTTATGATTATACTCAAATTACATAAAGAACATTGTCCAAAGCTCCAAAGATTATCGAGCACAGGTGAGCCCTAATTTTTCAGATTTCTAGTTTTGAGAAAGCTCTGCCTGTGGACATGTTCTGAATACACAGAATCACAGAATCTTAGGAGCTGGAAGAGACCTTGAAAGATCTTGTCCAAATCCCTGTTGCCCCCGCTCCTTGCCACAGCAGGATTCCCTAGACCAGGTCACACAGACAGGTCTTCATTATCTCCATAGAAGGAGGCTCCACAACCTCTCTGTGCAGTCTGTTTCAGTGCTCTGTCACCCTCACTGTGAAAAAATTAGTGTTGAATGTGGATTCTGTTAGGAATTTTGCTTTACTGACATCTCTTTCCTCACTATTTTTAGAAAAATGCCAACAGTTTCAGATTCTGATGTCTGCATGTCCATAAAAACAAACATATAACTCCACTGCCTTATTTTCTCAGTCTTCTAATTTCACACGTACTCCAGATTGCACTGAGCGATTTAGGTAACAGACAGACCAAGTAATCCTTTTCATATTCTCCTGATCTATGGAAATGTGTTCAATCTAAACAAATCAGGTAATGTTAATCAAGAAAGACTAAGGAAAGATAAATGAGAAGAAATCAGGATTCAGTGTAACGTGAAGGTAAAATTTAGCATCTCAGAATCTCACTACTTCTCTGTTGAAAAAGCAGCTCTTTATGTTATGCTTTCTCTTTCCTACTGCTAAGTTGTGTTCTCTTATTCTTCTCTAGGCTGCCGTAGTACCATCTGCACAATCTCTCAACCTAACTGACTTCAGCTTCAGTGATTTTGAGCTATCAGATTTTGAAACAACACTGTGCACAATTCGAATGTTCACAGACCTCAACCTGGTGCAAAATTTCCAAATGAAACATGAGGTATGAAAGATGTCAGGTGCTGCTTCACATAAAGAGACAACTTAACTACTAGGAAATCAGGATAGTGAAGTAAGCCTACAGTAAATATAATTGGAAATCTATACTAAACAGGAGTTAGCAAACTAGAAAGGTATATAAAGTGGGCAGTACTGGGGTTTGTCTTCAGTTTGGCTCTACTGAATGATTAATTTGGTTGATGGACTATAAAATGGTTTTAGAAAACCTGGGGAGTGGAGCTGGAGGGCTTGGTTAAAATTTAAATGAGTTTGAAAATATATAGCAATATTTCCAAACCATTCTATGATTCAATGATTCCATGATTTCAAAACCATCAAGAATAAATATATAAAGACTAATAAAACCAGCCAAAATCATAATTAAAAATGGTAAACAAATTCATAGCTTGTGGTAAAGATTTCACAGCTACTAGTATCAGAAACTGCTAAAGTCAATAATGTGCCGTAATAGCAAAAAGGGGCAAATTTTGTTCTTTACTGATAGGTTGGTATTTAAGGCCCATGGAGTAATTATATTGTAGCTCATATTTGAAGAGATACACAGAGATACAAATTAATTTTTAAGAATAACAATTTAGGAGATTGAGTAAAGTGTAAATGAATTAAGCTGATTTTCTCTAGAAAACAGACTACTGAGTGGGGAGATGATAGCAACTCTTACATGAAGGACTGTTACAAAGAGGTCAGCAACTGTTCTCTATGTCCATTTAAGGTAGTAAAAATAATTACTTAGTTTTTCCCCCACAAACGATTAAGCCAGATTGGAGATGAAGGAGAACTTTACATATATGGCAATAGTAAAGACTGAAACAGGTTACTAATATGGGCTGTGGAAATTTCCCTGAAGGTTTTTACCAATAGATACATTTGTAGATAAGCATCCGTCTGAGGTGAACTAGATAGGTTTTCTTATTTTTGCTCCTGGCCCTTCAGGTAGACCAGATAATCTCCTTTTCCAGTACATACAATTTCTGTTTGTAAAAACCTTCATTTTAAAATACATTATTTTTGCTTTATATGTTTTTCAACAAAACTTCCAAAGTTCAGTATCAAAATGCAAGATTAATTTGAAAGACTTCCCAGGCAAGAAAATTAGTAAAAGAAAACACTTATTTTCTGGATTACCAATTTATAGACCAATTTAGATTAGTAGCATTTAAGATTGGAAAAGAGTACTATATAACCCACTCTGGTCTTGTGAGTATCCCAGTATCTAGTTTCACCTTTGTAGTAGGGCCATGAACTTGTACTTACTGGGCAGCTTCTTGTTCCTAGTAGAGGAATTGTAAAGGATATGCAACACCAAAGGAACACTATGGCAATAGACACATATTCACACATCTCAACAGAAGCAAGAGAAAGTTGGCAGCTTTGAGGCTACACTTTCAACTTCCCATGCTAGAGCTAAAAACAAACTGGCACTATCCCTAGCACTCCTTTGTTAACTGTGGGAAGGCACAGAATACTGCTGCTTTTGTCTGTGTGGAATCATTTATGTGGGTGAATTATACTGGATTTTAATTTCTATCAGTATTTCATATCTATCTTTCACTAGGAACACTAAGAATTTTCTTGAACAAACCAAGGCCTAGGTTCTCAGCCAGCATTTAACATAGAGCAGTATGCTGTAACCATTTAAACCAAGGGACCTGATCTAATGCACAACAAATTACTACCTGCCCTTTTTCATACCTTTCACTTTCTTAGAAGTATATTATAACCTACAGCTTGTAATACTGCTGTGTAAAACATCCAGGACATACTTGCATTCTGCATAAAAAAATACTACTCAGCAGTATAGTAATCACTGTCATTCTGTCATACCTATTTGCTTTCCAAAGTCCAATTCTGCCTGTCTTTTGATAAGCTGATATGAGGGAAAAGCCACTTGTTCATTATCAAAACAGCTCTTTAGAGAACTGTATAATTTAAATTCTCTATCAAATATGTTGTTAGAAACAAGGATTTTTTTTCTCCTCACTAGCTCAACATAACTCAATTTCTGAATTAAGAGCAGTGCATCTACATAACATTTAGTCACACGTAATAAAACCCCAAATCCATGAGTTTTACATACTCAATGAGAGGCTGAACTAGTGGCTGGAAGCATATTCTTATCTCTATTCACAGTAGAAGTATGTTATATTTGAAATAAATTGAGTTTAAAGGATTTTTTTTTCTGTAAGAGTTTTCAAATGGGATCAGAGAAATTTGTTAGCATCAAAAGAACAGCTTTCTAATGCATTTGCGGTTAACTATGTGATGCTGTTTCTCTTAAAGGTTCTCTGCAGGTGGATTTTAAGTGTAAAGAAAAATTATCGGAAAAATGTTGCTTACCACAATTGGAGACATGCCTTTAACACAGCACAGTGCATGTTTGCTGCTTTAAAATCTGGTAAAATTCAGGTATATATTTTGCTTTTTCTACATTAAGAGTCTTCTGGCTCAATAAATTATATAAACGTGTATAGTTCTGATTGTCATGTCAGTAAGATGTTCAGTATTCCCTAGTATTGCCAGTGAAATCCAAGTATTTCTGCTGAAGACTTCTGGCTTTAAGGGCTTGGTTTGTGAAATTGTTGTCATGTTATGGACCCAATTTCAGTTAAAGCCTCTGGAAATGATCAAGTGAATATCTCAAATAAGGCACGTACATGATTATGTCATTTTTCAAACTTAATGCTTATGCTTTAACTTTTTAAAGATAATGTTTATACTTAAACGAGTCGAAAGGTGGAGAATAAAAGGACTGACTCTATTTCAGGAGACTGACTCTATTTCAGGATGTTTCCTTATAATATTCCACAGGGAATTTTTAAAGTTCAGACACAGAGCGGAGTACAGCTTTAGACAAACAATAGAACATAATTTTTTTTAAAGATTTAAATGCCCATTTCAATGCTTCTGAATAATATTTCAATCTGCCACTTTCAAGGCATGTAATAATTTTTAAAATAACCGAAGCATTCTTTATTTCAAATAGTGAAGGACTAGATGATCCTCAAAATAAGATACTGATTCAAGATTTTTCCAAAAGATGTTTATACATTTTGGTTTTATGTTCTTGAAGAAAAGAAAATGTTTCTGTTCATTCTGAATTAATGTGTTTCTTCAGTTTCATTACAGACAACTGTTACTAGCTGGTTTATACTATTTTACAGTAGGCACTTTTGAGAGAATAAATAAATCCTATTTGTAAATCAAACCCCAATACCAGTAATGAAGAGGCATTCCCTTCCTCTACAAAGTCTGTCTCACTAAAGAATAATACACAAGGTGCAGAAAGAGACAAAGGCAAAGGATTTCATATTCCTTCTGTACTGAAATGGACATGGCAGTTTTGCTCTGTGTGCAGTCAAGCAGTTTCTGACGATCCTGATAGCTTCCTTGCTATTATTTGAATCTTGTCCATCTCCACTGCAACTTCCATAAATTGTTTTATTTCTAACAACACTGGATTAATTCCACACTGATGACTTTTATGTCCTAGATTGTGGATTTGGAATAGCATTGAAAATAAGACTATAATTTTTCCCTAGTTTGAGGGGAAAAGCAATCATTGGGGGACACATCTTCGTAGGAGAAACATACACTCAGTCATTTCCAAACTGATTTGTCTTTTTGACTGGACTAAGGACAGGTTTCATTATCTAGAAAGCAGATGCAAATCTACAGAAGTTGTAACTGCCTAAAGAAAATTTGGATTTGATTGTACAGAGGGTACAGTCCCCACAGTAGCAGTGCTGTCACTAGCAAATTTGTGTCCTGACTGTTATGCCTGCTATTCTTGTCCCATTACAAAATGCTGCATGAATACTGTAGCTTTGTCCAGTCACTGTTTCTCACTGGACAGATTTAAAAAAAAAAAAAATATTCTCCAGAATAAACTCTTTGAGTCAGATATTGTTTATTTTTTGTTTTCCATGAGTTTTAAATTTCTGTTCATTAATTTGCCCAGTGATCAGTGAAAAGCATGACATTCTTCCCTTCTCATTATTCCAAGGACAATTGTATAATGAGGTTTTATACCTACTTAGGGAATGTAGCCTAACTCTCTAGAGGAACTAGAAGAGCTGAGCTAAAAAGCCTGGGCTAAAGGTCATGGGGCCAGAATTTAAAAAAAACAACTCCTCATGCACTCTCTTTGCTACCAGGTGACATTATGCAAATCACTCCTCCTGTATCAGTTTTTTCATCAGTATATACATGCTAGATGATGTTCCCTCTGAAAATGACATTGAGGCCTATGGAGAATGAGTATTACTGTGCATCACAAATTCAGAGATAACCCTTATTCTCAGCACAGCATTTTATGTCCTTCTCTTCCTTGGGCCAGAGCTGGATCTGTTATGTTGGTAAAGACATAAGAGCAGATATAAAACACATTGTGCAGAGTAAATCCCTGTCACAAAGCTAACTCACTTCTTGTATTACTCTTTACATATAGAGCAAATTGACTAACTTAGAAACACTGGCGCTGCTGATAGCAACTCTAAGCCATGATTTGGATCACAGAGGAGTGAACAACTCTTACATACAAAGGTAAGTAAGTCTGAGGGAAGTTAAATGAAAAGAAATTAATACCATAATCACAGAACTAAATTAAGTACAACTGAACTGATTTGATGATGTGAGGCTGTGCAAAGGAACACGTTTTTTCAAAGCAGTAAGTACAAGAACATCCAGAAACATTCAGGAGTCCAACAAAAAGATGCACAACCTCAGTTGCAGACTAACTACAATGGCAGATGAAGTGAACTCTGTGGACTGTGCAGGGCATCAGTGTCTTCCTGCTGCTTTTTCACATGTCCCATTGCCTATGCAGTGGTAGCAGAAGGTCCCAGCTTCTGAGGGACAGCGTGTAAGAATTGTGCAGCTTTTCAGATTGCTCCCTGCCCAACCAGATGTTCCCTGTCTGGTCTGCGCTAGCACAGAGCTGAGATCTGCAGCCATCTGATACGAAGGTGTCTCCCTATCATTTTGAACTCTTATTTCACTCATGATTTAGCCATGTTTTCTCAGAATTCTACGTTGATTTGGATAAGATACATACTTATAATTGCATTAAAAACGTATGTCTGTTTTGATTTCGGGTTACCTGTATTCTTTAACTTTGATCAATTCTGAAATAACGGAAAAACCGTTACAATGCAAAAAGTCAAAATGTGTTTTAAAACCATGCAACAAAGTATTTTTACTAAACAAAATAGTTTAAAATTATCAAAATGAAGCATTTGAACTCTTCTGTAACTTTCTCCATATTTTAAACTAAAAATATTTGGGGTTTTAGCATTTCTTAATAGTTTCAGATCTGCCCAAAATGAGTTTTCCAGTGATTTTATTATTTACTTCAGTTAACAGTATATGATTCTTCAATTAAATAAACAGGTTGACTTAAAAAATGCTATAATGCAATTACTATGATATGGCAACCTGTCCCGATCTGACCAGAGCTGGGCAAAGGATACCCAGAAATGTATAATTGTATCTTACTCTGACAGAGTTGGAGAGTGGTTTTGAAGGTACCTTTAGAAGAAGTGGTCTGCTGTTCTTACTGTGTTAAAGGAAGACACTAGGAAAGGAAAAGTTTGCTGCAGGCAGAGAATACAGAAAGGCAGAAAACATGTAAGCTGAAGCAGAATTCCTGCTTTCAGATATGTGTTCAGAATAACACTTTTTACTGATGTGTAAAGCAAAAAAAAATCTCAAACAAAAAAAACACAAACCCAAACTACACAAAAGAGTAGCCTTTTTCTAGCTCTCAAATAGAGGATTCCAGCAGTAACTGTAGCCTTGCAGTGATTGGAACCAATTAGCTATTTTTTGCTTTATTTATTTAAAAATAAATTTCCTGGAAGACATCTGGAGATGCGTCATCTCCTCTCAGAAATGTCCTGGGAAAGTGTCATAGACAGCAAAATCTAACATTCACATATGCTGTAAAGTGGAGATGATTACAGCTTAATAGTTCTTTTTCAATAGAAGGTTCCGTGAATTTTGTTTTTAAATCCCTCACTTAAGTCCAAATGAAAAGTTATTTCTTCCAGAAGCAGATCTCTTTTGCTTCTTCCTTGGAAGCAGGGAAAAGTGAATAGTTAGCATATGATTCTTTTTTTAAGCAACAGGGTTTCAAAAATTAAAATGGTCCTGGTATTAGAAATTATAGGAAATTAATTGCTCAAAGGTCTTTCAGTAGATGTGCAGGGGTTTTTGTTTTCTTTTTCTTCCAAACCCACATGTAAAATAGGCATGCGCAGAGTATGAAAACTGCATAACCAAACCACTGTGTTCAGAAAGCAGTGGTGTCCTTTGGCCTGGCATGGTGGTTTAACGGAACTGCTATGTACTACAGAATTAGGATCTGAGTTTATTTCCAGCACCTGTGTCTTTGCAGACAGCCAGGGTCTGTAAGTACTGAGCAAGCTCCAGTTTGGTGCAGTACTTGGGAAGATAACCTAAGATATTTCTCACGTATTTCTCTCTACAGTCAGGATGAACTTTAGGGGACACAGTATGCATCCCACTTAACTCAATGGGAATTTCACCCAGCATGTGTTGGCACCATCCTACAATTCGTTTCTTTACAGAAACATGCAAGCATATTTGCTCTGTACTCCTCTTGCAGTGGTCTCAGAGGAGGTGCTGGGCAGCCAGCCCACAGTCCTCCGGGGCTTCCATTCTTTAATCTCCCTTTCCATGTTTGTTTGTTTTTCCATCCTTCTCTCCACATTTTTGTGCTTCTTAAATCTCCAGAGTCTCCTCTTATGACTTTTATTTGACTCTCTGTGCACTCAGTAACATAGGGACCCAATCCTGCAACCAGTAATTCATGTGAATGATCCTTAACCATATAAAAAGTCCCATGGAACTATATGCTAAAAAAGAATTTCTTAGATGATTAAACATTTGTAGGTCAGATTATAATTAGAATAATAGATTCAGGACCAGCAGCAAAACAAACTTTGGAAAGAATTCTAATTTAGTTGAAGAGATGAGATAAGCAACCTGGGACCAGGGACTGACAATGAAGATGCAGGAGCAAAAGCTAAGAACTGAATTATACAGTGAGGCATAGGGAGAAATAGAAGTCCTCTGAGAGAAGGAGTTTCTGTATTTTGCCTAAAGCTACTCAAACAGTAAATTCTGCATACACACAGTTGGTTTCATGTTGTTTTTCACTGCCTGTAGTACAACCAAGATCTTGTTTCCCTTCTGAATTTTACCCTGGGCAAAGGGTAGGGGTAATGATATTGCAGAAGTTTGATCATGAAGACAGTGGTGATGAATGATTACCAATACAGTTACTAACACTGGAAAATGACTTGATCAACATTTTGAGCTCTCCACCAGAGTTCACTGAGGTCAGCATGGATTTTCCATTGGTATCAGTGGACTTCCAATTATGTCTGAATTATGACTTGCAAACTCAGTAGCTCAGCTGATTAAATATGCCAGACAGGTGTTTAAAATGTTAAAAAACCCAAAATGTCACTTAAATTTTGCTTGTGAATGAACCCTTCTTGTTGCCTTTCCTTTTGATACAATAACTTTCACTCTTTATATATAAACATTCTCACCCCTTGTGTGCAGTGGTCTCAAGGCAGAAAACTAGAGCCGTCAATGCTCTAACAAAGTAACAGCATTGTAATTTTATCTGTACTCCCCCTGCATCCTTCAAAGTGTATCCATTTCGTTTAGCCAGTTACACAGAAGGGGGAAAGGAACTGGTTAAGAATGAGCATTGGGGGTGGGGGTGGTAAACTGATAATGAGAAGAGGGCGTTAAAAGGGATGTTATTTCTGGATTAATAGTAAGTATAATTTTATTTTTCCATCTGATGGGTCTTTTTACTTCTCAGAAGTGAACATCCACTGGCTCAGCTCTACTGCCACTCAATCATGGAGCATCATCATTTTGATCAATGCCTTATGATCCTCAATAGTCCAGTGAGTGCCACATTTTCATCTATTCTGAAAGAAGCTATTCCCTGTTTTATGTCTTATTTTTAGCTTTTGGACAGATTCCCACCCTTAAACATTCCTAAGTGATCTTTATTCCTTTTTGGGTAAAGAAAGCAAAGGCAGCAGTTTTGAAATCACAGTTCCACTTCTGAGTGCCACCAAACCTTTCCAAGCATTGCCTGCTAAGGGAGGCCTTGCTAATATCCTTTTGAATACCTGCTTCCTTGCACCAAAGGGGAAAAAAAAGGCTTTGTTGCCATTTTCATGACCTCTTTTGAACCACCAAACAAACCCAAGTCCTTGCTCTCATTTCAAAAAAACATTCCAGCCTACACATACACAAAGCAGCCCTGATGAGACCTAACCAAACACTGCTAATGTTGACATTCCAAAGTGAGGCCAAACCTAAGTTACGTAAATATGCAAATAAAACTGCATTCTTCTTGTTTTATATTATTAACTAATTCTAAGACCAGTTATTCAGCATGCACAATCACTTCAAAGCAGTATATTTTTACTGCTCTTTTCATATCTTAAGTACAATACTTCCAGCATCCTTTGTATTCAGGCAGGAAAATGTGAAAGTGGAGGCAAGTTGCCATTTCACCAGCTCCATAGTACTTTGGTTTAACAGTGAGATGCTGAGCTTATATTTCTATGTAATAGCTTGTTATTTATGTTTCTTCTTAAAAGGAACATTTTTCATGTACACAAGGTGAATAGACAGATACTGGAATCTATTATAGCACATCTGCTTCAGGGAAGGGGAGAAGACGAAAGAAAAATGCTACAATACAGCTAGTGGCAAATTTAATTTTGATGAATGAAATGGACCTAAAGGCTTCAAAGTTGTTCTGCTTGCAGTTTCATTTTGCAATAGTCAATTATGATGCTGTTGCTGCGCGGCTTTCTGCCGTTACTCACGAGGACTGGAATTTTTATTTTTAAATTCAGGAATGTGTGAAAGGAAGTAGGGCAAAAGAATGACATCAGATTTCAGCAAGTAACTCATAAGGATTTAGCATCTAAGAGACATTTTAGAATACTGGTTTGCTGTTGCCCATTCAACTGATAACACTGGTTTTGGTTTTTTGTGAAGGGAAATCAGATTCTCAGCAGCCTCTCGATTGAAGAATACAAGGCCACACTGAAAATGATAAAACAAGCCATTCTTGCCACAGACCTAGCACTATACATAAAGTAAGTCAGAGGCTAATTTGGCTGGATAGTGATTGCTGGATGTTTGGATTGTGTCAGTATGCTGCAAAATCTTTTGGTTTAACTTCTTTTAAAGGAGGAGAGGAGAGTTTTTTGAACTTCTAAGGAAGAAGCAATTTAATTGGGAGGATCCTACACAGAAGGAGCTATTTTTGTAAGTAAAAGCAAAATGATTAAGGAATTGGTTAATATTATTATTTTTAATAACATTTTATACTGTTATATTTTACACTGTTAACATTTTATACTTAAATATTGAATTGCATAAACGAATAACTAACGATTCAGGACAGGCAGTTTCTTTTAAAGCCTATTCCTTAACATAAGTGAAGAAAAAAGATTAAGAATAGAGACATA
The DNA here is from genome assembly GCA_013399015.1 of Galbula dea. NCBI lineage: Eukaryota > Metazoa > Chordata > Aves > Piciformes > Galbulidae > Galbula > Galbula dea. The sequence goes on along the minus strand of VWZX01002149.1, from coordinate 7,019,866 downwards.
TATTGTAATGCACAGCGACAGAAAGGCAGGCTTATATAGGCTGTCTCAGAAAGGAAGAATGCTATATTTCAAATTCAGTGCCTTTAAAAACCAGTCTAATTTAGTCATGTTCTATGTATATTCCTATTTCAGTCTTTTGCCCTCATATTGTCAATAAGATGGCAGTCACTGCTAATGTCAGACATAAATACGTGCTGTCTGTCCTGCAGCAAATAGAATTAAACAATTCATTTGATCTGAATCCACCAAATGAGCCAGTCCAGATTTGCTCATTTTCATGTGCTCATTTCACACAGTTGACAGTCTAACACATCATCAAGCCTTGAATACCTTTATAACTTGAATTCCACTTGGTTTTCTGCATTTTATGTTCCTTCATATTGTTTTACTAATCACTTGACTTTCATGTTACAGTCATTCACAGATTTCTGGTTTTTTTCTACAGAGCAATGCTAATGACTGCTTGTGATTTATCAGCCATCACCAAACCATGGCCAGTTCAGCAACGGGTACATGCTTAACTTTAAGCTTTGCTAAATACAAACTCCAAGTAACAGCTTCTGCTTCTTCTATTCAGTCCTTATTGCAAAGGGAGTGGTGGCATGCGAAGCATTAGGAGGCAGCCCTTCAAACTGCTGTATTTTGAAGCCTTTCTCAGGTCTTTGTAGCAAGACTCGTGCATTTAGCTATGTCACCATGTTAGCAGTAATCTGAAGGTAAATCAGGAATCTTTGGTTCTTTTCAACATTTCTGTGCTGCTACAAGGAAGTCAATTGATAACAGTAACTCACTAGTATTAGCTGACCTTTTTCTGTGTTGATCATTCACAGAATCACAGAATAGCCAGAGTTGGAAGGGACCCATTAGGATCATCTAGTCCAACTCATGTTTAGGCACAGGACTACTCCATAGTCACACCATGTGCCTAAGTGCCCTGTCCAAGTGCTTCTCAAATTCTGTGAGAGTAGGGGCCATGACAGCCTCCCTCGGGAGCCTGTTCCAATGCTCCACCACCCTCTGGGTAAAAAAGCTCCTCCAAATATTCAATCTAAATCTCCCTCGGCACAGCTTCATGCCGTTCCCCCGCATCCTGTTGCTATCCACCAGAGAGAAGAGGCCAGCACCCACCCCTCCCTCCCTGGTGAGGAATTTATAGACAGCTATAAGGTCTCCCCTAAGTCTCCTCTTCTCCAGGCTGAACAGACCAAGTGCTTTCAGCTTTCCAACTGTTATCAGCGGTAAGAAGCCTATGTGCTATTTTATTCCCTTTGCTTTGAATAACACACGCAAGTGTTCTGTTTGTGCAGAGATGTGTGCATGAAGAATTCTAAAAGCTAGCTGTTAAGCTAAAGAGTCTCATTTTGGGGGTTCTCAATCTGATACATCCTAAAGAGAGATAGGAAACAGTTTTGATTGTAGATAGCAAGCAGACTGTTAGAGCTGTCATTGTCTGAAATCTCTTACAGATTGCTGAGCTGGTAGCTACTGAGTTCTTTGATCAAGGAGATAAAGAGCGGAAGGAACTCAACATAGAACCAACAGTAAGTGGGAGAATCACCTCTTTTAAAACAGCTTCTACAAACAACACTTCACATTCCTTTTAAAAGCCACAATATTCTCACTGACCAGAATATAGGACCAACTCCCTCCCTGTCTTCCTAGTAGTCAGTTTTCTTTTGCAGTTCCCAAACATCAACAGTGTGTCACTATCTCTGAGCCAGAAGAACAGATTACTAACTTGTCTTGCAAATACATTCCTAAATTGGTACATATTTGCAACCTATTCAAAAGCAGTAAGCTTGTCTGGTTTTTTAGATATTTGGGCTTTGTCTGTCCAGAGACAATCTCCTAAAACAAGTTATGCTGTCAGATTACCTGCATTAGAACACATGTACTGCTACCCTGCTGTGCTGAGCTTGCTGTGCTTTTTAAGTAGCTGCTGTTTAATTTCAGCTTCTTTGGATTTGGTTAGAGTTTTTATTGAATGCATTTAAACACAGAGCTTGTTTACTTCTTATCTGCAGGACCTAATGAACAGAGAGAAGAAAAATAAAATTCCTAGCATGCAGGTTGGATTCATAGATGCTGTTTGCTTGCAGCTGTATGAGGTATGGTACCTAAGAAAGAATGGCAAATACCTAAAACCAATACTGTTGACTGTAGCCTCTAGGTTTTTAAACCTAGTGGTAGTTGCTGTGCTCTGTGCACTTGGTGTTAGATCCCTGGGTTATAGTCTGGAATCCAGCAGCTCCAGTAAGCTGCTTTGATCATCAGGGAAAGTCACAAAACTAATACTCTTCTATCTAGGAACAAAATGGTATCAGTGTAGTGCATTGATAAAAAGTGTTGTTAAAGAGTTTTAAAGAATTCAGAATTCTTCATGCAAAAGGCAGGGTACTATATATAGGAAATATACCCAAGTTTAACATTTCTCAATACATTTTTTTCTTTTTCATCACATACAAAAGCAGTGCATGACAGAATTTATTGAACAGTTATTTCATCCTGGTCAGAAACTGTATAAGCAGGTACTTGGTCAGACGTAGCGTGAAACAAAACAAAGATTTCTGATTTTTTTTAAACGAGTAAAGCACTAGGGTGAAAGCCTCTTCACTGGGACTGTAGCAAGTACTTTACAGGAACTGAGTTGAGAAAAAGAAAGGTGAGGAACAGATAGCTTAAGAATCTTCCAATGGGAGGAACAAGGTGATTACTCAGCTTTTTCCATCTTCCTCAGTAAACATTTCTAAAAAGAATACAGATCCACCAGTTGGAGGGAAACAAGTATAGAGGAAGGAGAAGGATATACTAGCTGCTGCCCTTGAAAACTTGAAACTCACATGTTTCTGTACTGTAGTAACTGTCAGGAAAATACAGCAGCCTTTGCGGTGAAGCTTCAGAAAACTGTCTCCAGTAGGAGACAGGCCATATCTGTGGAAAGGTACAGACTATACAAACAGAATTTTTTTTTAAAAAAAGAGCCTCTATGTTTTCTTGGTGGAGAGCTTTACTCTTCCATTTTTTACCACTCTTGCCATCTTGTCTCAAAGTCTGGCCTGAACTGGAACAGCATGTAGCAGGCTGACAGTGTCTGGGACTTTATTATATAGACTCAGAGTATGCCAGTATGTGTCCTAACACAACAGACAGCTGAGAGTGACTTACCTGCAGGAGCAGAGAACACTAAAGAGCATGGGGAGCTTACAAGGAATGATAAAACCCATACCAGACTGGTAAATTCAATTGAATTGAGCTCATCCAGTGTTTGTTTATTTTGACTGGGGTACAGGTGGAGGATATTATCTGCTCACACAGATTATTGTTTTCTTCAGTGAGAAATAAAGGGTAAAACATATAAACAACTTCAATGTTACTTTGAAAATTAACAAGCATACAGTTCATTCCAACATCCTGATGCTATAAAAGCAAACACTAAACAGGGTGGTAATGGCAGCCTTTTCACTGTTTTTGTAGCTTTCATCCAGTCAGTAGGAATTTGACACAGAACACAAACAGAGATGAGTTGCCAATACAGCACTGCAAGTATGTGACTTACTGTGTTATTCAGAGTAGATCAGATCCCAATGAACTGAAGTTTCGTGGCTTGCGTTAGGTAGATAACAGTGCAGTTAAATTGAGTGGTCTACAAGTCTTCCCTTTAAGAAATCTGAAGTCTTCGCTTTTCAGAAATCTGAAAACATAAGAGAAAAGTGTTTCATTCTCTTTTTTTTTTAAACTGATTAAAGTACCATTTAGCATTTTTAATGCTGTTTAGATTTATTCAGAAAAATAAACCAGGAAAACTCCAGAGATATTTGACAGCTTCATTCTTCTTGTAGCACTTTAAATCAAGAATAATTTGATTAAGTCTACTGGAACAAATGAAGCAGCCTACAAAGCTGAAAGAAACTATGGAGCTAATATATACAAGCTGATCAATTCAGTATGGTCCCTATGTGAGGTAATTGTGTTCATGTTTAATGTTCAACAGGAAGCTTTCCCAGAAGTTCAAAATAAAAGTTCAATTTCAATTACAGATAGACCTTGTATTTCAGTCATTCTGATCTCTCTCATGGTCATCTTTACATTTAACAACAAAATAATTGTCCTTAATCTCTTTTATGTGTTCTTAATTTATTTCAGGCCCTAACACATGTGTCAGAGGCTTGCTACCCTTTACTGGATGGCTGTAGAAAAAACAGGCAGAAATGGCAATCCTTAGCCGAACAACAAGAGAAGAATCTTATTAATGGAGAAAGCAATCAAGCCAAACGGAACTGAGCTGCTGATTTAACAACCACATGCTTAAGTTCACATAGAAGACACAGTAATAGGGGAGTACTGCATTTTGCTAAACACTGTATGAATTTGGCTTACGTTTTGTCACTGCTGTATTATTTTTCCACATGTCAAGATATAGCATGACCATGTATATGCCAAGGTTATATAAAGATAGTATGTTTCTTTTGTTATATCTGATTGAGATGGAAACAGATCTGCAAGGATAATTTCTGCTACCTTATTCCACAGGAAGGTATGAGTGCAGTTACTCGGCTGTCCCTGAGAGCCTATTACTTTACAGATGTACATAGTTGTTTAGTGATCATGTTGTGGCCAGTATCTTAAAGACTACTGCATTTCCTACCTTTGTTCCTCTTCCAATTTCGCTGTGTTGTTATAAATATAAGAAAAAGTCTTGCCTCTTACCTTCTCAGAGGTTCAGAGGAAAGATTGGGACTAACTTTGAGAAGCCTAATCCAGCACATACTATGTCTCTTTCAGGAGACAAATGTTTTTGAAGCGAAAAAGCCCCACAATCTGTGCACTCAGAAATTTTTTTTCATATTAATGTCTTGGCAAATGCCTAACCCTATGAATTACTAGGCAATGGGGGTCTTAGGTGTTTTGTGGTAGAGGTGTCATAATTACCCATAAATAATGGAAACTGCTTGAAGATTGATGAAATATCACAACAGAACTGACAGGCTGCCATGGAAGAATTGCTCCCATAGAAAGCTGCAAGAAGCACACAAAAAAATGGAAACTAAACAGAATCATTTTTATATGCTGGTTTTAACTTCATTTGGAAGTTTAATTTCACATCATCATAACTAACAGACTGACTCACAGGCAGGAAGAGTAGAATAGAATGTTGACTGTAAGAGCAAGAGACAAAAATATGAATCAGAATGATGCAGGAATGGCTCACTTCTGGTGACTGTCAATGACAAATTCTTTAGGCCAGTGCTATTATGAAATGACTATGACCACTTTTGAATAAATTTTTATATTAACACCTTTTAAAATTTTATAAAAATTAATAATTTTTAGCATTAATGTTAACAGTGATTAATCACAGTGTCTTAAAAGACATTCTTAAGAATACTAAAGCAAAAATAGCCAAAAATGCAACAGGGATTTGTGATTTGTATATAAGGCATTAACACTTGGAGAAGTAAAAACTAGCTTCCACTAGTAAAAAAAGGTAACATTGATATTTTATTTAAATGAAGATGACTAATAAATACTGTTTTGAATTGGGAACTAATTCAAGAAAACAGATACATTAGACAAACCCCAAAAGAGTAATACAAAGAGAGTACTACACTTTGGGCAGACAAGATTAGATCAATGTCAGCAATCTAAGACTGGTTAGCAGTAGGTGCAACTTCAGCTGCACAGATACAGAAAATGTATTTTTCTTTTAATCTGTAGTAATTATTCTTTCAGTTAAAAAATGAGCAATAGTATTAGGCAAAAGTAATACATTTGAGATTGTACACTGAAGTGTAGGCATGTATTTCCATCCAGAAAATTCTAGTAGGAAACTGAAATAAATTCTTCTTCCCAGGAGTTTATTATTCCCAGTCCCCTAATAAGAGCTGGTCAGACAGACAGTAAATACATCTTTTAATCAGTCTCTTGCATTTAGATAAACTGTACCAGAAGCTAACAAGAGATGAACCAGGTATTTCAAAGTGTTTGACAATACTAGTTCCATAGTCGATTTTTTTTTCAAATATAGAATAAGTTATTATTATAGTCTGCAGCATTTCTGCCAACAGAAATTATTAATCAGAGCAACCTGATCTAGTTGGGGATGTCCCTCCTCACTACAGGGGGGTTGGACTAGATGACCTCTGCAGGTCCATTCCAACCTAAATGATTCTATGATTAAATCCTATCTCAAACTTCTCTAATTACTACCAGTAATATATTATTGCAGCTGAATTTTAAAACACTTCTCTATAAAATATTTCTCTTGGTTTTCTTTCCAGATTTAAAAAAAAAAAGTAAGGAAATCAACAATAATTAAGAATTCCAGGGCTACTGTTATGCAGAGTTCCATGTATATTCATATGCATAGACAGTACAACATATGTACATAGTATGTCAAAGCTATGCAGAAAAATGACAGCAGCCTCCCCATAATGCACTCCACCAAAAATTAGTTTTTAGGTACTTTCTGATAAGTAGGAAACACTGCTTCAGGATTTGCATAGTCCTTGTATATTCTTTTCCCTGAATGCTTGAGATACTGAAATATAATTATTACACTAATGATGAGATACATATTTAATATAAATATGAATAAAATATATGTATATAAAGATGTATTCTTGCTGGCATGGTTGAGACTAGTAATTCATGGTGACAACAGAGCGAATCAGCTACAGTGATATTACAGTGTAGTGATGTATGATTTACATTAAGATCTCTGCTATATTGTGTGTTCAGCAAAGCTTATTATGACAAATTTGTAACTGCTACAAAGGAGTGCTGGATTCCTACTGTTGACTTGAAAAAATGGGCATGATGTTGCATTTTTTTCAAAGGTTCACTTAAAATGAAGTTATACAGTATGTGTATATATTTAATGACATATCTGTACACATTTATCCCACAGAATCTCTTCCACTACAAAGATTGGAACATACGTAGAAATACTATTCCTAGTAAATAAACCATTTAAATATCATAATACACCTGTATCTGTATATATTGCTTCAAACTCAAGCCCTTTAAAGGATAGATTCCTATACTTCATGAAATTTCAGACCATGATCAAATTGTATAGTGTTTTACTCTGCCTGAAGGCAAAGTCAGACTGTGCTGGGTTTATGCCATAGCTTTGTGTGGACTGTTTGCAGAAATTGCTCATTCCTTTCATAATGTAGATATGTGACAATATGGGGAAAAAACAAAACAAAACAAAAAAACCCGCCAAGCCAGGCAGTTTTCTGCCTGAATTTCATTGCCTTCAGTATTCAACATTTCCAAACCCAGCTAGTGCATTACAGCCATTAATTTCATCATGCGTCATGGATTTAATTATTTCAGTTGGGTCTCAAACATCTTCTCCTCAATTTACATTACCTAGCTAAAGCAATCAGTGTGGATTATAGAAGAAATAAGCTGAAATAGAGTTTCTCACTTTTGTCAGTTCCATCTTAAGTCCAACAAAGCCATTGTGAAATTTGATATTTAAGTCTTGAGCTACAGAATTTGTCTAACTAATTTTTAATACACACATCTATATTAGCTGTAGAATGTCTAAGTTTTCTATTATTTCACACAATAAAAGAAAGGAGGCTAAAATAATCTAATGTTGATTTTGGAGACGATATTGACTCTTAATTAGCAGTTCAAAGTTAAAAGCAGATTACTCTCATACCTTCGCAGAATACAAGGACAAGTGGACTAGTGATAAAAGTGAATATTCCATTGATGACCAGCTGATCTCTCTTCAGAAGAGAAGACCAAAGCCTGATTTTGTGCATTACCCTCTGACAGTTGTGTGCATATAAACTTTTGAACTCTAATCCAATGCACTTTATCTGGCAGTGGCATGAACTCACAAAATCAGAACACTGTCTAGTTACTAGGTAACTGATTTTCTAAGCCATGATACAGAAAGATTATGAAGTCAAATCTAGCCCCGTAAAATTGGAGGATGCTGTGCAAGTGATCTCATTGGTGCCCCTTGCAGTTACAAAGATAGCATGGAGTTTTGATGGAAAAAATGCCTCACTCAGAGAAATTCATACATTTTAAAAGGTTTTATACAGATGTGGTATTTCAGGCAAATTTATACATTAGCTTTAGTGACGAGTCCTGTTTCTGTGATGCTGTAGTTTATTGTCTATGTCAAGTCACATGCAGTTTACATTCCACAAGGTTTCAGCTTTATTTCACAGTTCCCTGCTGTACTTCTTCAGAGACTTGCACTAATTTGAAAGATAAGCTTGAACATTGGAGATTGAATTTAAAAAAAGTGTTTGGCCAGAGTATGATAAATAATGAGGACTGGATTTTTTTTGGTTTAGACTTTCACAGGAACAAGAAACATCACAGAATCTGGCCTAGTAATTAGTAACGTGTGCTAAATACAGCAAATTGTGACAGCAAGATATTTTGTCTTTGTCATTGCTAGATTAATGGAACTTGTATGGGAAAGTTTATTTTCCACATGAAAAAGTTTGTTTCCATAGAGAAACTCGTATCTAAGTACCACTGTTTCTAAATGTACATTTACGTGACAATGCTATGTAACAGCTAGTTTCCACTAATGTTCGCAGCATGAGCTCATCATGCGAGGACCTAAGGCATGCTCAAATGCCCAAGTCACTTCCATGATTCCCATTTATCTCGGCGGACTTGGACTGAGCTGTACAGACAGTGAAAGAATGAGTCAAATCCACCTTTTTTTTAACCTATAAAGAGGGACCAAACTCTTACCCTGCTCTTCACTGTATTCAGCTATTCCTGCTGATGCCCAAGGTACCTTACAGATGTAACTGAAATTAAAAAATTGAGCTCTCTATATATTCACATGGCAGACTCCTGCATGTGTCTCTTAAAGAATGTAGTGTGAAATGCACTGTAAATAGTTTTAATATACATTTCTATTACAGTTTAATAAAAATCTTTATCACAGTCACTAGCCACTGAGTTAGTCCATTGGTATTCTTTTATTTTTTAATAATATTTGAACAAATCTATAGTTTCTGGGCACAGTATTTTTGTACTAGGTTAATGGGTTACTCTGTATATTATGTTTTGCCTTTAAGCAGTATTAAAGTCTTCTGAATGTTATCTGTTCTCCCTTGCATCTCTTCTATAACTACTTAGTAAAACTAGTTACATGAGAGAATCATTAATTCTACTTATTGTACATCTAATAGAGAACATAGATTAATCTTATTTTCTATGGTCAAACTGCTGCTTATTATTTCCTCATTTTTCTCTTTGTACTGTTTTAATGCTTTTTAAAATAAAAAGGACAATGTTGAATTTTATTGTTTGTTCATTATCATTATTGAGGTTGAATTTTCAACACCTCCTTGTTCCCCAAGTCAAACCATTGCTTCTGTACATTTGTATTTTATCATAACTTCTGTAGGTCCTAGAAATACTAAAGACAAAAATTTCACTACTAATATCAAGATAGTTATAACATAAGTAATACTGAGATGAATCAGTGGTAAAGTACTTCTCGTTTAAAAACAGCAAAAAATAATTCACTGCTACTAACCACTAGAGAGCACTGGACCTACATTTCCTAGGAGCTGTCAGAAAGCAGTTTATTTATGGATAAGCAGAACTGGCAAATAAAACTGTTACACAGATCCATCCTCATCCTCTGCCCCCAGATAACAAATCCTGGGATAGCAGGTAAGACAAATGTAAATAGTCAACCCAATGACTTCAAACAAAACTATGAAAAAAATATGTTTCACAACAAAAGCTTCCTCACGTGCAAACTGCTGATCCTAGATGTAATTCTAGACCAATGGGCTTCTTGGCAAGTTCTGATCTTTGTTTCTGATCAGGTTCTCCACAGAAACACTTCTAGCTTGACTCCTTACCGCTCTAGGCAAAACCAAAAAGTATGTACAACCCTGACAAACAACAGTCTCATTCAAAAAGTTATGAAGGGCTAGATTTAGCACAGCACAAAACACAAGTACTGTTTGTTTGAACTAACTGCAATTTATGAGCGCAACTAAACAACTGCGTATGTATATCGCCATGTATCAGGTAACCATTTGCTGTTGGAACTACAATCTTTCCAGCCCACTCACCACCCTAGGAGCACACCACCATGCTCCTGCCTGGTCTTCGCTGGCCTACTGAATGTTTGAATTCATTTCTGACAAGTGGCAGAGTTTTCAACAGGAGTGCTGGAATACATTTCTCACCCACGTCAGAAGAGAATATAAGCTCGAACAAGGGAATTTTCATTAAAATAAAAAAACAACACTGCACTTGGTCTTTCACATCTTGCACAGCCATGATGCCTTATTAGCAAACGGAAAAGACAATAGCTCCTTCCTCTAGCTGTACTTTTAGTAAACAGTGGTGACAACTGTTGCTGACATACATTTCACATCCCCATGAAATCTCATCCTTGAGGATTTTTCAGGATTAATTCAAATGAGTGAGCTTGTTACAGTAGGAATCTGACAGCCATTGAGTTTTTCAGCCTTTGAGAGGATAGTAGCATTTCTTAGCATGTTCAGACCTTAGAACTTCAATTTCAGTTGAAAAATATCACAAGTTGTAAACATAGTAAATTTTCACTTCAGTCTTTACAATTCAGAATTTCTGAAATACCTGGCTGCATGTTTTTCCCCCATTATTCCAAAGCTCTTATTTTATTTAACATGGAAATTTTTATACTTCCTAAGAGACTGTATTTTTCTTCAAATAGCTGCATTATTTTCTGTTCTGAATCCGTAATATCAAGTAAAGATAAAATCCTTTTTCCTGCTGAAATACGAGGAAAATCAGTTCAGCCATAGCCTGCTACTGCCTACCCTGTGGTTCATAATAGCTGATAAATTGATCTATACCTTACATAGTTTCTTTTGTTTAACATCAAGGATCTTTAATAAAAACTAGGTGTAAAAAACATAGTTAAATCACACCACTATTTTAAATTATATATTCACATATAAGCATTTATTTGGAATAATTTTTTCAAGTAGTTAATCAAGTCACTAAAATTATTGTATGACATATGCAGCTTTTTAAAGGAAGGGAAGTTCCAGTTTACATTTAAGCAGAAAGGTTAATTTGATCAAAGTCACAGAGAAAGTCCATTTTTGAGCTGGAAACAGAACTATGAACTGATTGTCCATTCTGCTTTTACACAAGATAAAGAAAAGAATACCATGTCTTGAAACCAACTTTTCCTTTTGGATACAGAAATTTTAAATATCTGAGAGATAAAGGGTGCTCTGTTGCTATTATGCTGAGCTCAGAAAAACTCAGCTCATTATTTCATAGATGAGATTAGATTCAAGTCACTAATCATATAATCACAATAATCTTTGGTGGAGTTAGGAGCCATATCATAATCAAGAGCAAAAATGTAAAATCAGCAAAGAGCTACGTTGACATAAACTTTTAAGTCCAGTTCAGATTTTGGAGAAACTGAAAAGACTGATGCAAACTTTCAACACTGTACATTGCTAGTTCATTGGACTATAACTCAACCCCACCCTTCGATCAAACTTCATATCCTGAACAAAAAGAAACTACTTCCTTAAATTTGTCTGCTACTAAGTATTTGCCTGGAAAATATAGGAAAAGAGTATTAAGATAAGCCTTTAAATATCTTAGGTAGGCCTAACACAAAGCCTTACAGGTCAGCTGACATATCAGTGTCTATGTGACAAATGACAAATGGCACTAACAGATTCATGTAACCTTTACTGGAAAAGCACACTTATTTTTATTGTTAGTCATTTATTGTCACCTTTTCATTGAAACTAGGCTAGACTACTATTCTAGGTAACCCTAGGATTCGTTTTAGCATGCAATAACAGATGAAGTAAGTACCAGCGTTGTTATTGCTTTAAGAAAATCCTGCATTTTGCTTCTAGATTTTTTTAACCTGGAGCCTATTAGCTCACGCACTTGAATTTTTTCCAGTGATCAAATTTAAAAATCATGCAGCATTTTACGGATGAGAGCCACCACATAGCCCACAACTAGCTAATCAGACACATGGATCTATACTCACTGGAAATTTCTAAGTAGTCCCAAATGTTGAATCTTCAAGTTGAACAAATTACAAGTTAGCAGCATCCAGGAGACTGAACCAAAATAAAATCAGAAACATAGCAAACAGGCAGCTGGAGTTGGACAAAACCTACCTCAAGTATGATCTAATCCTGCTGCAACACAATATGCAGTTGCAATATGTACTTTGAAATTATTCATCACAGACATGGCATCGGTTGGGCTCTGTCAAGCTCCTTGTTACTAGGCTACCCATAGTTATGCTAAAGTTGGCTTTACTGGCATCAGATTATCAGCTCATAACTACCTGACAGGAACCGTTAATCTCTCTCAATATATAATATTATATACAATAATATTTACATGAATATATTATGCTGGTAACCAGGCTTTAATTGCTCCATGGTAAAGCAGAGTTCTACTGTCCTGCTAATTTTAGGCAGAACAACTTGAAGAAAAGCCACAAAACAATACATAAGATGGATGAATATACCTCACTGAAGAAACACTCTTGTCACCCTGATCTTTGGAACCTCATTGTCAATTACCATCATAATACAGCTTAGTATGATTATCACAGACTGGCATGATGAGATTGCCATGACCATATAAGTTAAAAATTTATTTCCATCCACTTCATTTAAAGGTCAAACTTCAAAGTTAATAAGTTTGTCCATTTTCAGTGTTCTGAAGCCAGCATGTAAAAGAAAGCCATGAGGACAAGAATACACACCCTTAGCTTTCATGACTTTCATGCAATCAGCAATACTAAAAAGCAAGTTTTGCAACACACCGTCTAAGCAAAAAACCGCAGTTTTGAAAACCATACAAGAAGAAAAAAAGGTTCTGGAATATTCCAATATATTAAAAAAACCCTCAAAACTATAAAACTGATTTTAACTATAATTTTAGAGGAAAACTCAGTTTTTATAGGAACTCAAAAGTGTATATGATATTATTCTAGTACATATGAGAAAACTGAAGTTGGAAGAAAGTTGTGATACAGCTGACTGGAAAAGTACATCTGAGAGATCTTCCTCCTGAGGACTTGTTCCAGAAGGCCTTCCCCATTTTTTCAGGTGCAGAAGAAAATAAAGACTCTCCAACAAGCATGAAGAAATAGAAAATGTCAAGAAATTTTCATCTAACAATTGCTTTCAATACATAGCTGAATTTTTACTACAAGTCAAACATGGTGAATAAAATTAATGGATTAACAGTTCTTTACTAAGACAAGCAATAAAGATACTGTCATGATTAGGGGGCACTAAGGGACAGACTCAGCAAGCAGTGTGGTCATGATTGGAAATTTGATTAAACTACAGTAAACTCCTTGAAAAGATCAGTGCATCAGTTGAGCTTTAGTCAGCCACATCATCCCATAAACTGCTTTCAAGATAAGCTAGTATATAAATTCTCTTTGCAAAGCTTTGTTACTTCAGAACAGTCCTGCTACAGACAGAAACATGGCCTTTAATGGCACTTGGAAAATAGACAGAAATGAAAACTATGAAAAGTTCATGGAGGCAATGGGTAAGTCTTACTTTTTCAATGCCTTCTACATGAGTAATACCACAATGGCTGAATACAAACTCCAGCAGTCTGTGAACTCCCTTCTCTGGTGCCCTGCCCTTGCACAGTGTGCTGCATTTGTTTTCAAAAGATTTCCCCACAGGGAGAGGGGAAGATATTGAGAAATGTTCTGATTTTAGTTACATTATATTACTCTTAAGCAAGTTAACTAATTCCAGCAGAATTGTTTCAGCAGAGGGAAGACTCTAAGTCTACAGCTGAGAAAAAGACTCGGAAAATTTGAATTGTAAACTTTAGGCAGAATTCTATAGCAGGTATATTACTCTGGTAACATGAAACTTCTTTAAAATTACACAGGGGGAAATCATCATTCTTCAACTTTACAGAAATACATGATTCAACATCCTGATATTTTAAGTTTGCACAGTGTTACATGGATACAAGCATAACTGTTGCAGCTTCACAGTGGTTTGTATTTTATCTGTATTGGTGAATATGGCCTCAATTAGAAGTGAAGAACAACAAAAATTTAGGTCAGAATTCTGTAATAAGCTCACTGGACCACATAAAAGCCACTAAAAAGAAACAAATATGATGCTCTATAAGGTTTTGGGTTCTGATTGATGTTAATTAATTTTTTTCCAGGTGTTAACATGGTGAAAAGAAAGTTAGGAGCTCATGATAATCTGAAGATCACTATTCAACAAGATGGAAACAAATTTACTGTCAAAGAAGAAAGCAACTTCCGTAACATAGATATTGAATTCACTCTGGGAGTCAATTTTGAGTATAGTCTGGCTGATGGGACTGAACTTACTGTAAGAGAGTTTCTATATAATTACATATTTATAAGTCAATAACTTTATGAAGTACAGTTTCAATTTAATTTTTTCCTTTGAAAGTGTGACTGTTCAGGAATTCTTTCAGCTTAGATACAAAAACACAATGCAATCTGAACTGTTAATGGTTCAAATTGTACTGTGAAACTCAGAGCTCCATAGAGTGCCCGAAGAACAGAGTACATAGCAATTTTCACACAATGAAATCCAGGTGATTCCATTTTTACTTCTTACATGGCTCAAGTACACCATCTAGAGTGCAGAGTAAGTATTTATAAGAAATCACTTTATCTGTTGATACAATTAATTAAAACAAGGTATACTAAGCACTTAAAAAAAGGTAGAGATTATTATGCAATTAAACTCCATAAAACTCCATTTTTACAGCCTTTCCATCAATATCAAAAACAGTTTTAATCGCTTCTTACTTTTAAGCATTCCTGCAGTCTTTAAATCAAATCAGTGTCACGCCGATTGCAAAATACTAGAGGAATTTTTTTCCCATTATAGGGTTCTTGGAACATGGACGGAAAAAAACTTGTAGGAACATTTACGAGAAAAGATAATGGAAAAGTACTCTCAGCATGCAGAGAAATCATAGGTGATGAACTTGTTCAGGTAAGTTAAGTGCTCACTTATATATAACTTTACAATATAATGAACTGAAAAAAAATTAAAAGCTGAAAGTAGGAAATATTTTTATCAAGCCAAATAACCTGATTGATCTTTAGTGAAAATTCTCAAGTAATCTATCAAAATTTAAAACTCGCCATCTGTGATATATACATTTTTCTACCCATGTGAATTGTACCTTATCGATGCATTCTGAAGCCTGAGAATACAAGCTGTATACAGAAGACACAGAAAGATATATACGTACATACACTACTCAGATGTGTTTTGACAGAATTTCCTTTTCTAAGGCCTTGTATAAACCTTGCCACAGGGGCTTATTACAAACTAATGCTATCAATGGCTAGTAAATGCCCTTTTAAAATAAAGTCTAGGGTTGGGGCAGGAGATGAGGGCATAGAGGGATAAGTCTGAGACAAAAGGGAAGTGTTTTACAGCTCTGCAGTAAAGCCAGAAACTGAACTGCAATGCTTTAAGATCTTCTCCATTAGTGGGTCATAAGCTTCTTGAAAAAATAAATAAAAAAACCCCCAAACCTCATGGACAGGACACGAGATTTAAGATGTCCAACCCTGCAGTTCTTCTTCACACTTCTAATAAAAGCAGTCACACCGAAAAAACTTGTTAAGAGGTACTGGGAATACAGCATTTCAACATTTTGTTTTCTTTCTGAAACCCCCAAAAGCTGTTCCGTGATGGTTTAAATGTTTGCACAGTTTATGCCTATTGACAACAGGCTGCTTTCCTGATGTTCCTTTCCTCAGAGCCTGCAGAAGGGCTGGTAGGGCACACACAGCCACCAGTCACAATTAAATCACTGTTGACCATCTATCTCTCAATAGCAGCTGTGAAATGAAACTTTGTAATAGCAGCCACTGATTATTCTTCTTAATTTCTTAACAGACTTATGTATATGAAGGAGTTGAAGCCAAGAGAATCTTCAAAAGGGGCTAAGTTCTTCACCCAGAACAGTACCAGAATCAAAAACCAACACAGAAATACCATTTTTCTACATATCCTGTGCTTTTCTTTTGTTTTTAGTCTTTTATCCCCTCACAGCACCTCCTAAGCATCAATAAATTAGCTTGGCTGAAAACACAGGCTAGTTCCTTATGTCTACTGTTTTGTCTTAAATAAACAAAATCCAACTACAATTTGCTACAAATGCTAAAATGTTCTTTGTACCAAGTCCGACCTGACAGCCATACTGTAAAAGGCTGAAGAAACTATTTTCTATATGCAGAACTTAAATATTTTTTGTACTGGTTCTCAAATGGCAGCTTCGTTTCCTTACCATAATATTTACATTGATAAATGGTTTCTGTGTATTGAATATAGTGTTACAAGAAAAGCAAAACCTAGAAGAAACCTGACAACATTCAAGTCTCAAAGACCTTCTATGTGAATATAAATATGGAATAAAAATACGGTGTGATAATACAGCTTACTTGAAGGACTTGCATGATATCCCACTGATATCTTGCTCATAACAATAGGAATAATATAAAGTAGGTACTGATGATACACAGATAACTCAAATTCTACTGTATTCATTTCTAAAAGTGTAACTATGCTTTTACAGATGTAGATTTTGAGTTGTTCCAATTTTTTAAGGGTTCAAATCATTGTGTGTCAGAGATAGTATTAGCAGACTCTGAGTGAGTTTCTCTCAGGACATGGATAAAAATATTGAAGGTATTTCAGTAAGATAAAGAATGATTTCAGAATACATTGACTTCCAACACTGGTGTTTCAGACACGTGACAAACATGCGCTTATGTTCTGCTCACGTTCACTATTGTGAATGTTTTATTTCCACTCAAGTCCCAGTACAGCTTAATAGAACAAGGCCACCACAGTTTTACAGGACTGATCACCTGCTTTTCCCCACACCCTTGACTCACCTGGCCAAGCGCCCTGAGGACTGGCAGGGAGCAGCAACAAAGTACTACCGCAGAAACGCCGGTCACCAGTTCAGAAATAGCCTTCACAAACATCATTTCTCCTAACGCAAACAAGATAAACAGGAACTCCCTCACGTCCAGTATGATTACCACAAGAGCCCGGCCTAGCACCGTCATTACCGCGGGCAGCGAGCGGGACACCAGACGCGCGAGCGGCAGCCCGCCAAAAAGAGGGTGAGGCCACACCTGCGCCGCTTGAGCCTGAGCACCTCCCCCGCGGGGCGGGGCGCTCCGATGAGGGAGGTACTGCGCGCGGGCCGCGGGGCGGAGTACTAGTACGTGCGCTCTGCTGTTATTGGCTGCCCACGCGGAAGAGAAGTCGCAGTTGCCCGCGCGGTTGGTGTTGCTGGGCCGCGCTAGGAGCCCTGACGAGATGGAGGCGGTGAGGCGGAACCAGCAGCAGCAGCA
Source organism: Galbula dea (assembly GCA_013399015.1). Classification (NCBI taxonomy): domain Eukaryota; kingdom Metazoa; phylum Chordata; class Aves; order Piciformes; family Galbulidae; genus Galbula; species Galbula dea. The sequence continues at coordinate 7,002,459 of VWZX01002149.1, read as the reverse complement.
GCAGCAGGAGCCGCCGGTCGCGGCTGCAGATGGCGGCCAGTCGCTGTCGGGACAGTCCTACTGGCTGGACCTGTGGCTCTTCGTCCTCTTCGACCTAGCCCTCTTCGTAGTCATCTACTTACTGCCCTGAGGGCGCCGGGCCCAGGTCAGCTGCCGGACTTAGGGTCCCGCCTGCCGCCCGGGGAAGGCCGGCTGTTAGCGGGGTGGGCCAGGCCGCTCCCGGACGGCGTGAGCTTCTACGCACCCCGTGGGCGAGCAGTGGGGAGGAGGTTCGGCGCCGAGGCACTGGCTGGGGGAGGAAGGAGAGGCGGCGAACGGCCTAGAGATTACTGGAGGGAGAGGAGCTGCTGATGTCAGGCCTGGGCCTCGCTGGGGGGGAGGTACCGCCCCTGGGAGGGGAGCAGGCACCAGGGAGCGACCCTGGCCTTCCTCGCGTGGAGTATCCCAGCGGCCTGGCCTGAGAAGGCCGGGAAATCACAGATGGCCCCGAGTAAATACAAAGCTAATCCTAAACAACTAGCAACTATTTTTTTTTTTAACAAAAAGTATAGTATCAGTTCTTCGATCAGTATGCTTGATGCTTCTTTAATGTTTGCTGTTATCTTACAAAGGACTCTATATCGTACTGCAAAAGTAACCAGACTATTTCTTTCTCTATTTTAGAACTCATCTAATCACAGGATGCACCTTATGAAAACAAGCAGCATAAGAGGAGGACCATTTGTGCAGTATAAACAACTGGGAACATGACTCCACTTAACATCTGAAAGCAAGAGGCATATATATACACGTTATATTATATCTCTGGTTGTATCACAAGTATTACTGTTCAGGTTTTTACCTGTATCTTGTTTCTGTGTTCTAAACTGTGCCTTAAAGGTCACATAAGACAGTTTGACTATGCTTTTCTAATTAGTGCCCAAAGGGCTTATTAAGTAGAAATGAAAATACGTAGTTTGAATAAAAAACTGAAAGGACCAGCTGTGGCGTGGCCAAGAATAACATCCAGCTTTTATGTAGGCTAAAGTTGTAAGTCAGACTTTCTTCCTCAGTAGATGAAGCTTACCCAGCCGTTTTACTTTCAGGAAGGTAATCAGGAGGGTTTAATGCTGTTTGGCTTCTAGCTTCAGCAGTTATAATGCCTTCTGAAACATGCTACTGTTTTAACAGCAGTGGCAGCCTAATGTCATCACCTAGTGATTTAGATAAAACAGGTTCCAGTTTTCCTACTATAAACAGTGAAGGGCCAAGCTTACAAGAACAGCCTTCTTGAGTAGGTGGCAGGTTACATGTGGAGTACCCTTTTCCGTAACTCTTAAGTAGGCAGTAATAGGTTTCAACTTCCACGTGCCCCATCAACACTTCCTCACTCTTGCTATAGGGAAGACTTTCAAAACTCTGTTAAAACAAACAAGGAGTCTCTTCTATGCTCAGAAGAAAGCAAAGGAAGTAGAGTGCATGGAATAGGCATTTTACCTGACCAGCTCTTGGGAAGGACAGTCTTCAACTATGGATGCAGGGGATTGAGTTTTCTTGAGTCTTTTTCCCTTGTGAATACTAATTTNCCCCCCGAACAGATATAAAATAACAGCTGCAGAGACTGAAGTGTAGAGTGTATCAGTGTCTTCTAACACATTAAATTAAAACAAGTCAGTATCAGGGTAAATAGGATTTGGGATGCAACAGTCGGCATATGCTGTCTTTGCCTTTATTTTTCTGTCAGTGTTAAAAGAAAATTCCCAGTAAGAGTGGTTTTCTATATTAGACTTATGCTTTTATCATCTTGGCTGCTGGTAACTATGAAATAAGTTAGCATTTTCAAAATTCTTTACTCAGGCTGCAGAAAAGTGCTGAACTGTGATTGCATTCTCACAAACAGAAAAATGGGTTTTCCAGTTTTTCAAGTGAAGCTGTTAAAGGGACAAGTTGACTACCCTCTTCCTCTTGATGTGATTTTTACCAGGGAAATCTCAAGGGAACAGCCTATTAGGGAAGCACTGTAGCGTTGCTCCATTTCTCTTTCGGTAAAGACAGCAGACAAGAATAAGTCATAATGGACTTCAGAAAGTTAAAAGCAATTTCAAGGTATCTTCTAGTAATTTAGTTCTCTCGTCCAGCCAAGTATGACACAGGTTTTACATAGAAAACTTAAGCTAATAAAGCACGTTTGTGATGCATTGGGCTAATTACTTCATATGCTCCTGGAGCTTATCAATACACTTATCAAGGCAAATTTCACTCATCCTTAATAGAGCAAAGGTAGCAAGGTAGAATGACAGCTCCTGTAATCATTCAGTTGTCGCCGAGTCTGTGGGAAAGCTAAATAGATCTGACAACTTTATAAACCAATATTTCAGAAGATGAATTTTACTTCTCAAAAAAGGTAACTGAACCACCATATCTGCAAAACTACGAACTATTAGTAGCAGTATTATCTGTTACCATTTAAAACTGTAATTCTGGAAAGCCAACTTTTTCTTGTAGAGAAATGTTCAGTACAAAAAGAACAGAGGACAAACATTTTAAGTTTTTATGTGAGAGTTTGAACAAGCAGAACTTTGCAAGAAAATAATTCTAAAGACTGAAAAATATATTAATTACAAGACTTAGTAATGTCTTTACTGTTACAAAAATTGTCTAGGCTCTTATACAAATCTATAGCCAGAAGGGGACACATATAAAAATAAATAGGCACCCTAGGTAGGTTAAAACAAATTATCACATATTAGTTAGCAAATATTGCATACATACATACATGGAGTACAGAGTCAAATATAAAAACAAAGGTGCCTCGATTAGCTGTCTATGTATACCTGGTAAACATGGGTCACATAGTTGTCTGGTAAGATTGTTTCAAGCAAAGCAAGGAATCTGAAGTACATCTAAATTACTGAAGCTACTTTAAAAATAAGTTTACCAGTTGTGCTTACTGGGAGCCAAATTCATTGGTATCAGTAGTAGGCATTCATATTGCTTGTACAGAAGTATAAACATTGCTAGGCATATTTAAAAATAAGTGTTCTAACATCATTCACAGTTGGTGCTGTGCTACTCATACATAAAAATACTGTAATTTCAAATAGAAGACTTTTGCAAAACATTTTACAAACTATACATTATTTACAAATTCTGATAGTCTTTTGTTTTTTTACACAAGTATTAGAAGACAGTTTTACTTAACTATGTATGTATATTATGTAACATTGCTAGATGACCTACAAAAGTTAATTTACAGGTTCTGAAATCTCTCTCAAAAATACTACAATCAGGAATCTTCCAAGTTCTTACATTTTCAGTGTTTTTTCTGTATTCAACTGATTTTCTTACAAAAGGATAATCTTTTTAAGTTGCTGTTTACCAGCAGTCATACCTGAAAATGCATAATTATTTGCACTACAAATTCTAGAATTAATTTCTTTCCAAGTGCTACAACAAATTTTGGTCAAGATAGAAATAAAAAGGTAAATCTGAGATAGCTGGTTTGTTGCATATATCATGTTCCAGTTCTACAGTAATTACATGTAGTTTAAAAAAAAAGGAAACAGAATAAGCAAAACTACCATTCAAATTTATACCCTGGGTAATTGTGCTAAACAACTGCCAACATTTGGCTGAAGCACTAAAACCCACATAAAGCTCATAAACATAAAAAAGCCTTTCAGACTAACAGTGCAAGTGTAAGCAAGAATGTTTATTATGCATATTTAACCTTCTTGCATTATTTTCATATCTAAAAGGCATTGATGTTTAGATGTAATAATCAGCAGCACCCCAATATGAAAAATGGCAAAATTTCGCCTTTTTGGATTGTGTCAGGCTTTGCTGACATTAAGTGTAATTTTACTTTGTTCAGTGTTAACAGTAAGACTGAAACAGAACTCCAAAGCACCTGCCCTTTGACACCACATGACACACTGTGTCCTTTTAAACACTCAGGGTTGCTACTGGGACAAAATCCTGTTTGCGTCTTTCCCCCCCCAGCCCTCCCTGGACCATATGTTGGGCCTCAGCACTTTCTAGAAGATAGTTCTGTGCAGTCATTTAACTTAACCAAATAAATGCAAAAAAATTCCTCCTCTGTTATTGAAGTAAGTCAGGTTAACAAAAGTGGTAAATGCCAGAGCTCCCAAACATGCAGGGCAGAATGCTAGAGCAGGGAAAGAGGAACCTCTTCTTTTCATGCCCCCTCAGCTGCCGCAGCCTGAATGGCTGCAGGTTCAGTCAGCCTGATCTTCTGATCTGCAACATATCCATTGGCAGGACTGCTCCCAATAGCAGAAAATGTCAGAAAAAAATCAAATGTCTGATTCCCGTTAAAGATTGTTCAAAATGTCAAGCTGAAAAAAGATCGGAAGTTCAATAAATAGCAGCATTAACTTTGCATGCAATTGTAGAATAAATCAGAACTGAACATAAGCAGTAAATATACCTAAAACCTTACAAAATTGTCTTTCATAGTTGCACGATAACTATTTTAAAATCAGCATCCTATTCTGCTATACCAGTTGGTAGCTTATGTGGTTAAATTTAATTGTAATAAGTATATAGTTAACAGGGTGAACAGATCTGATAAAGGTGTTTTAAAAAGAGCATTGACACAGAGCAGGTATATTAATAGGATAGTCTACTACTGCAGTTTACTTGAATTCCCTTTGAAATCTTAAATAATTGCAAACCAGAACCATTTTTAAAGAATTACTGTTATTAAGGCTTTTCATATAATAAGTTAGAAATTCTCTGGGTAAACTTGTATTAAAGACACTTGACGGTTTGTGAAAGCAGACTCTCAGATATCTAAGTCAGTTGCAAGAGAAACATTTACCTCTTGCTACCTATCAGGACACATACTGCTCTATTATAACTACACTTACTGCATTACATATGGTAATATGTTTATCCCTTTTGTTAGTCTGAGCATGTAATGACCGCAGTCTGAAGAAACACTTTTTAAACTGAAACTAATTAAATCTTCTTACGAAATTAGTAACATCTACTTGATCCCACCACTGCAAGATGCATACCCCCAAAGGAACAATTTTTAATATGAACCATAGAAGACAAGCCAAGTAGCAGAGGTAAGTATTAAGGCAACTACAGTAACAAATAAAAAAAGACAAATTTAGCACCTCTTCTCCTCTATTCACCTCTCTTTGCATATGCATTTAAACTATCATAAGTCCTAAGCGAAGTACAGTCAACTGGGTCATCACACACCTCGTTATCACATACACATTCAAGATTTGTGCCCATGTACAGACTACATGAAATGCAAAGGTCAGATCCAGATTTTATGGGGTTTTTTTTGAAGAATCTATCTACTGCAGTGGATGCCTTCATTTGCCTTGTACCTTTGCTCAGATGTGGGATTCCTAGGCTCAAGACTAGCATGGTATGCTGCATTCAGTTCTACTCCAGCTGATGAAGGATGCTTTTCTTTGTGAAAGCTTCCACTATCTGTAAAATACACCTTGGGTCTCTGATGGTATTTCATCCTGTATGTGTCAGTCATACAACTATCTACTGAAAAGTAAGTCGTTAGGGATACACTATCATTTCCATCCAAGTGGCCAGCAGCTTGTCCTGCATGACAAGATCCTTTCTTTAAAAAGTTTTCAGATACAGTCCAAAAGTCATTAACTGGTAAGCGAGGTGGAGAATCCGGTTTACAAACAAGCAGCTCATTCCCTTGAAATGGCTCTTTAAGCCTTTCTTCATTTGTAAATACACTTGCTTCTGATGCAGATTTTAAAGGTGTACCTGTTTGCCTTAAGAGATTAGTTTGCAGCACTTCCGTAGGTTTTACCTCAGCTGCTGAGTTACCTTCTGATCCTGCTAAAGTATTCAGAACATATTTCTTTGGCGGTAAAGGGGGAGGAAGATTCTGGTACACTGCTTCAGGCACCCAAAGAGCATCGGCTCTTCGGAGTGGGTGCCCAGGCTGCTCAACAGGAGGGGGAAGCCCCACGGGCCTTTCTGATAGGTTCTGTGGCACACAAGGTGACAACCCCACCTTGGGACCAAATGTTCTTGTGTGATGAGACTGCATCTGGGAAGAGGAGTGAAAGTCATTGCTGATTGGCTTCCTTCCACAGACGTTTTCTGCAAAGGGGTGGGATATGCTATCGGCACTATATACTGACACATTCATCTTCTGAAACTTGTCTGGATTAAGCCACTCTGAAGAATACTGTTCGTTTGCCTTGATCCTACTTTCTGGCTTAATAATATCTTTAAGAACTGGCCGCAGAGCTGATGGAAGAAGTTTCCTGTTGGTCTCAGGCACTTCAGCTCTAAAATACAAAACCACACAGGATGTTAACTATTCATAAAAACGTAAGAAAAAGCTCAAATAACCTAAAAATAACCCCCCCAATTTTTATTTTCAAATACAGCCTTGGTAACACTGCTTAAATTTTCAAACTGACTTGAGAATTGGGATCTGCTTAACATACAGCCATTTCATTAAAGTTGTATGGAATCACTCCAACGTTTCTTTCATTTGAAATGTAAAGTGCCCCCCAAAATCTCTGCAAGAGATTGAGTATCTGTAAGGGAAGATAAATTCCTTCAACATTCAGGACTATGTCAAACATGACCTCTGCTCTCTTCTAAGAACTCTGACTCAGGTCTAATACATCTGCTTTTTGAATATTAGACATTACTTTTGGGCGCTAAATTTGTATTTAGATTCTTGATTTTTAGGAAGTATTGAGCACTTAACAGTTCAAATTAGAAACAACAGGTATATAGCAGCAGCTTCTGAACACAAGTTACCTTCTCCTCCCCTTCCAGCCAAACTTCTCAAAACTTTACGGGCTTACTGCACTAAATGCACTTTTGTAGCATATAAATTCAAACCAGAAAATGTTTAAAACCTTTTGCTCTGGTAAGATGGTTTAAAACAATGGAAATTATTTGGTTCCGTTGACAGCATCAAAATTAAAGACAGAGGGCATTTAGCCCTCTCAATTAAATAAAATACAAAAGGCATTGTCTGTCAAAAATATTGTATACCTTAACTTTTGCACACTTAATATTGATTACTATCACATAACAGAATTCAGTATTTCTGAAACTATTACATAGTAAATTAATGCCAGCATTAGTTACCTCTTTACTGGAGGACTGGGTACCTGCACATGTAATTCTGCTGGGAAATTAACACGAGATCTGTAGTTAACTTCTGAATTGACCTGGTCTTTCCTCAAGTCTGGGGATTTCAAAATAAGCAGAAATACAGTTCAATTCCTTCTTTGTAATTTCTCAGAGGTTACAAAAGCAAAACACAAAATACGACATTCATTCTTTTCAAGATTTATCTGTGATCAAAATAACCATTTTGAAGACACTGTCACAGAAGTCAGATCTTACATTCATCCAAAATAATCTGGGGGAAATGTTCTTGGGTTTTGTTTTTTGTTCATGGGGTTTTTTGTTTGTTTGCTTTGGTTCTTTTAATGTTAGCAGAACATAGGCCATTACTACAAAAGCATATTTCAAAAAGCAGCTTTTTATAAAAACATATTTATTCAAACATGCAGAGCAATTTACATTATCAAAAAAGTTATTATTCCTGACACTTCATACCATGTAATAATAGTTAAATGGAATGAATACTGTATGGATTGAGGTGTGTTTTGGTTTGTTGTTGTTGGTTGTGGGTTTTGGTTTTTCGGTTGTTGGTTTTTGGTTTCGTTTTTACAGAAATATATTATGCATTCTTTCAAACAGATTTAAAAACAGTGAACTGCATAGAGTTGCTGAACAGAAAGCATTCTCAATCATGTGACCTAAACACTCTACTACATTCACACTATAGAAGCTCCTTTCATTCATAGGCAAAGAACCATTCTCTAAAATACACACCTTCTGAACTACACAGCTCCTAGTTAACAATAAATAAAGGAAGCATTGAAGTATCCACGTCAACATCACATAGAATAAAAGTCTCTAGGTAAGTGACGAGCCTATTTGTTCAGGAATAGATTTAAGTCTTCCTAAGGCAATGATTAGCCCATTATAACCAGTCACCTGCTCTGAAGTCATTCAAAGAAGTCTGATTTTGTGTATGTATAGACTAGATTCGTCTAACTACTACGCCTATGTCAGAAAAAAAGGGAAGTTAAATTCAAAAAAGGCAGCGTACATTGCCTAATTTCTAGCAGAACAGTCTTGGGTCCAGTAGACAGTATTTCAACCCTGCTCAACTGGGCCATGGCATTCAAATAATTAACACTGAGGTGATATTTCAAACAGAAAATATTTCATTCTGCTACAGTTTTTAATTAATTGTAAATCTCTTTGCTGAAAAAAACCACAGGCTCTGACACATTATTTCCTGTGAATATTTCCAAGTTAGTATTTAATCTCAGTCCCAATGTCAGGATATAGTGCTAGGAATGAATCAGTTAAATACTTTGCTAGATTAACAGTGTCTGAAGCTAGCGTTTTTAACTTTCAGACTTTGACTATATTGGTTTTTAAACAAAAGCATAAACAATCAATTAAACACATAAAAAGTGACACAACTGCTTTTTAATTCCCCAAGCTGCCTGGTGTGAAAGTTACTTTTTTTTTTTTTTTTTTTTTAAATTTTTACTCCAAGCCCAACTCCTAAGGACAATTTAGCCTGTCCAGCCCTCCCGAGAGGCAGTACCACAGATAGGGCAGGAGGCGGCAGCAAAGCTTAATGAATTGATTCTCCTTGGTGTGACCACAGCACACATTGAGCCAAAGTGCTCAGCTATACCAGGTGATTTGTGCCTTCAGAATTCCAGCTAACTTAAAAATAGATGTGTTATTTTCTCTTCTGCTGACAGGATATCCATGCATGGTTAAAACCAGGCACAGACTCGATTGGGAATTTTGGCTCTATGTTCTTTGCAGAACTAATTATGGTACACAGAAGCACAGTGCTCGGCTGGAGACTGACATCCTTGTCAATGGATCATAAGAAGCCTACCAATAAATGAATACAACTGCTTTCTGATGTACAAACCAGTCTGCTTTCAAGACTTATGAATGTCTGTCTTCACATCTGAATAGCCAATCCAGACTTTCAAAGATTGAACAGCCATTCTATAGCCAACAGGTGGGTCAGACAAGTTCTCCTCTAATCTCTCCCCTTACACATACAGAACACTTGCCAAAATCTGCAAAACCCAGTTTCTGGGGAAAACACAAACCAACCGATCAACCAACATCAAACAAACAAAAAAACCCCCCATTAAAATCAATTTCCCTTAAAGTTGCATGTTTACTGTAGTTTTGATTACCTGACTTTTTAATTATTTGTTTGCTTTTTACTATGTTACCAATAAAAAACCCCAAGTATAATATTTCTTATAACATGAACTGCAGCAAATTCTTCTCTCTGAATGTAAACGTTTTCTGTATTCAGTTGCAATGACAGACAAACTTGCTGGAAGCTTTGTAAATGTGGAACAACAAAGCCCCAGTCAGAAGGTAAACATATTATATATAACTTGTCCATAATATTTTTTAAAAAACAGTGACCACCTTCAGAGAAAAAAAAAAGTCATCTTTTGGAGCAATATGCACTTGTAAAACATTTCTTATATATTCATCAGTGGATTCTTTTTTTTCTCCATGGCTTTAAACATCTGGAAAAACATGAAAATAAAAGTTCTACTGCTACATTTTGGGGGGGTGGGGTGGTGCATACTTGCATGTAAGAGTTTAAATAGCTTCTGAAATGAAGCTCTAATTGACAAAGAACACCAACTATTACCCTCCCTTTATTCTGACCTGCCCATCTTCAAAAGCTTCTCAGGTCTTTCTTTTAAATCCCAATACTGCATCACCTACTTTAAATTGCATCACCTGCTTCAAATTTAAATTGTGCAGTACATGGTTCTCTCTGGAGAACAGTCATTACTAAGCTCAAACGTTATTTGAACCTACCCATTTTTTGGTTTTTTTGCCACCCATGTGTGGGGTTTTTCCACTAGTATGATAAGTGTAGTATAGTACAGAACTAAAGCAGAGTAAGTGTCATGCAAAACCAGATATTTGCATTCCATGCGACATCAATTTTGGATTTTTTTTCTTACAAAAATAAACACCAAATTAGTTATCTTTCAATAACTCAAAAATAAACTGGAATAATGACAGAAAAGATAAAAGTGGTAGAGCAACCCCCTCTTCTCCACCCCCAAATTTAAGTCTTAGAAGAAACTATACAGTATATGAAAAAAAGTATGATATCTATAAAAATCAAACATTTCCTGGGGAAGTAGTCTAATATTTACTGCACCTCTTTGTAAAAGCACCATTCCATTGTTCCAGTAACATCAGATAATGATTTTGGCTGGCCTCATCCTGACCTATATTTATACGCCAAGGCATTTATCAACTTTCTAAAGACCCAACAGACATATTAGTATGTAAAAGGAAGTAGATTTCCTTATAACAAGTGTTTCTTCCTGATATTGGTTCGTATCTTGAAGGAAAACAAATAGTACCACAGTCCACCCAGACTTTTTTTTTAAAAATCTTCCTCAATATCCAGCAAGAAAGGTCATGGAAATGCTTTGGGAAAAAATTTTTCACAGATTCACAGAGTGAAAAAAAAGAAACAAAACATTAAACTCAAAGCAGAATATAAGCAGCAGAAATGGAGATTTACATTTAATAATTTCCACTGGATTAAAAGGAAAGCATCAATGAAGACCAGCAAAAATACTTTTATGTCAGCAGAGAGCCATCCAAAAATCACAGAATCAACAAACAATAGAATGGCTTGGGTTAGAAGTGACCTTTAAAGATCACTCAACCCCACCCAGCCATGTGCTGGGACACCTTTCACACGCTGCTCAGCGCCTCATCCAAACTGGCCTTGAATGCTTCCAGAGATGGGGCTTCTACCACTCTGGGCAATCTGTTACAAGAGTTTCACCACCAGCATCATAAAAAATTCCTACCTTATGTCCAATCTAAATCTTCCCTCTTACAGTTTAAAGCTATTGGCCCTTGTCAATAAAGGACTTAGTAAAATCACTAATACAGGTGAACAATCGTCATTTTGGTTCTTGTACAGAGAACCCACACAAGCCAGAAGCAGTTACGCACTGGCCACTTCCTGAAGAGGCAGTGGTACATACACACATATGGAAGGACAAACTGTTCTATCAGCCTAGAAAGAAAACTCTCTGTAACAGAACACAGCAGGAAAGGAGAACTGTGGCAAGCAAAATCACTGCATCCTTATAAAGAAGCTGTGCCCTCCCAAAATGTAAGCATTTTCCACACCCAAATACTGTATTTAAAATAGATCCAAGTGCTACAAAACAAACAAAAAAATCACCTAACCTGTTAGGTTAATGCTAGAGCTCATGTATAACAACTGTTTGGGAGACATGTCATGCTTTTACATGACTGAGTGCACAGCTGAGTGCTGCCACTGCTGTCTGTAACACAGGAATAAGGAAGGGCTGCCACCATAATAACAGTTTTCCTCATGTGATGGTGTAGCACTGAAAAAATCCCAACCCCTCTCCTTAGGAGCCCATCTATCATTGCAGATAACTAGGAATCCATTTATCCTGTATGCTTGCTCTACAAGAAAGCCAAGAAACTGAATAAATGAAGCTGTTTTACAGAAAAGAACGGTTTAAATACCCCTGGAAAAAAAGTGGTACTATTATTGAATTGCTGCTCCATAACATTTCCATAAAAATGCACCAAGAAGGGATATGAACACTTTCCATATTTAACCGACAGTCTAACTCATTGAAAAGATTAAAAATGTGAAAAAGAATAAAATTTGCAATTCACTGTGGAAGAAAAAAAGTAAAGAATAGAAAAGGCTAATCATTTATCTGTCCATCTCTTGTGTGGTATTAGTAAGTTAGTATTAAAATTTTGGTGTATAAAGTATTTTTAGAAAACTTTATACAAATTAGAAGTTCTTACCATGCAAGTTTCTGTTCTGTTGGGATCCTGAATGTAATACATTGTCAGCTTTTTTGGTGCACAAGTTCTGTTCACTGTAAAAGAAGGATACATGTAATTTGAAGGGTTAAACTGCTGATGTATTATCACAAACTACATTGCCCTGAGGGCATATAAATGTTAAAACCTTCCTTATGTAAAACTGACTCCTGTTATCATCACTTCATTTACAGAAGATACTTAAGACGGTACAGGTGGCCCTTCAATTCTTTTAACACTGCTCCCCCATGTGACATGTTGGCTGTGCTGATGCAGAGAAATTTAGGATGACCTGAATCCTTTAATACAGCCAGGTACACTAAAAAAACCTGCAGTTTGTGAGACTGGTGTTCCCAGTTTGTTCTCACGATTGGACTCCCACTCATCCTGGAGTACACCATCAGTACAGCAGCAGGATGCACAGTACGTACCACATAAAAAGCAAATTTTCTTAACCTTAATATCACATCAGCTAATTCCCAAAGTTATCAACAGATAAAAATGATGCATCATCTATAAGAAAGAACCACCACTTTCTCATATCATAAACCAAAGAATTTCATAAAAATTTCAGAAAGTACTTCTTAAGAGAGATTACTGAGAAAGCAGAATATTTGGGTACCTGTTTTCTGTGGTGATTTTCAAATGGAGCAGACACCAAATTTCAAATTGTCACCTAATTCAATTTATTTGTAAGTTTGACCTAAAATTGCCACTTTGGTACAGCGAAAAAATATTACCCATGTGGCACTATAGTTTCCAATTTATCATCTCTGAAAGAAATGCATTTTCCAGTATTTATAGTTTACACCCTGAATATTTTGAAGTTAAACAAAAATACAGCACCTTACTTACCAGCTCCCCAGGACCATGTCAAGTTGGGATCCAAGTATCTCCACAGAGACTCCACATCATCTCTGGGCAACATATTTGTTACTAGCATACATCAATTCTTTGGAAGTTTAATAAGGTTTGGCTATTAACCATTTTTTTTTTTTTTTCGGTTTCAGTGATTTTACAATTTTCAACACATTTCTTTTAAGCAGGTCAATCAATTATCAAGTGATCAATATAATATCTGAGGTGCTCTAGAAAACTGAATTTCAGAACCATGACCAGTAACAGCATAGACTAGTTACCTACTGCCATTCCCAGCTTCTTGTCAGGGGCTTGTCTGTACAACTATTATAGATACTATTTATATAGGCACTTGTATTCCATTACAGATGGCAGGTTACCCACAGTCTAAATGAAATTGTAACTACAGAAGAGTAGCAATTATTTCAGATTAATACACCCTCCCTCTCAGCAGGGCTTAGCAATTCTGGCTTAGCGCCATAATAATGTGGCTCCATGCCTTCCAAGCACAACTAGTGTTGCAGCCTCAGAGTGAAGGTAAATTTAACACTTAAGTGTCCACACCGTGATTTCTAGATACATCACTAGCTTTCTATATACCTGACCTCAAATACAAAGCTCCAAAGCATGCTCTTCTAGTTTTTTGTTTGTTTGTTTATTTGGCGTTTTGTTTGTTGGTGGTGGGTTTGGGTTTTTTTGGGGGGGGGGGGTGTGGGGTTGTGGGGGGGGGGGGGGGGGGGGGGAGGGTTGGGTTATTTGTTCTTATTACAACAACTTATTTTCCTGTAAAGAAAATCTATATGAATTTTAAGAGCATTTGCATTACCTCCAGGAAGCACTTTCTTTAACATTCTTGACATCTGCTGGATTGATTCCTTCAATAACAGGCGAATCCAGATTTGCAGATCCATTGCTGATATAATCACTGCTTTCATATCCAGATTCTGTCCTTGGAATTTGCCAGTTATCACCATGGATTTTTCTCTCTGCAAATCCTTTGCTTTTTTCAGCATTCCCTTTTCCCTCCGAATCCAGTGAACTTCGACTTCCTGTATCCTGCTTTGTTTCATCTTCGTAGATAGTCATTAAACTTTTCTGGATTTGGTTCTCTTTCGACCAATGGCTAAGGCTTCGCTCCTTTTCATGCTTAGATTTACTGTTCAGATTTGCCTTGTGCTTTGGGCTATGCTGTTTTTTCTCAGTCTCACTGAAAATGCTGTCTACGTTTAGTGTCTCTCGCATTGGTTTCCAACCTTTACTTCTGCTTCTGCTGATGATGATACTCCCTTTGTCCCTAGAGTCTTGACTGGTGTCTGTATCATAGCCACTGACACCATCAGTTCGGTTCCTGATGGCTGGTTTCTCCCCAGCGGGAAAACCTTCTGTTCTATGCGATCCAAGCACCTGTACAGAAAGCTTTGCTTGGTGAGGCGCAATGTCATGCTTATAGGAGCCTTTTCCCTGGCTGCTGTATATGCGCTGATCAGCACAGTGTCTAAATCCGTTTCCAACTGGAGAAGATCCTGACTTCACACTGGAAGCATCTTCTCCAATCAAATCTTACCAGAAAAAGAAAAAAAGCTCCACTGAAGCTCTCATTAATGTTTATCTTACATTGTTCCAGACCTTACATTTCTCAGACTATCTTAACAAATTCAACACATTTCAGAATACTGACAAGTGAGAAACTCTCATCTTACAGTGTATTCTGTTAAAAGGAGAAAAAAAAATTATCTGCATAGATAGTCTCAATGCTAAAAATTTATTTGACCCATTGATTTTCTGGTCATATTTTTAAAATGTACCTCTTGGTCTCCCAGACTCTCTTCTTGGTACTCTGTCTACGTCCTTTCGTAAAGATGAGAAGTTTTTCATATCGGCAGCTTTCTGAGCACACTCTCTGGATATGTCCTTTAGCCTGTCCTTTTGATCACTGTAACCTAACTTAGCTGCAAAAATTACTTTTTGTCAGACATCGTTACTAGAAAGTCATTCATCATCAAAACACATGTGTATTTATGTACCATAACATTTAATATTAGTACTACTAATGAATTATGTAGCAGATTAAGAAAATGAGATGTGTAGTAGATACTGAATGGAGCTAATGAAAATAAAGCAGCATTATGTCAAGCATGTACAAGAGGTATTTGTAAGACAATGGATGCTGAAGACGTTTTCAAAGCATATGCTACTTTCAAATTTTATTAATTATATTGAAAAAAACCTGAATGTTTCATCTTGTCTAAATGTGAAGCTTTACTTTTAAGAAAACACTGGAACTACCGTTTATGAAAATGAATCTATTTCCAAAAAGGTAAATAATGACCATTTTTGAGTCATCACTCCATCAAAAAAAGTTAACAAGCTAAGCATTCTCAGTTTAAAAAAAACTAGGAATTCAACAATAAAGACAGAGGAGAAACATCTCAAAAGAAGGCAGCATCCCCCTGCCAAGTGTTGAGAGTTCAGAGCAAAGGCACTGAACAAGTAATGCAGAGCTTGATTTGCTTGAAAGCCTAATACACAGATAGAATGGGTTTTAAACAGGTAAGACAACTTTTTTTACTGTTCTTTCCAAACAAAGTCCATTAATATACAGGACTACAAATAATGCTGCATATAACAACATTGTTGAGGAACAGTGCTCCTCAAACAGCTAACGATCAATAGGGCCATACCACATGTTCCAACAGATCAATCAGCTTCAAGTTTCTAACATGCCTTTTAATCAAGAATGTGATTGGAAGGCATGATGTTTGAGAAATGGGATCAAGACCTTGAGAACGAATTTAGTGCAGGAATAATGAGGGGTAATACAAAAAAACTTCATGGCAGATATTCCTTAAACATTAGCTGTTATTCACGGATTCATTCAAGACAACAATGGAGTGCTTCCTTTAGAAATACTTCTAGCCAAGAGGTTAGCACATACCTTATATGCTACCGACTGAAATACTTCATTTATAAGACATCTTTGGTTTTTTTTCAGGGATAGAGAATACATACCTGGACCTCTACCACCACTAGCTTGAACACGGCTTCTATTGAATGTTGAACTATCTGGTTGAAGTTTTTTATTACTTCTTTGATTAGCGGGGTCGCCAATTCCATTCTCTTTCATGTGGTCTGATTTAGGAGCAGAATGCTTTTCAAATCCTACCAAATAACATAGCTATCTTTAGAAATTAAAGGCTTCCTAATTTAAAGATTCCAACATCTAAATTTTAAAAAATAAGAAAAAAGTTTTTAATAGCACATTAAAAGAAAGAAAGAAAACAAAAGAAACCTCCCCAAAAAACCCCCCACATCACATTTCAACATGCTGGGCAATAAGGTTCTGTAATATTTTATATATTGCTGTATTTATAGTGGTAGACTGCAGTGGAATAGGGTCCTCAATTCTTCCTTCCTAGGAGCGGTCTACGTCCTATTTCTATGCATCATATGAAGAACATGTCAACTTCAATTGGCCTTTTACGTGACGTTTAACATTAAAAAAACCCCACAACACAAACCCACATCAAACCACCCAAGACAGCAGTACAAAAAACAGAACCAGAAGACTTGGTTCTAACATACTGAGACCTATTAAAGCCTGTACTACAATAATCTCAGAGAAAAGTTTCCTGCAGCTCCTTCTGATTTTTCTCAAAGTTCTGAATTGTGCTCTGTGTGCATGTATACATACATAAAAACAGGCTTTCTCCAAATAAATCTCTGTATTTTAAGAAGCTTTAAAGTATCTTCGTGTAGCATTTTAAATGCATCAATACACACATAAGAAGGTCCACATATACAAATAAACGATTTTCTACAATAGAAAATCGTTTTTCCCCCACTATCCATGAGTCTTACTTTGTATTCCCTTATGAGACAAAAAGTTCTAATATTGAATATATACACCAATATCTCTTTTCTTTTGAGACACTTTAGATAATTGCTGATATAGGTATTTAAGAACAAAGCAGCTAATCCATTAACCTTCTCCTTTTATAATCCCTATTTCAGAAATATAGTAAACACTGTTATTAAAAAACCTCGTATCTATCTTAATTACCCAAGTCTTCCCCGTTTCTTCCTGCTGCTTTGCTTTGAGACCAGTGAATAATCTGCTTTGGAGCATCTTCTGGCGATACAGCTGTGCCATCTGGGTTAGCATAAAATAGCAACAATGGCTGAAAGTGACATCGAATGCACCTGGAGACCACATCTTTCCATTTTGTTCCGATCTAAGAAAAACAAACAAACCAACCATAAACCCCCAAAATTTTATCAACAGCATTTAAACCCATTATGGAAAGGATAGTTTATTAAGCAATAGGTACCTAATGCCTAAAACCTAAGGTACATTAAGATTCAACATTTCTGCACACAAGTTTATTTAAATTGTGACAAATCTAGAACCGGTATTACTGGGCTAACAATGAAAACAGCAACACTATGAATACAGCTGCCAGTAATTAAGTCTTCTTTTTCACTAAAAGAAGTACAAATTGAACACACAAGTGCATTAACATTCTGAAATGTTTGGCATTTGGAAGTCAGAACTGTAAAATAGTGAAGGCTATTCTAAAATTCATTTGTGAAAACATTTACAATACAGTTTATTTTACCAAATACATTTGTTTGACTTGGAACTTCAAGTTCAGTATCAGAAAAATGTATTCTAGTAAAAGAAAGATCATTAAATCTGGTAGCAGTAAAACTAGTATTTACCTCTTTCACATTAGCATCATCAAAGAGCACCCATTTGCAACTCTTGGTGTGAAAGGCAAAGGCACAGTAATGTCGACTTGTGTAGCAAATCATTCCGACAAGAAAAAGTTCACTGTTTTTGGCATTTTCATCTGTAACCCTATAAAACAGCTGTAAAATGGTTATGTATTTTAAAATGTGTAAAACATTTAGCATCAATTTGCAGACCTATCACTGCCATTTCACCAAGGCAACTGAAATATCATGTTGCATTATACAAATTTTCATGAGTATAAATAGTGTTTTAGCAATTACTACGTCTATTTTAGCATAGTTGAAAGGATAAAACCATAACACACTAGAATAATTCCACAAATGTTGACCTCAGCATGATATTCCTAGATTTTCAACTAGGAATTCACCTGCAACCCTCTTTGTACTCAGGATTCAAACCAACACCTCTGATTGGACTGTCCTCCTCTCACAGAAACTACATCAGTCAGCACATTATAAAGAACAATAAAGTTCAACTGTGGTGGGGTTTTTTTGTTTGTTGTTTTTTACATACATATGTATATATATATTTTGTATATTTACATACACATAAAACACCTTTAAAATTAAATTCTAGAATAAGCAAATAGAAAGTTTTCGGTTAGATACCCCAGGAAGATAAAGCTGTGTTGCCAGATTCCGCACAACCTCTTCCGTCAGGTCAGAGTGTTCTGAATCCCAGACCAAACCAATTGTGACAATCTCAGGGCAATTCATAAGAACACGACGAATTTTTATTTTTTGACCACAGTTACTCTAGAAAAAGGAAAAAGTGTTATGGGAGGGAAAATAAAGGTATTTTAAGAAATGGAAGTCCAAAGTTGAGCTCCTAATCAAGAAACAGTGCAGAAAAACAACTCTGCAACTACTTCTAATTCTCAAATTTAACTGTAGTTTTTGCTTCTAACAATGTAAAGATAAAACCCTTTATCATAAAAACACTCTGATTAAGACTACAGCTAAACTTCACCATCCAATCACCACCTTGAAACAGAAAACATCCAAGTGACCATCACAATTTCTCTTTTGTTCCCCCTCCATTTCATCCTTTAAGCTTAGGTCTATACGTTCTTGTGTACTTCATAACAATGTTTACATAGAATTATTTAAGGAACAGCAATTGATTACAAGATAAAAGAGACTATTTTTGTCAATAGAAGCACAAAATTATTCCAATAGAAAACAGTGTTGTCAAGCAGTCAGAAAAATACACCTGTTCCCAGTGATTAAAAACACCTAGCTCTATACTGAGCATCAAATAAGATTAAAACATGGACCTAGACCTAGTAACTCATCTTTCTAAAGGCACCTACAATACCATGTTCATAGGTAACTGAAGCAATAATTTAAGGGCTTTTTTACCCTACGTTTGACTGCACTGAAGTGGCCATGGGTAATTCTACTTTTAGGTGAACACTTTAGTCTAATTTAATATCCTAAAATGTTTTCTCTTTTATCTTAAAGTAATGCAATGTCTTTACTTACAGGACACTTTCTGTAGTCATCAGCAGTATTTGCTGCTTGCAGCAATTCTGCAAACATTTCTGGCTTGAGACGTTCATGCCTCTCCATCATTCTTTCTACTTCATTACTGAAAAAAATAAATGTAAAAAACCGTGGATGTCCCTTCTTAAGAGTCAAAAGATTTCAGTCATTTCACAATTAACTGACTACAGGTAAAACAGTAGCAATACATACGTTTTGTCAAGCTCTTTCTACATTTTGCTTTTGAATGCCAAATACTACTTTTGGACAGTATCTTAACACGCTTTAACAAAGGAATACACACTTAATTTTCAACACCTGCAGCATTTCTCTGGCATGTTTTGTTTATTATTAGAATGTATATAGAAAAGCTCTTACCACAGGGCTGTAGTAGAAATGTAACGCACAAATTCTGTAAAAGGCAATGGGTCTGATGATGCTCCACAACTGCGACATACACACTAGAAAAATAAGAATACTTTTGTTTTTATCTACCCAGGACAGTGAAAACAAATTATTTTTAAAGCAATCAAATAAAGGTCTGACCTGTTCATAAAGTGTCATAGCAAACTTCTGATGAGAAATACAGGATTTTGAAGTGCACATATCTGTTTCGCTGTTTGGCACTAAGTGAAAATGAATCCTCTCAAGAATGTTTTCCTAAATACAAATAATAATACAAATATAAGAGCAACATTACAGTTCAATACTCCAACTACTCCTCTTGACTCCAACTAGTCCACCTACAGGTTTAACATGCATTTAATTCTGTCCCTAATCACAACTCAGTGGATGGGAATTCTCTTCATCTCAAGATTTCCAAACACCAAACAAACAGCACAAGACAACAGTTACCCAACTGTTCTTCCAGAGTGCATTCTCCTCTGAAGGAAGTGAACCTTACAGAAATTTAAAAATTTAAAAACTGTTCTTAGAGTAAGACATGGTATTAATGTCATTGCTTGCAATGACTGAAATGCTTTTTACATCGGGCCTCTCAGTTTTCTTCACCCTTTTATGTTTTTCTCTGCGTATCAATTTGATCATGTTTAGCACACACACCAACATAAGCACTGCTGACAGGAGCAATGCAAAAGCTCATAAATAGCACATGCCTGATCCCATCCCAAGTCTCACTTTTTAACCTGAAAAGAAAAAGGAAAACACAACTGTCATCTGTTTGGCCCCTAAAACAGCACGACCATTTTTTTCGTCTTTAGTCAAAAATAATAGAGGTAACAGGGAAAAATATGTGAAGGGTGGGTGTCACGGGGATGGGGTCAAGTTCTTCTTAGTGAAGCCCAGTGACGGGACAAGTGGCAATGGCCGTAAGCTGAAGCACAGATTCCATGTGAATACAAGAAAAAAATTTTTTCACAGTGAGGGTGCCAGAGCACTAGAACAGAGGTTGTAGAGTCTCCTTCTCTGGAGATATTCAAGACCCGTCTGGACACACTTCTGTGTGACCTAGTCTAGGGAATCCTGTTGTGGCAGGGGGGTTGGACTAGATGATCTTTCAAGGTCCCTTCCAGCTCTTAACATTCTGTGATAGTCTGTGAAAAAGTGAGTATATTCTGATACATCAGACTTCTGACTACGTCAAGAATCGAAATACATTTCAGATGCAGCACTAATGAGAGATTCTCTTTCATTACTGCAATCCATGAACTTGACTGCAAAATCTCCAACAGCCACTTTCAGGAGTTCTCCATGGGATTTTTCTAGGTATGTAAAAATGCATTTGGCAGGTAGGTAATCATTTGGAGATACTTCAAAAGGATGTCCAAAGCTGAAAGTAATCCAAGCAGCAACCATATTTTCTGTTCCTCATATCTGTGTCTGAAGGTTCATACTGGGTTATTTTCTGGGTTTTTTTGTTTTGTTGAGTTGTGTTTTCGTTTTGTTTTAATCTGTTACTTGGTTCTCATTGTCTAATACAGGACTTCTTAGGCTTGTTTACCACTGTTTTATGCAATTTTGAGTCACCTTTTACAGTCACAGTAATGGCTCATGTTTTGCAATAGACATTTCACAAAACTAGAAAGTTAATTGCAGCAAGAGTCAAGATCTTCACGTATTCATTCATTCACTCTTGGACAAGAAAATAGCAATCTCTTCTGCAGGAGACATCAGTAATGAGCTGGGTAGTTATATCAGAACATTTCAATAGTTGATGAGAGAAAACATGGAGGAACAAACTATATATTAAAATCTATAAGTGACTCTTCTTCCAAGAAGACACTCTTCTATCCATTCAAAAACTTTCAGGAGCAATTCAGAGTTCACAATCATCACCAATCTCCCATAGTAACGATGTTTCATATATCCCTCTGCCTGAGCTACAGAATTAGGGAAGAAAGTGCAGAGCATATGCAAGATTATGCCATCCCACATGACCATACGATCTGTGTGTCTATTCCCCTATACCAGCATAAAGACAGACAATAATAATGTCACTTGTATGCCACCTGTGAGCCTGTAGCTACCAAAACAACAAAGCAGCTTGGCATCCACAAAACTAACCTAATTCTGCTCAGACATGACAAAGAATACTTACAAAGCATTCTGCTGCATCATCCATGAATCCAAGCTGGAAACGCTGTTCATCCTTAAAACTTTCTGCCAGGGCATGTCTCACATTATCTGATGGGAGTGCTTTTTCTCGACTGTGCTGGAATTGTGAAAATATTGCCTAGGAAGAAATATTATTACTTAGCTCCATTAGCCACTTGATACAAAACACATCATTTCCTATGCAGCATGCCTAAACAGCAAATAAATAAAATCTCTTTAAACCCATGAAATTTTAGAAGTTACTGTTTTCTCAACCTTACTTCGGTTCCATGTTGCTACTCATTCCATTTTAAGTCACGCTGTCAAACAGAATTTTGATTCAGGAGAAAAACAAAGTATATAAAATGCAAGTGATTGACTTTAGCTCCCAGAAGAAACACAAACTCCAGACTGTAATTATGCAGCTTTTTTACTGTGGCCACTGGAATAGCAGTTCATGCATACGTATCTCATCTTTACAGATGGTGTGGATTTCTTAGGGCGTAAGGTAATACCACTCAGGTTAGTTTAACACCCACCATTCATTAATTAAACATTTACACTACTACTTCAGAGAGCAGCGTATCTTTCTCAAAATTATGGAGATGCAAAAAAAATCCCATAAATTAGATAGAATGCTGATTATCCTTGCTATTAAATCAGCACTCTGCTGAACTAATGCACACAACACAAGAAAACAGGTCATTATTTGCAGTCCCACAACATGAGAACATATTGCACTTGATTTTTCCTTCATTTCCCAGAAGAGATAGTTGGCTACTACTTTACTTTTTTTGGCAGAAATGCACATGCAAGTGACTTTAACGTTTAGCAAGTAGAGGAGGTTGATTTTCAAAGTACTGAAAGCTAAAAGCTATCAGACAAATGAGAAAACATTTGCAAATACTAAAGGGTGCATTCCACTGTCAAAAATTGTAAGTAAAATTTTAGAGAAAAATGAAGAGAATAAAGACAAAGAAAATCAGAAGCCATGTAAAATAAGTAGGGATATGCATTCTTCACATAGGCCTCCTATGACAAACAAAAATAACAGTGGGACAGAAGGCAAAGATACAACAGATAAGCAAATTTTCCATGCTAACAGAAAGTAGTGTTTGAACCATGATGCATTCCAGAGTAAGCATCTGTCAAATATTTAAACTTCGCTCTCATAACAAAAAGAAAGGATAAAAATTACAGTCAATATCTTAATGTAAACATTCAACATTAAGTTTTTAACGGATCTGGTAATACAAGTTAACTCTGATTTGAAAACATTTATCACTTCCCATTTTGGCTGCTAGGTCATTTTTGGTATGCAACAAAGCCGTACATGTCCAGCTAAAATAAAACAGTACAGATAAGCAGTTGTGCAGGTATGTATGCTCATTTTAGTGGCCTGCATAGTCCAAGTTCCACCCCAGTGTTATCAGAGAAGAAACAAACATATTTAAGTCTATGAATAATGGATTGAACTGAAGTAAACCAGAACTTACTGGCCATACCTGTAGTATATAGGAGAGGTTGATATGGATTTTCTTCTTTATTAATGAAAAAGTAATAAGGCTTAAAATAGCCCATGACCACCAAAAAAACCACACACACCAAAAAAAAAAAAAAAACCAACAAAAACAATCCAAGTCACAAACAAGTTACTGAAATGCATCCGTATCCACCACATACACTTCATGAAAATCAAAATGCCCCAGATTCTGAACACAGAAGAAACAGAAACACCCAACCAGTAGCTCTAAAAAGCCAAGAGAGCAAAACCAGGAGCATACAGAATGACTGAGGACAGATACTTCCAAATGAGTTAACCACAACATTTTCAATTCAGTACCTAGGCTACTGGCTATGGAGTTAAAAAGATCACAACTCTATTGTTAAAACAGCAACTAATTCCATTATAACCAATTTCAGAACAGGCAACAATACCACTTCTAATCAGTATTCTTAGTAATGTATCAAAATAGTAAGAAATGACAGCCCAGCCAATGCAAAATATTCAGGTACAGTAAGCCATTAAGATGAATCGCACAAGAAGATGCATCATGGGAGTAACAAATCCCTCAAGAACAGATACTTGAAAGAATAAAGAAAATTTCAAGTCCTAAATTACAGCAGCCTTATAAAGCAGCTGAAGCTAGTGTATTGCTTTGGAAGGTGACTTAAAAGTCATGCAAAACCTACCTGTTGTACTGGAGTACAAAAACTACAGGAAGAGAGAGAGTAGTAAGGTACAGCAAGTAGTATGTTTGGCTTGAAAAAACATCTGGTCTTCATAAGTGCACCATTAGAACAGAACAATTCATTACGTAGAGTTGGAACACAATATGAGCACTACCATCTTCATGTTTCCAGGCACAGTGAAGCTACTACATTAGGTTTTTTACTATAATTTCAGTGTTATGATTAGTCATTTAAAGCATATAGTGGAACACATACATTCTACCAATTGTCACCCTTCAATCCCTCTTCATTTAATGTGGTCCCAGTACAGCATTGAATGAGACCATGTATGACCAGAACTTCACATCTAATATGGGTCAAATCAAAAGGGAAAAGGCCATAAAGTTCAGTTTATATTATGACATCAGACATGAACATGAATTCCTATACACACAAACCTCCAGGAAACTAATGCTGTCATCCCAAAAGAGAAAAGATTTCATTTGAAAACATAGGTGCACCTGAGTTATGGTCTGGACTTCAGGTACAAATGAGATCAACTGTTCAGCACACAGAAGAACATGATACATATCAAAACAGTGGTGAAATAAAAAGTTGTAACAAGTTCTGGAGACTCAAGAACTTGTTAAAAGGTTGTTATAAAAGCATCCAGGAGTTTGCCTGAATATGTGTTGTCTCAACTTATTTCCAACTTTTTGGCTTTTTAAAATAAACCATTTTAACCGAAGAAATAAAATAGCATCTTTTAGAAAGAAATGTTTGGAAAAAGACATTCAAAGCCAGCTGTATCATAGAGCAACCATGATAAACACTAGAAATAGCTGAAAAAACTACATGGGACATGGATTATACACCTCCTGAAAGATCAAACAAATGTCACTGCAAACTGCTGGCCTAAAACTTTTATTCATTAGCAAGGTTTGGTTTGTTAATCATCCTAAAAATAAAATTGGCTCATCCTTGCCTACAGTTAGCAACATAATAAAACACTCCAATGAACCACATTTTCAAATACTGTTGTCCTATTCAGCTCCCTCCAGATGAGCAAATCCTAGTTCTGTATATCACTGTATCTACTATCATATTCCACTACATATTCTAGTCCTGTCTTAGACTCTCAAAAACATATTGTCAAATTGCNTTCCCCTATTCTTTTTTTTTTTTTTAGTATTATTTTTATCCCAATGAAACAAGAGATATCATGCTTAGTTATTTCCCTAGTCACTGCAGGCAAATACCAGTGCAGCAAAAGCAGTAAGAACCTAACAGAATTCCACATTTGTCTACAGACTTCAGATGAGTTACAAAACCATTTGAAGTGCAAGTTCTATGTGCTGGTTAAGATACGCAGATCTGACTTACTTTCAAACACTAAAAAGTTACCAGCTTTCCTTTGTTCTCCAGTTTACTACCTGCCTTTCATCGCTTTGAACAATTAAGTTCAGTACCATTACCAACAACTCACAAATAAAAAAAAGAATCCTAAGACCTTACCAGACAGTAACAGTTACTGTAAAACAACTGTATTCCAACACTACAGGAAAGAACAAAAGCATATGCATGAAAATAAAAGTCTCAGAGAGGCTAGTTACAAATCATCAAGAAGTCATGCTGTCTATCAACAGACAAAAACTTTACATTTAAGCAGGCTACAAAATTTGTGTACTGTAAAATTTCTTCTTCAAAGACAAGAAAGATTTGTGTTACAAATGTCTGTTACAAGTGTCCTTAAATTTAAACTCCTTCTTTACACAAGAATGAGTCACCTAGACATATACATATTAGGGATATAAATTAGTAAATATTAGTTATATTATTTTTTCCCCTCATTTTGAAAGATGCTTCTTCCAAAATTACTTACCTTTAAAGCACAAAATATGCACGCATCTCCCTGACACACATGTCCAGTTAACCCTCTTAA
The DNA here is from genome assembly GCA_013399015.1 of Galbula dea. Classification (NCBI taxonomy): domain Eukaryota; kingdom Metazoa; phylum Chordata; class Aves; order Piciformes; family Galbulidae; genus Galbula; species Galbula dea. The sequence goes on along the minus strand of VWZX01002149.1, from coordinate 6,976,745 downwards.
ACTTCGTCGAAATATGTCAAGTTGCCATAAAACCTATAAAAATAAAAGTTTCACAGAAAGTAATGAGTTCTGAATGTTCAGTTCTACATTTAGCACAGCAACATATAGTACAGTTTGGGTTTGTTTTTTTAATTTCACATAGCATTTAGAATTCAAGCACAACACCACTACAAGAATTATGGTCCTTTCCCATTATTTTGGTAAACTGTGGAGGTGAAGTGGAAGGTTTGCATTCACCACTCAAAATAATCTCCAAACCTCAGTTCTGAAGGTTAAATAGAGGTTAAGAGAGGAGAAAAAGGAATTCCTCCTTGTAAAAGAACAGTCACCAAACATCAGCCACAATCTGACAAAAAGCAGTAGGTTGCAAAGTAGTAGGATTGTGTGAAACTAACTAAAAATGACTTAGGGTTTAATTTTAGGGCAGCCTAAGGGAAAATTGCAAAAACCGCAAGAGAATATAGGTCATGCTGTTCCCACTGAATGTAAATCAGCAAACTCATTCTACTAAATCTATTGTACATTTTTATTTTGAACATATTTAGATACCATACACATCACACAGATACATCACTCATATATCCTATGTTTAAGTCCATACTGTTTTTAAGACTCTCAGTTTTTAAGGAAGTCTATGCATCTATTAAATCCTCTGCTAGTTTGGCAAATAATTATGTGCAATTTGAAAGTGATGAGTTCCAAAATTTAAGCATTAAAAAAAAATTCTATTTAACTTGCACAAACTAGAAATTTGTTGTTAATTTCTAGATTTAAAAAACCTATAGTATAAACTGAATTGTGCCTGGTATTCTGACTTGCAGACAATGTGGAAAGGCTAGCACTGCTCTGTCACAGAATTAAGTACATCCCCATATTCTCTGTTATAAATAGGCTTGTAAAAACTCAGAGTTTTAGCATGCTAATGTCACTGTACTGTTAAAATATACCTGAGAGACCTAAAGAGCCAGTATTTTTTCAAATACAGCTCATATAAGAACAGAACAGTGTGGAAGTAAACACATGCAAGAAGCTGGCTGGCAATACATATGCATACAGTAAAAAGTCATATTTCTTTGGTATCAAGTGTATCTCCTACTCTTAATTCCATAAATCTTTCCTAAGATCAGAATCAAAGCTTTCAACTAAATGTTCATCTTCTGATATGTCCCAGTAACACAGACTTATGTGCTAATTCTGAGTAGACGGCATTTTAATTGAAAGTGTCCTAGACAAGCAGTAGTAATGGCTGCCCCACATTGAAGTCTCTTGTGCATTTTGCCAAGCAATAAAACTGCTGTTTGACAGAAACAGTTTTAAAATTCAAGCAGCAAGTTTTGAAGTTGAGTCAAATTGCCAAATACAAAAGGAAAGTTCTTCTGATATTCTTAATGCATGGAAACAAAATAACATGCTGCCATTTTTTTCAGAAATAGATATTTAACTCTCAATCAGTTCCTTAAAATGAAATGCTAAATAAAATTACTTCCACAGTTGTTTTTTTTTCCTGCAACTGCCATTATTTTTTTTATTATTAGGAAAGCCCATTTCAAAAATGCAGGCTATTCTGTCTTACTTGGAATCATTAATAAGTTTAACTGAGAAATTTATTTTGAAAACATTACATTGAAAAACATGCTTTATTTTCCTGTAGATACACATACTAGAATACAAATGGTAAAAAAGCATTGCCAAGAAACACCTTCCCCACTATGACCATCTAAGCTGCTACAAAACCAGAACTGTTTACTAAATCAAGGTTTTTTCTTACCTGAACAGCACTATTAAGAAAGCAGCTGTTTTGTCCTGGTTCATTTAATAAGCCTTTTGTGGGTGCCAGGGACAGTATACTTCCAGGCTGATAAACTTTTCCAAGGTTACCTCCAGGTTTTCTTAAGAATTTCACCCATGCCATTATCTTTTAGACTTTATAACTGCAATTATTTACACTTCAGTATTTAAGGATATGATGGGTACAAGGCAAAGATGACAGTCCTAACAGAACTGCTCTAAAGTCATGGGATTCCATTCAGCTCTGTGCAAGAGCTGAATTCATTGGTTTAAGTCCACTTTTCAAGAGCAGCTTTCAGCTATCTATCAGGATCAGCCTCTCAGTTAAAATATAGCTACACAAAAGTTTTTCTCTCCGATTTAAAAACAAAAAGTGTCCAGTTAACATTAAAACTTGTTAGAAGTTATTAGAATACTACTGATAGTACTGATTATGGAACTTGCACAGTAATTGACTTCTTAATTGTATAGTATTGCAAGTTTATATATATATATTTATAAAAATATAAATATCACAAAAATAGAGAGTTCTTGATAGGCATTATAGCCCTGTTATCTCAATTTGTTCCATCTTCTTTTTACTTTTTTTAACTGTGATCCACGAAATATATTCCAATTCAGAAGACTCCATGTTTATTTCATTCTCTTTCCAGTTAATCTGAAATAGAGAAAAACAGAAAATATAACAGAATTTTCCAAAACGTTTAAGATCTTCTAAATCAGAAAGAGATCATGGCCAAAACAACCTCTTAATCTAAGTGCAGATGCAATAACCAGGGAACAGGAGAAATAATTGCCACCTAAAAGTTGGTTTTAAGGCAGAAAAACTATTTTATCTGTCATAAACAATTATCTTCTTTTGATAAGCTCTAAAGACCATGATAAAATTACTGTAAATGTTCTGCTAACAATACACAACAGCTTATAAAAAGACCATATAACATGAGTTATTCTAACTTTGAACCTCCAAGTCTAATAAAATGATTACCAACTAATAAATACTTTCAATCAACACTGGAAAGCCTAAGATGGTTTTGATTTCAGTACCCTAATAAATCACATTAACTAATATGTATTTCTGTATCTTATGATTACTCAGATGATGTAGATGGATTCTCAGCTAGTACTCAGCTTTCAAAATTTTGTACTACCTAGTAAATACTACATAAATACATCATTAACCTAGCTGCATTCTCAAAGCATCCAAGAAAAACATAGGTAACAGCAGAGCAAGAACAATCTGGTAGCTGCTCAAATACCCGATTCTACGATTTTTACATTCCAACAGTAAGAGTTGCTTCTCTCACTGTTGAAGTCACATATTTAAGGTTAAATGATTCATCACCCTGAACATCACCAGGCACATGTAAAGCCCATGCAGCAATGATCTCACAACAATGGATTATTCCATTTGGCATTTAACTAAATATCTAAACATTTGAACTAATGCCACAGAACAGAATAAACTTAAATAAACCAAAGCAGTACAAAACAAAAACAAATCTTGTAGTTGAAATGTTGTATAATTTGAAGGTAACTTTCCCAGCTCAGAACAACCAAGCACATGTTCACATCAGACAGTTCTACAGTTCTCAAATATTGTACAGCTGGGATATCACATCAGTAAATTATATGACTTTCAAAAATATCTGCAGGAAGTCCTGCACCCCTGAAACATTTCCCCTTTATTTAAAAGAAACATTGGTAAATGCTTGTATAAGAAAAAAAAAAATCAATAACTGGAACCTAACCAAAAGTCCCTTTTGCCCCATGCATAATCAGATGGGGTTTGTTTGTTTACTGATGCTACTGTATCTCACCCGTAAGTAATCTGATTTAATAATACTGGAAATATAAAGTGTGATTTGTGACAGCACAGAGCAGAGTCTGAATAACTGGAAACTGACCTTGACAGTATTATGTGATAATATTCTAGTCTTTATTTTCACTTCAATAAACCCAGAAAGGAGGAAAAAAATGTGCAGGTAACTTGAAATGCATATCAGTTTAAGGTCTTACTAGAACCTTAGGTTAATTAAAATGAGTACCAACTTCAATTTCATTTCTTTTTTACACATAAAAGTCAAAAAAGTGCTCCCCAGTGTAACAGCTGTTCTACTTCAAAGGGTTAAACTCTAAGAGAACAAGGAGAGGTGAATATAAGAGTAAAACAAAGATTAAGAGTGAAAAGATTAAAGATTGTCTGAAGTTAAGTATGCAGAAGTAATGTACATGATCTGTACAGGGCAATTAAAGGAAAAAAATGTTTTTAATCAGTGTTTTCATTAGAAGTTTTCAGTACAATACATAAACAGAAAATAATGAATCACTACAATAAAGGTGAATAAAGAGTAGGCAAGGAAAAAGGTGTCTAGGGGTTTATAATCAAATATATATATGCACAAGTATGCAAAAAATACATATATACATACACAAGAAGGCAGCATCGCACATCAAAAATGCTTAGTAATACGAAGCATCATTTGGTCCAAAGTCTCCTGCTACCACAGGGAATCACAACTTTTAATTCCTAAGAATAACACTATAACTACTATTTTAAAAAATGAATAAAACTCAGAAGACTCTTAACTTTAACTCTTTCAACAATCACATAGGGTCTACTCATTCTGATTTACTATTTCTATATCGACACTGAAAAACTGACTTAGCACATTTGTGTCACAAAAAGAGCTTGCTCCATGACATACCAGACAAACTGCTTGAGCACATCTTCCTGGCAACAGAGAGTTGTTAATTCCCCTTTATATCATTTCCCATATGGAGAATTATGTAGGAGTTTCCCCACCCTCCTGCTGCTGTCCCAGAAGAGAAAACTGAAGTTAAGATGAACCATTTCTGGTAACTGGCAATATCAAAATGGGTACACTGAAGGGGAAAAAACAGACAAGAGACTGGATTGAGAACAGTACAGATGGCCTGAGGAAACAATAAGGAAATAGATGGAAAATAAGATAAGACTGTATGCCAATGATAAAAACCATAAGTTACTGGGAAAAGATGTGTTTCTGGTATTTAAATTTCATCTGGAAACACATCTCACATACTTAACTGTGAGGTTCGACTACAGCTGGCTATTTAAAGAAATCCAAGGACAGATAAGAATGACAGGATTCACTTTCAGCTAAACAAAAAAGTTGAATCCTTGCTTCAGAAGCATGTTATCTCATCTGAATTAAAGTGTAACGATAGACCCAAGGTAATGTTAAACTTGGGAAACAGAATCACAGAATCATTACGGTTGGAAAGGACCCTCNCTCATAAGGCCTGTTCTCCAGACCCCTGATTAGCTTAGTTGCCCTTCTCTGCAGTACCTCAATGTCCTTCCTATACTGCAGTGCCAAAAACTGCACACAGTACTCAAGGTGTGGCCTCATTAGTGCCATGTACAGTGGCAAGATCACCTCCCTGCTCCTGCTGGTCACACTACTCCTGATACAAGCCAGGATGCCATTGGCCTTCTTAGCCACCTGGGCACACTGCTGGCTCATGTTCGGCTGGCTGTCAATCAGCACCCCCAGGCCATTCTCTGCTGGGGAGCTCCCCAGCCACTCCTCCCCAAGCCTGTAGCACTGCTGCTGGGGGTTGTTATGCCCAAAATGCAGGACTCTACATTTAGCCTTATTAAAACTCATCCCATTGGCCTCTGCCAATCGATCCAACCTGTCTAGGTCCCTCTGCAGAGCCTCCCTACCCTCAAGCAGATCGACACTCCCACCCAGCTTAGTGTCTTACTTACTAAGGGTGCACTCTATCCCCTCATCGAAGTCATCAATAAAGATGTTGAACAGGAGAGGCCCCAGCACTGACCCCTGAGGGTCACTGTGTTCTTTTTTCTTTAAATGCAAGAAGGAGGTAACTACTACGAACACATCTGTGAAAATGACCCGTAAGACCAACAGATAAAAACTATACAACATGCAGAAAAATTTTACCTTTGTAGTTCTCTCCTTTGTAGTCACAAGTGTGGAAGAGATTCCATCAACTTTTATGTTTCTTCCTTACCATACTTACAAGCACAATTTCCCCATGTTTCTGAACAACAGATTTATGCATGGATATGGGGAAGAAGAACTGCAGAATTTATCTAGTCTATTTTAACTGCTAAGTTTAACTGCTAAGAAATACACATACTGCTTTGGAAACAAGTTCTTCCAGAACAATTTAAGTCAAAGAGCATTCATTCACTAAGAACTTCTAGAAACTAATTTTGTCTTGTATTTTAGGGATGCTCTAGAACAAGCATTCCATGCACTAAGCATTTATCTGTTGGGCTGGGCTTCAGAAAATTTATACTGATTCACTGGAAGAATTTAATAAAAAATGGTTCTGGGTTAGCACTACATTACAGTCACACTACATTATAACGTCTGCTGTTAGATTTTGCATCCACAAGATTGTGAATACAAACAATTTCAGCTATCACTCAGTGCCAATTCAAGGAACAGAAAGTAGCTGTGAAATAATCCACCTTGACACACAGTTCTTTGGCCGAGGTGACTAGAAAGTTCTAGCCTGGAGAAGGAAATTCCATTACCTTTTGTTTCTAGACTAGTCAACATAAAATTCTATGGTGCACTGCTGCTTATTCACTAGTAGCAAGAGGGGCACTGTAGACAAGCCTTGCAACAGTTCCATAAGCAATGGGATTAATTTCTGTTATCCATTTGTCACCACAGCCTCTCCCTACAGAGAAAACGTTTATAGTAGTATCTTGTTTTGAAATTTACGTTGTGCAAATATCTCAAAGTTTGGTTTGCAAAGTTTTGGGTTCTTTCAAAAAAGAAAGAAAAAAGGCCAAGATCAAAGAAAGCCATTGTGGAATACACTGTCAAGGATGTATGCTCTTCAGTCACAGCAAATTTTTGCGCATTTGGACAAAGTATTATTCCTGTGCTGACAAGCCTACCCTCATTGTAGATCGTTCCATAAACCAGAGAACTGATGCTGCTGATCAACCTTGGTTCCTTCCACTTCCCATAATGTTGGTTTAAGCTTTTAGATGACTGGGACTCAGACAACTGATTCCCTTAACCTAAATTCAATACTCTGTAGGACAACAATTAGGAAGTGAAGACTGTTCTTAAATGTCTGTGGTAAACTAGTGTTGTTAAGAGCACCACAGCATTGCTTAGCCACTAGCATTTGGAGTTCTTGGCTTGACAAGTCTTCAGTAGGTGCAATCTTTCAGCAAGACAGTTATTTCACATAGCATTACTGACATGCTATGTAAGATTTTTAGCAGCTTAGAGTTAAAGAAATATTCTTGCCCTTCAGACAATAGGGATCTATTTTGGATGACTGTTGTCAACCACAGACACTAAACACGGGCTCTGAACTCTCAAACCAGCATCTATTTATCGGTCTAAATTCTTCTACCATGCCTAATTTTAGTCAATATTCCTCGGTCATCAATGACTTCATGAAGCCCCTGGCTCTCCTTAGTTGTGCAGTCTTACAGGAGAAAATACATGCCTGTCACAAATTTCTGGTACTTGCCTTTATAGCTGCCAGAATAATAAATACACTAATTGGCAAAAATGTCTGTTATCCCCTTTCTGTTGCTATACCTTTACACCTAAGTAACTGCAGCTGGTAGTCTTTTCAATGCAAGATGTCACTAAATGAGCTTACAAACCAGTGTAGTTACTATTTTACCTAATCAAATTACCTTCCACAAGCACATCTGCAGTTGGCATCTGATATCCATTTAGATAAAACCGATGAGATACACAGCTGTTGCTGTGAATACTGCAACTCCCAGTGCCTAGCTCCTGATAGTTTTAGGTCTTACAGCAGAGTTCTCATACAGTTTTCTCCCTAGTTGGGGCATATGCCAACTCTGATCCTTACATCTTCTCACAAGGTCTCTTTCTCACAGCCAGCTGCCTGTTTTTGTGCACTTTGTAAGCACATAATCATCTTTAAGACTACTATCCCTTCTGTCAAACTGGGTGGAAACCTGCCAACAGGTTCAGAAGATGTTGACTCTGTATGCCACTGAAATTCAGCTGAAGAATGGTAATTTACATCTTCTCAGGTTCATTTTGCAATTACTCTGTGTTGCATAAACGACGAATGACAAACCTTACTCATGGCCAATGCTAAAGTTACTTTTAAGAAGCACACCTTTTGCTCTCTGTGTTGACTCAACTTTTTTTGGCCCCTGCACAAATCCTGACCCCTTCTACCTTTACTGTTGTATTGAACTGTACATGTCAACAGATCTCATTTGCTGTAAAATACACCTAGTACTTTTAGTTCGCACCAGTCTGTCTTTGAAAATTATGCTATTCGCCTCAAGAGGTGGGAAAGAAGTGTGTTTACAAGAATGCAAATTCTCACTATTTGAAACATCAGATGGAGAAAAAACCCCTCTTCATTAATAGCACTTAATTGCAATACATGTAACATGAAACAAGAACAAAACATGAGATGATCAAAAAAGAACGCTCAAACAAACAACAAAACCACATTTCCAGCAGCGACAATTAGTCTTAATCCTGCATGCCATCTGTAAGTACACCAGCCAGTGGTATCAGTTTGACACATTTTCTGCTTTGAGTCACTGACTCAAGAAGTACCCAAGAGACAAAGGGGGTTTATTCTAGAAATTTCTCCAACCAAACTGATGATTTAAAATGCACTCTTCTTCTATTTTAAAGATCTCTATTGTCTCTTCTCCAGGCCTTATCCATTTAGCTGCCCCATCAAATGCCAAACCATATGCACATCATATTTCTTTGTACCCTTTCAGAACGGGAGAATCGGAAGTGTAGATGCTATTCCAGATGGCTTTTGTATAAGTATACAACTTTTTCTTTAAGCTGTTCCAATAAAAACTTTCCTGTTTGCATCAAAACCAAAACATCAGGTTCACAGCTCAGCATCTCTGGGTTGTTAGAACTAGAAACCAACTTTAGAAACAGCAACAATGGGAACTCTGAGTAAGTACCTTAAGGAATACACATTCCGAACCCATGACATGCACCAGCATTTACAGTGAATCATCACACAAACTACTGAGATTTTTGTTTCTGTCTTCCTACTGCCTTTACATACCACTTTGTTCAGAGATTACTACGTACTCTTTCCTGAACCTCAAAAAGATAGAAGTCTCACATGCTTGCCTTTAACTTGCCAGATTAATTACTAGCCCAAACTATAACCTTGCCTTTCAGTTTTCTGTGTAACGTTTGATCAGCAACATAAGTGCAAAATACCAAGTTCTGTTCCTTCCCCAAAAGCTTTCTGATTTCTTAAGTCACTAGGAAAAACTACATAATTGAGTTACAAGGAACGGTAACAGGAGCATCATCTTTAAATCCAACCATATTTCATAGGCTTGACAAAAAAAAAGAATGTTCCGAATCTTTACAATTCATATATTTCTTCACAAATTTGTACAAACCTATCTAAAAACATTTCAGTCTAAAATTCTTATTCAGACCATCTTCCTGTTACAGCCTCAACCCATCATCATTTAACCGAGCCCCAACAAACTAACTTGTTTACAGCTAAACCATGAGGATGGTTTTGAAGAACTCTTTGTATGGTTTCACAACCATCACTATACCCGTCAAGTGACAGTTTTACTTTATGAAGCGGCACTAACCAAGCTAAAAATGACTAAGCATTGCTACCAAGATCTTGGAAAGCAATGTAACAGTAACATGTAATAGGGCTGATGTCTTGACCCTGAAGTGCTATGGGTCTTCTACCCAAACAATTCTGTCAGTAGTACATCATATACACTGTATGACTGGAAAAGACTATGAAGTTTTGATGTGAAAGTCAAGTTCATATTTCAGGTGTTTTTACTATCAATATTGCACTAGTCCAGGATAATAACCTTTTACACAAGTAAAAAAAGTAGTTTGATATTTTAAAAAGGCAACCAGTAAATACACCTTACTTTGCAACTGTTTGTTAGGGGAAGAAAGGCTTATGTATCATTTGATGAGGCTAATTTATATCCAGATTATGACACGAGCTCTCATTAATTTGATACCTAAAATCACCCTTCTGCAAGAACAGAACAGTTAATAAAGAAGTCAGTCAAGGGAATTTCCACTGTGAGGGGGAATGACATCAATCAGGCACAATACTATTCACGCGATTAAGTTTTTGCTCTTAAAATAATCCCAGTAGCTTCAAAGATAAGCAAGAGGGGATTTCTTTTTTGCATGTGCAAAATAAAGCATAAGGTAGGGATATGTAAAACTCACACTTATTTTGGGAAGGAAAAAATACACGTCGAGAGAACGACTTTATTTCCTCTGAAAATCCGATTTTAAAATATTTGCATTGAAAAAAATCAAAGTAAGGGATAAACTTAAACTTAGATCAGACGCTAAGCAAACAATTTGCATACATCTACCTAAATACCTCTGAAAGTCTCTGTATGAATACAGCAAAGAACACAGCCTCCAAATGCTGTAAAGTGATTAAATTTCAAACAGCTCCATACTACCTGTACCGGCATTTCCTGTTCTAAAGTCTTTGAAAACACTCCAGAAAAACTCGCTGTTGGGCATCTGACTACCACGTTAAACATTAACTTCACGTTCTGGCTCCCTCGCACTCGCACCGTGTCCGCACTAAAGCCATGCCCGTTTCGGAGACAGCCCACTCCTCTGCCTACACAACGCACCATCTCGGCTGACCCCAACCCACGGCGGCGCCGCCCATTACGGCACCGCATCCACGCGGGCCCCCGCCGCGGGTGGCCGCCGCTTCCCGGGCAACAGCCCCTGGCGCCCACGGCCGGTGGCTCACCGCGCTCTGTGCAGATCCGAGAGCACGGCAGAGGCGGCCCCTCGCCGGGCGAGACCCTCTGCCCCACCTCGACCCCCGCCAGACGCGCCGGCAGCCGGTGAACGGCCCGCGGCGGATACCGTCCCCCGGCTGCTACTGCCCGGCACATCTCACCCCGTCCGGCGGTGAAAAGACGGATGCCCTGCTCCCTCTTCCACAGCTGAGGACCACGGCTGCCACCGCGTCGCTTCCCGCCCCGCCGGGGACACGACCCTGCCCGACCTCCGCCGGCACCTCCTCACTCACTTGCCGTTCCCGGCTGCTCCCGCGCCGCAGTTCCTCTCTCGCCCCCTCCCGGCAACAACTCTGGACACTACCCCTCTCTCACAGCAACTTTTGCTCGCCCCCACCCGCCTGTCTCCCCAACTCTCGCGCTCCGGGGTCGGGAGGCGGGAGCGACCTCGCTCGCACGCTCCTCCCCCCTGCTACTCCCCGCCCTCTCCCGCCTGGCGGCACGCCTGCGCAATTAGCGGTAGGGAAGAGACGGACTTGCGTTTCTCCGGCGGTAGCCCGGATCTTCCCGAGCGATCCCGGCACCGAGAAGAGGGAGGAGATGCTGGGGGCGGGCCGCTGGGCAGGGGAGAAGAGATTGGAGAGCCCGGGCCAATCACAGTGCCGCTACCGCCCGCTGCGGCCCGAGAGAGCACGGCGAGTGGATCTCGCTGCCTTGGTCTGTTGGCAGCTGCGCATGCGGAATGAGCGCGCGGGAGGGCTGTACTTCGGCTCGACGGCGCGAGGCTGAGGGCGGGAGGGTGTTAGTATCTCGCGGGGGAGGGACGGGACGGGACGGGACGGGACGGGACGGGAAGGGAAGGGAAGGGGATCGGGATCGGGATCGGGATCGGGATCCCAGTGGCCTGCTCAAAGCAAGGTAAGGGGCTGCCACAACTCCACTTTCTCCTTCCCCATTTTATCGCTGCCTGAGGGTGCGGTTGTCCTAGGTGTGAAAGCCACTGTGGCTGCATGTCACCTAACTGGGAACGACTCTCAAGTTTCGTCTGGTCGCGGCCCAGGAGGCCTCTGTTGGAACTATTCCAAGCCGAGTTAATAATCCGTTAAAATGAACGAGGCAAAGTTTTTTCCAGCAATTGTTTTCCAGTGCTCATTTCAGGATATCTGTCTATGCATATTGCCTGTACTTAAGATGCCTATGAACTAGCACATGCACTTGGATGGCTGGTAGAGCACGACTGGCTTTTAAGCCAAATTCCAAACACGTGCACGTACATCTAAAAGCTGCATTGCATCTGAGTGCTACATTGTCCGGAAAAATCCTGTATAATGTATCACTTGCCTGAGGGTCACTGTCCACAAATCGTGTTCTCTATGATTTTTATCTGGTCTATTATTTTGGAGAGGGAGGGGTGTTTCCTTTTGTTACTTGCGAAAGGAATTAGATGTTGATGAATACTCATATTTTTAGTTGCTAAAGTACCTGCTATGTGTCACTATTATTATCATCTTGCTAGATAAACATGCAGATTTCATTAATAAGCTACCTTTCTACACCAGTAATGATATTTTAAGTATTGCCACATCCAACATCTGTCCTTAGCGCATGCTGCTGAATGTAACTTTGTTTTCTTACCCAGTTGCTTTTTTCATGGTCTTTTCAGATTGAGGCAATGCTTATGTGTATAAAAGCGTGATCACTTTTCGAATAGCATCTTCTGCAATAGTAAATTGAACAATTTCCCTATAAACTTCCCCTCCTGTGACTCCTTTAGGTCATCCAGATTGCAGTAATATTTCACTCCAGAAATGACTGTGTGGAACACTAGACAATGCATCAGATTAGTTCACTGGCTTATTTAAACACTATACTTCTGTTGTTCTTGTATCCATTTTCATTTTAAAAAACCCAATTTCAATACATTTTGATCAGATTATTTTTGGTAGTGTTTCTTCCATTATATTGCTAGTATAAGAAGCCCACTGGCAAAGGCAACTTTCTCAGTTTCACTCTTCAACATTTTTCATTAAATGGACAACTTCTTACTTAAAAATGCCCCCATGAATTTAAATTTCTAGGCCTTCATTACATACATATATATACGGCCACACTTTCTAGTCATATGCATAGTCATACTCACAAGTTCATGAGTTGGAGTCACTTAATACAGGACCTCTGTAAAGTGTTTTTTCTTGAGACTTTCAGATGCTATGGCCAGTAATATATATATTCTTTTTAATTTTTTTAGCAGAGACAGATTTGTTTGCCTGTCATTTTCTGAAAAGTTGTCTAGATTTTGTGATTTTTTTTTGAAGGGAACTGAATATCTGATTCTTTCATTGTCCTAAGAATCATACAGCATATTGGCAAAATGAGCATTCTTAGTTTTTTTGTGTACTTCTTTCTTAGCTATTTATTAGTAGGTATTTGAACTTCCAGTTTTCACTAGAAAATTTAAGATAAAAACATGTTAACTGTCAATATGAACATTGCTATTAAAAATCGATTTTTGTGTTAGTGCATCTTGTTACTGTATATTTATAGAAACCATTCTGCATATCATTTTGGTTAGTATCAGTGTAGTCCTTGATCCCTGCATTACTTGTTTGCAAAGCCAGTCAAGCAAAGGCATCTGTGAATCCCAAAGTAGGATTATGACCTCATTCTGATTATAACCTCATTTTGATATTTTTGACTCTCTGGACTCTGCTTTCTTGTTTGCCTCTGCCGTTTCTTCAGCACAGATTTGTTTTTCAGTGCTAATCTTTTAAAGTCTCTTAGGATTTATATCAGTTTCTTCTATTCCTTTTTTCTCAGAGTAAGTATAGTCTGTGAACTTTAATTATGGTATATTTTAAAATTCTCTAGCAGTGAATCTTAGTAGTCTTCCACACGGTATAGACAGAATTACACAGGTGTGGCACAGGAAGCCCTAAATGAGCTCAAAGAAGAATTTTAAAATTAGAATAAATGGTGCAAGTACAAAACAATGCTACATGGGCAAATGATTTCCTGTTGCAGTTATTCTGAGTACAGGATATGTGCTATGCATGATGCAGAGATGCAGAACAATGTTAACGCGGTTTTAGTACTGATGTTTCTGTAAAGTTTAGTAGTATTAGTAACATAGATTGTTTAACTGGAGAGATGACTAAAGAGGTGGAAAGGTATTAAACTTGGAGGAGAAGGATCCAGAATAAAATAAACTAGGCTTTTACAGTTCTACTCAGTAATCCAACCATTCAGCTTGGCTCCAGGCTAAAAGGCCACACAGGCCAGTACAAAAATCTGAAGAAAGACCAGTGTGGCACAGTGGTTGGGGAGAGGTGGTTAGTGTGTGACACAAAACACAGAACTGGAAGAGAATGGAGACAGACCATATCCAGATCCTTAAGCGTATCCAGGATGTTGATTTTTTGCATATGTTTAGTCAAGGTTAAAACATATTTATCGAAAGTTAGGTACCAAAACAATAATGTTAGCATAGTTATTAGGCATCAAAAGGCTTAAAAGTAATTGCATTAAATATTTTTCCGCAAAGCTGCAGGCATCATACCTCATTTTTATTCACAAATGGTCTGCAAATCTTTGTTTCACAGCTGCAAACACAAAGGGTTTATTTTTCTTTTAGAACTTTTCTGTTCCAATGTCATCTATACTGTTGTTGTCACTGGCTGATCTGTAAATAATTCTGATTCCTTCCTCTGAAATATTTTTATTCTATAACATGTTTTGTATACACAGTGTTACTATGAACATTTTCATACCCATTGCCATGCTGGTACACCTGTTCTCTGTTTTCTTTCATATTTCTTCTTAACACTTGGAGCATGATTGCAGCCTCTTCACACAGTTACTATCCTCTTCATGTTCAAATGATTAATAAAGAAATTATGACTGCTTCAAATCTCAGATGGAGGTGTAGAAGACTAAACATTGTGTTTAAAAAGCTAATGTAGAGTTTAAGGTGTGGTTTATTAGCTAAATCTTTTTTCTGAAGTATTTTCACTGAATGTAATTCAGCACTACACATTATGCTGCCTGTTATGCTTCAGCCTGTTTTACCAGCCTGTCATAATGTTATCAAGTACCATTTATCATTGACACTTACGGGACATTGCAATTTATTTGAAAAGTATGTTTAATTCCAGTGGCTGGGAACTGCCATTATGTTTTTGTGAAGTAATACTGAGCACTCTTAAAAGAGAGTGTTTGAGGCTGTGTCACTCTGCTCAGAAGAAAAAGAATGAAGAAAATCATTCTTCTAGAAGAACCTATCATTTGAAAGATATTAGGGAAACTGGGCCCTATTCTGCACAGACAGTAGCAGGATAAAGTTGGATTAAGTAAGATAAGGGTTACTTAAGAATCTGTATTGCTGAAGTACTTCAGAATATGTGGTTTTCTGTATTCTCTAAGCCTTTGAGGTCTTGTCAGATCTCATGTTTCAACTTTTCTGCCCAGAGATGAGAAAAAAATCTTTCCAATTCCAAGACACTCTTGTAGTTATTTGTCTTTAGGAGCAGTGGATTTTCACTGAACAGTTAGCTAAGTGCTCTTCATAAAACTGCAAGAGTTACCCATAATAAGGAAAACAGATTGGTAGGGAGGAGAGCCATAAAGATGGTAAAAGAACCAGAGGAAAAAGTACATAGTACTTTTATTGTTTGCAACATAAAAATAATAATTATATGTGTTTACTAGGGGAGGCTGAAAGGAAGCCCCAACAATGTTTTAGTCCAAGTCCTCTAGGATGTATACTTAGCTGTATTATCACAAAAAGATCCAAAACAAGACCAGAAGTAAAAAATATCTCTTCAGCTTGCAGTAAGCTAAGTGAGGACACATCACACACTTTACCTAACTATTTCAGTCCTCAAGTCTCCCCTACCATGAGTACCTATACCCACAATCTTTCCTTTTAAACATACTCCAGCAAAGTTTTCCTTAGGTAGCCTGTAGCAAGCAGTCACATGAAGCTCGGTCATCTGATTGCTGTCATTACCACATCCTGTATAGAGTCTAAAATTTATATGCACACCCACATCCATTTTCTTCTTCAAAATAAGTTAGTGGAGCATTTCTTTACAGACTCATTCAGCCAGATGTGTTCAGTCAGCTAATTTCTCGCTCCTTTTTTCATTCAAAAGCACTTCATTTAAAAGACGTTTTGCTCTTCGTAGTTTTTCTGTGCGTGCTTCTGCTTATGGACATGCTGCAGGCCTGCTCCATGTAGTACTGGGTCTTAGAAAGGGCTAAGCGAGCGCAAAACAGAGAGAGCTGAGAACAGAATGAGGAGAAATGCAGTTTAGCAAGAGGATATAGAACAGCAATGACAAAAGTAAAGGTGATGGATCCTGTCTGAAAAAGCATCACTGTTTTATTCATCTTAAAAGCTCTAAGTTAAGCTTCAGAAGCAATGCGTGGTTTGGAGTAGATGGACGGGTGGTCTATTTTACATAGGTTAAAAAAAAAAGTAATACAGAACACAGGAGACCACAAGAGAGTTTAAAAACCTGCTGCCGTGAGACCATGGACAGATTCTAGACTTCAAGTTTCTTCTACTTCCTCCCCCTCTCAGTTACCTATGGACATGCTTTAATAGAGTGTAGCCCCAGTTTTTTAAGTTTTCTTCCCGTAGGTGCAGGAATAAACACAATATAATTTGCTCTTACTTTTCATTGTACAATATCCTTGCAATAATGTTTTTCCCAGTAGTTTCTCAAGTGCTGAAATGTTTAATGAGGTAGCAAAGCAGTTTGATTGAAGTAATCTAGAATTTCACCCTGAGAAATACAAACATTTCTTTTCATTCTTCTCCAGACTTTTTGATGATAATGGGCCTGGAACAAAATCTCCGTGCACGTGATTGTATTCATTCCTTAGGAAGGAGGGAAAGGGTGGAGGTTGCATAAATCTTGCAAATGAATATTATTCCTCTTGGATAATCCAGTTTCAGTCCAATAATCTACTTCTCTGGAAAAAAAATGCAACTGAAAGCCTTTTCTATTTTAGGCTGTTCTGTTTTTAAAGTTAGTTTATGAAACAGTAGATGTATGAAAACGTTCTATGTGTGCTGTATCAGGTGCTTTTTTGAACCTGCATCCTCATCTGGGTGCTCTTGAAAACACAGAAGTTTTAATGATAATCTTCATTTGCGTAGCATCAGTCTTGCACAATCCTTTCCCTGAAATGGCTGCAGCAGAAAAAGAATGAGAGAGTGATTCCATTAAAAAAGCTCATTATTTGGATTCACAGACAATTTCTGTGGCTAAACTGAGATTATTGAGTGAAACCCAACATGAAGTAAAACAAAGACAAAAGAGGAAAACAAAGACAGAACAGTGAAAGGAATAGGAAGCACTTGCTCCTGGAGTCAAGAGTGAAGATTTTCTTGATGGGGCTCAAAGCTAAAATGAACATTTTAACTGACTAGTTTTCTGTAATATAGGTTGTGGACGCTAGGGCAGATTGGCTTTTTGTAGAGGGCAGGCACTTTTTAAATTCTTCTTGTACAGATAAAAAATATAATGAAATAAAACAAAAGAAATCAAACCCAAATTCTGGATGAGTTAAAAAAAAGGACATGCAAGTAAGTAGAATAAAACATCTTTTTGCAAAAACATCTTTTTTCTGGCAGGTCATGCCAGACTTGCCCACTTGATTTCTGTAGATACAGTAACTGCTTTTCTAGACAGATGAAACTGCTAAACAGAAGAAGAGGGGAATTAGTAAATCAGTTGTCAGACAGATCAAAGAAATATCTTGGAGGAAAAGGTGGCAAGATGCTATGCTGAATGGCAGGGGGAAATTGTTAGAGCTCTGTCCAAAAATTGATATTGAATCTGGTATTGTTTAATTTTTTCATTAGTGATCTTGGCACAAAAACTAGAACTTGCTAATGAAATTTGTTGACATCACAGATTTGGGAAACAGTCCCTGTAGGATAATGTCATGCAGGAATAATTGAATGATCTTGACAAACAGAGAAATAAAATCGAATAAAATACAAAAGGCGAAGTACAAGGTCATGTGCTTAGGTCAGAATAGGAGAGGCTCTCTGATATAAGGCCAAAGCTTCTAGGATGGAAGATGAGAGAATTTGAAAGAACTGAATGTATAAGCTAGAGAAAGGGTGACTGTGAGCTGCTGGTTTGATGTTACTGTGGAAAATGTAAATTCAGTCCTAAGTCTATTCATCCCTATATTTCTTGTACAGGTGAGGAAGTACTATTGCCACATGTGGTACACATGGCTGGTGAACCTTTATAACTGAGAACAGATCTGGAAATCCACATGCAAGAAATTGGACTTAGAATTAGTTGTAAAAAAAAAAAGTTAAAATCCTTACTAAAAGAGAGGAGTGTCCAAGAGACTAAAAGAACTTGGATTGTTTAGTTTAGATAAGTGATAAATGAAGCATGAAAGATCTTGCATACGCTAACTGAAGCAAATACACTAACTGAAGCAAATGTGACAGGGAAGGAAACTTCTTTAAATTAAAAAAAATTAAAAAGTTTTCTTAAGAAATTGCTCTAAGCTGGGTATGAGTAAATTTAGATTGGAAATTAGGGGAAGTTTTTTAACTGTCCAAGCCTCTAAGCATAGGTAAGAGCAAATAGAATGTGCAAGGCATTTGTTTTATTTTGTGTTTCATTAAGCTGTAGTTAGAGCACACCCAGGTCTGAACTGTCTCATCTATACTAGCTCAAAGCAACTGTAGGTTAAACCAGACTGGAACAGGTGGTAAAGAGAATTGTTAGTTCTCTCCACTGTGCTGCAAGTGATTATATGTGCTGTGCTGAACAGACGGTACTGTTAGTGGTTTCTCTTGCCTCTTAGAAGAGAAGGACAGCAGGGTTGGAGCAGAGGCCTCTTCATCTCATCAAACTGTAAAGCTGCAGGTCTGCTTTTCTACTTCCTTCCCACTGATGCTTTTGATTTTCACATTTTCCATTCTCTGTGCCTATTTTGTAAGCCATATCTGAATGAATGGTAAAGTAGTGTCAAATACGTGGAGCCTTTTTTGGTTTTATTTTGAACTGTGTGAAGGATCACTTTCTTTTCAGCAGTGACATATTAATGAGATATATTTGTATCACTGCAAACCCCTGCTGGACAATGCATTCCATATTAGTTCAGTAATGCTTCCTGTAACTGGTCAGCTTGCTCTTCTCCTTCATATTTAAACAGCATTTTCTTATTTTTTTCCTTGCCAGCAAATACTCAAAATATACTCAGTAAGAACTTGAGGAATTAAAAATACTAGAATACAGCTGCCAGAATGAAGCCTTACATACAGTAAGGCTTCTTGACATACAGTAGTCCAGCTTAGGAAAAGCCTATCATACTTCACATATTTGTTTATAATCATTTGTAGTTATCTTGTGTAGTCATCTTTCAGTAATCTTGAATGTAATGGCTACAGCAACTACTGTTTCAACTTAGTATTTTGCTTAGCTCGAGTCACTTGGCTCTGCAGAGGAACTACAAAGGAAAAGGAAGTAGAGTGATACTGTCTAGACTACTGCATGGCTGTTCACCTTCCCACTACAGGGATTCTTAGCCTGCTGCTCTAGGTGCCACCCAAGATCTCCTCATTCCATACATTGTCCTTTTAAATCCTTCATTCTTTTCTCACTTCTGCTTCAGAGGAACTGGATGTATTTTCTTGCAGAAGGGTCCTGTCATGTTATAAGAAGATTGAAGCTCTTGGTTTTTTTCCCTGGAAAATATCTGTCCAGATGTCATTCAGAACTCCTGAGAAATCCAGTTCTAAGTTATACCTTCCATGCAAAGAAAGCAGCCTGAGGGCATTCCTGTGTTAATGAGTACAGCCAACTCAGCTGGCAAAGCTCACACTCTTCTTTATATTTTATTCTCCTTTAGCTTTTAAAAGAATAGTTGGCTTACAATATTCAGGATTAGTTTTACTGTGATTTATAAATCCTCTGCCTCCTGCAAGTGTTTTTTAACTTTGTCTTACAATGTCTCTGTGAAGTAGGAAAGTAAGGCAAATGCTGGGCTTGGTGTTCCAAATGAATAGTTTGTTCACAGGAAATGCAATTTCCATCTGAAAACAAAATATTTGTGAATCCATATTGAATTTATTTCATAGTTTTAACCAAAAATAACTGTAAGAAAGAAGTTACTTGGACTTTTCAAAAACTAAAATTACATCTTTATATTTAAAAACATCGAATACTGATTTGTTGATATTTTTTGTCAGTTGAAACCTGCCCACTGTCAAATGAAATCTCTTATTTCAAGTAAAATGAAAGTAGATTATTATTCTACTAGCAATGCTTCTTGTATTCATTATGCACCACAACCTGGATTATTAATCATGTAAACCTATTTTTTCCTTTATTTTTAACAAAAAAAATCTTATACAGCCTATGTTACTATTTCTACTTTTTTAGTGGGAAAACTAAGGAACAAATCTTTTATGTTGTGTCCAAAACCTGTTGTAATGGATCTGGGCACAAAGCTTGGGTTTTTCAGATTTTTTTTCCCTCAAGAGTCATCTTGTGTTCTAAACGTTATCTTTTATCCGTTTTCCTTAAACTTTATGAAATAAGTATGCCTTACTGAAAAATTCCTTTGATGTGTTCTAAGCTGGTGTGTACTATAATGTGTAGAACATGATGAGTGTGGATGTGGGAGGGTGAGGTCTCACTGCACAGTATCAGGAGTCTTGCAAAAGGCGTAGCTGATGTCAGGCCTTTTTGTTCCCTGCAGCACCCATACTTTGTGTGGGAAATTTTAAGTTAACCCTGGCTCTCACTGGTTCTAACTTTCATTTTAAGTGCTCTCATTAGCAAGTGGAAATTGGCTTTCCTCTAACTGCTCCTATAATGGACATTTTGATGTAAATTTATAAACATCTGTTCTAATGGTACTTGCTAGAATTGCCATGATACTTTAACCCATGATTTTGGAAGACAGCCAGAAAGAATTTCACAGGCCAGATTCTTCTTTTTTCAATCTTTGACAGTGCCCAGTAGAAGATATTTATAGTAAGAAATCAGCTAAATATGGGGTGATCTGACTCACACAACTTTCTATTTTCCAGTGATAACCCCCAGATTCAGATCTCATAGTAGCCATTATCCTTAATAGGCATAGTTACCAGTACGGATTTGTTTAATCCTGTTTTGAAGTTATTAATAGTTTTTGACCTACATCCTATAGCACCAGATTCCACAACTAGGCATTTATTTATTTATTCTGTTAATTTTAAAGTTGGTTGCTTGTCATTTTATTAAGAGTCAGTTTGTTCCTGTGTTATTGTTCTCTCTTCATCTTCTCCATACCATTCATGGAAACCTCTGTCATAACTTCCTTTATTTGTGTTTAGGTAGACTAATTACTGTTTCCTTGCAGCGAGGTTTTTTGTTATCTTATTGTTTTCTGAGTCTCCTCTATTCTACTCTTACACCATGTAAACTTTTTTGGAGGGATGGGCTAGAGCTCTGTAGCAGTTTTTACTTTGAATACTTAGCCTGCAGGCTGCTTAACATAATGTGTTATTTCCTTTAAATGATTTTGCTCTTTCAGTTGCTTTTTAATTTCCTTCTAATAAGAGTATTTTATATGCAATTTTGTTTCTTAAGCTATAATAGTATGCTGGCTGCATGTTATAACTATTTTTTATCATCTGTATTCTCACACCTTATTACATAACAGCTCTGTGGCAAACATCTTATTTATAAATCATTTAGAGCACTTATTTGATTTTGAACACTATGTCAGGGTCGATACTGGGACCAGTACTTTTCAATATGTTCATTAATGACATGGATGACGGAACAGAGAGTGCTGTCAGCAACTTTGCTGATGACACTAAACTGGGTGGAGTGGCTGACACACCAGAGGGTTGTGCTGCCATTCAGCGTGACTTAGGCTAGAGATTTGGGCAGGGAGAAATTTAATGAAATTCAGTGGGGCCAAGTGTCAAGTTTTGCACCTGGGAAGGAACAACCCCATGTATGAGTATAGGTTGGGGACTGACCTGTTGGAAAGCAGTGAAGGGGAAAAGGATCTGTGGATCCTGGTAGATGGAAGGATGACCATGAGCCAGCAGTGTGCTCTTGTGGCCAGGAGGGCCAATGGGATTCTGGGGTGGATTAGAAGTGGTGTGGCTAGTAGGTCAAGAGAGATTCTTCTCCCCCTTTACTCTGCCCTGGTGAGGCCGCATCTGGAATGTTGTGTCCAGTTCTGGGCCCCTCAGTTTAAGAAGGATAGGGAACTGCTGGAAAGAGTCCAGTCCAGAGCCACAAAGATGGTGAAGGGGCTGGAACATCTTCCTTCTGAGGAAAGGCTGAGGGAGCTGGGTCTCTTTAGCTTGGAGAAGAGGAGGCTAAGGGGTGACCTCATTTATGCTTTTAAATATGTGAAGGGTGAGTGTCAGGAGGATGGGATCAGGCTCTTCTCAGTGAAGCCCAGTGACAAGACCAGAGGCAATGGCTGTAAGCTGAAGCATAGGAGGTTCCATGTGAATACACGTAGAAATTTTTCCCAGTGAGTGTGATGGAGCACTGGCACAGGCTGCCCAGAGAGGTTGTGGAGTCTCCTTCTATGGAGATATTCAAAACTCATCTGGACGCACTTCTGTGTGACTTGGTCTAGGGAATCCTGCTGTGGCAGGGGGTTGGACTAGATGATCTTTTGAGGTCACTTCCAACTCCTAACATTCTGTGATTCTGTGATATAAGCCTCTGGGAATAATGAAGGATCCATAGTTGTGACTCACCACCCCTATGGGGATCTTCTGGTATCTCCATCTAGACTGCTAAAAATCTATGGGCCTCTCACTGAGAAATTCTAACCTAACATACAAGGAATTTTATCCTCCACAGTCTTATTGTATTTCAGAAAGTCTTGTTTATCCTGTTATTTTAGGTACAGCCCAGAATATTTTGTTATGTTTAGTAAGGCCATTTAAGAACTGAAGCAGAGTGCAGATTATTCATGACTGGTCTGAAAATAATTTTGAAAAAGATCTTAGTAGATATGTCCTTATTTTCCCCCTACAGTTCCATGCAGTTTCCAAGAGTATTTCTGAGGTGTTATTAGGGTGGTTTGCATTTCATCACATGTTCCGTGCAAAACAAACTACATATGTAGTCAGGCCCAACTTTATAATCCAAAACATCCTTTCTGATTCTGAAGATATGGTAGCATTGGTAGTGGCATAAATTTCAACTACAAATACACATTTGAGATGCAATCAATGCCATGAATGGTTATATCCTGTTTTCACAGAGATCAGTGCTAATTCCATCCTTAGTGTGTTTTTTCTGCTTCTGATTGAGACACTGTCTATTAAATTAGTTAAAACACAGACTTACTTTAAGACAATAGAATAATAATTTATTTCCACAATTCTTGGTTGTATGGATTATACAGGAGGGAAAGCACTCAAGACATGATGACATATTTAGATGTCTAGGAAGGGAGTACGCAGTTAAAAATATATATACAAAGTACAAGATTAGGTACAAACAAAATATTTCTGGACAGTAATAAAATAACACCATGAATTGTTCATTTCCTAGTACTGACACATAATCTCTATTACACAACAACCAGAAAACAAATCAACTGCAGATTTTTTGTTGAAACTGAGAGAGAGACCATATGGGGGTTTTATTAGCCCATTTATGCAAACATACGTTATACCAGAGGTAAGCGAATAGCACATCGTCAGCAATCAAGGTCAGAGAGACTGTGGCCTTCTGGATTCAAGAACAATTCTCAGGTCATCTACTGTATGTAGTACTTCTGAAATTACATTGATACAGCCAGTGAAGGATTTACATAATTTGGCCTGTTAGCTTAGCTAAGTAAAATGAAATCCAAATATATCATTTTTCCGAGTCTGACCAAAATATGCAAAATGGGAATGTCATAAGTGGTACCAGTAAGCACAGTTTCAGGCCATAGGTGTACAGGGTTAAAATGCGAACTCCTTCTTTTGACTGTTGTCGTTGGTATCAATTTCTCTTCAACACTGCAGACAGTACAGGCTATGAACCCTGGCTTATCATGTTGAAATATGTTTAAGGTGCATATGTTTTAAAAAAGGCCTTATATGCATGAAGGTTCTCATAAGTGTAAATCTTGTATCTTTTTTACATGATGTCATCACAAAGTTATTCTGTAGCAGACCTATTTCCTCAACCACATTTTTAGTGAAAACATTCAAATTATTTTAAAGTCCCTTTATACTGCTGCAATGAGTACTTAATATAAATAAAATTAAGGCAAAAAAAGATTTGGAAACAAAGACTGCTAAACATTTTAAACTATATATTTATTCCCACCACATTCCTGCCTTTTTGTTGTACCCTTAAGTCTCTTTCTCTTGGAAGCAAATATGAGTATTTTTTGATAAAGTGTACATAATGTTATAAGCACATTTTCTGAAATATTTTTGTATCCGTGATTGTTTACTTTTGTGTAAAGCTGTTGCTCATGTTTTTCTGTTTAATCTGTGCTTTCAGCTGTATTCCTTACAGCTAAAAGAAGCTTACTTCTGAAGTAACACTAAAGGTTTAAAAATATGTACTTGTTGAACTCTTTAGACCAATAACGAAAGCAGCCTTTATTCTCTCACTTCAAAGCCATCTTTGCCTACAAAACTTAATGTTCATATCTGAAGTTTTTCATCATTAGTTACCCAAAGCTAGTCTTTCCTCTAGTTATAGGATACATTTCAAATGCCATGTAAGTGCCTCACAAAATAAATCCAGGTGCTAAAACCCATGGAAGTTAAAGAATCTCCTAATTCCCAACTTTAAGAAGAGATATTCCTCTGTGGCAAAGGAGTTGGGTTTTGGCAGAGAGATTTGTTTATTGCAGTGAGACTTACACAATAAAGCTACATCTAGGCTGATGCAGCCAGGGAACATTCCTGGACACTGGCACCCGGTCCTCGGTGCTGTTGAATACTTAGCACATTACACAGTCCTAGCTTCTGCCAATTAACATTCTCCTAAACAGTTTCCAAGCAAGGTTCAAGAGTTTAGTGTGGTCAAAGGCCTGTTTCCATTAGGCAGTTTGGCAAAAGCCACCCGGTATGGGAAGATTAAATAGTAAGGCTGCAGACTCTACTCTGACACCTGGCCTCAGTTTTAAAAAGAGCAATCTGGGTACATCTGATTTATAGTGCATAAGTAGCTCTATAGTAGTAAAGCCAGAAAAGCCGGAGGCACAGAGTTCATATTATTCTGCAGCAGCTGGGTAGTGCAGCCAAGTGTTGAATTAGAGCTACCAGTTTTGCTGTGACGCAGGTTGTTTCAGAGATCTCAGACAGAATTTGAAGTCTTAAGAACTGCCAGTAATTTTCAGTCACATCTACTGCTGCTATTTGGATCATCAGCTGAACACATGCAAAGAAAGCTGAGTACTTCACAAACATCTTAAGCGTCCTGAGCCCAGGGGATCTACAGATGTATAGGAAACTAAAGTTCCCATTGTGTGTGTTGCATAAGATACAATGTGGCATGCTCTGCATGTATAAGTTATTTTTACAAAGCATACAATAAAAATGATGTGTCTCTTCTTGACAATCCTCACTGTGTGTATGCTTACATCAACTTTCTCATATTTCTATTCAAATAGGCTTAAGAATGCTTATTCTGGCACATGAAAACCAGATTCTTCCAAGACGTGTGTTTTTAATGCTCCTCACTGTCTTTATTTTAGCCTTTGCAATTTTTAGCCTTGACGAATTCATGTTTTTGTCATTGTCCGTATAATTTTTGTACCATGTGCACATTTAAGGTCCCCAAGCTAATTCCTTGCTAGGGAAGTATTCTCAGACAATGAAGTTGATTTTGTTCTTCTTTCATATATTTGTTCAGAACCTGCACATTTATTTGTGCAGTTTGTGTGGCAAAGTAAATTAAAGAAAATAGATGACAGAATTTCCTTTGCCATCTCTCTAGCTTGAAATCAGATTTGAAATGTGGAAACCATTTTTGCAGACACAAATTTCAGCCACAAAAATACAAATTTTTTTATTATCTTTCCACTTCAGATCTCATTCTAGAATATCATTCTACCATTCCTTTTTTCAGATATTGAGATTCTTTCTGAAATACTTTTGTAGCTCAGCGCCACCAAAACAATTAATAAGGAAAATATGTGGGGAAAATATTATCGTATGAATACCCCAATTAAAGAAAAAATGGGTATCTAAGATACCCAGAAACCTCTTGGATGTTGCGTGCATGCTTAGAGACAATAATGCCCTGTAGAAACATCTAGGAGATGGGAGAAGCCTATTGGTTGAAACAAAGTTTCCTATTTCAAAACACATAAAAACTAAACTGTGTATTAAAATGTCCAACTTGTAAATGTTGGATACTTTTGAACATGAAATAATTTAGAAAGAAGCAATTATTAAACAGATGCTTGCCTCTTACTAGGCTGTAGTCGTAGCCTGAAAAATGACACTGAGAAGCAGCACACTTTTACTGATTTTTGCCTGCAACCTGTGTAGTTACAGATGCTTAATAAGAATCTAATACTTGCATTTCTAAAATGTCAGAGCTTGCCAGTGTATCAAAAGCAAGATAAGTTGCATGCTTTTAAGTCCCAGTATATACTACGACTGTAGGGGAAAGGTCTATGAAATTTCTTTCTAGTAACAAAAGCATTTGTGGTCACACAGCTCAGTGATACAAATTTGGTATGTTTAACGTAACCAGTCATTAGAGGGATTTGTAGTTGTGTTTTTTGGACATATCCAGGAAATACCTCTGTGCTTTTTTGTACCACTCTGTAACCTTTGTAGTTGCCAAATCTACTGCATTTTTTGTAAAGAAATCCAGGTAACATGGATATTGATGTCTGTAATTAAAGCCGAGTAAGAGTCACAAAGGAGGAAAAGAGCCTAGACTTGCTGTCATTTAAGTCGTGGAAAAATTCTTTGACTGAAAGCAAGGTTGGTAAAAAAGGTTGCTTTGTTAGGACTTGTCTTGAGCAGGAAGTACTTGGAGTGCACTGAGTGCACTGTTGTGGTAGTCCTTTTTTTTACCATCATCAGCATACTTAGGAAATCAAATCCCTTGATAGTAGTGTCACTTTTATTTTTCTTAATACACTTGCTCTTAAATGAGATGCAAAGATTTTAGAAAGTAGAAGCAGTAAAAGAAGATGTAAACACAAATAGAAAATATCTACTTGCCAAAGTACTTTATTTATATTATGTTTACAGATGAAACTAGGTGCCAGAAAACAGACATTGCATCAAACATTATTACTTATACTCCAGCTGCCAAGGAAAAATTTTGTCAGTAGCTTTTAGTAATATTTGGACCAAAAATACATGTATGTGCAGCATTCATCATTTTGTATAATGTAGAGTGTAGCTTCTCTCACAGGTCCTCTGTTTCTGGAACAGTGTTGGAATCTGAAGGCTGAATGAACACTACAGGAATATTCTCAGATGTCCATCCTTTAGGAGTCCTATTGAAGGATCTTCTGGTAGCAAGAGGGTTTGCAAGGATCATGAATCTGGGATCATTTAACATCAGTAGATTAAAATCTGGTACCTTGAATTTAACCAGCTTTGATGCTCTCTCGAAACCACCAAAGGGAGTGGCAACTCTGTAGATATTAGAGAAATAAAAGTAAAATGTGATTATAAAAATACCTGCTTTATTTTCCTCCCAGGAGCTGAAAAGAATAAAAAGTATTTTAATGATGCAGATTGGTACGATTTCTTGTTTTCATATTCAAACGTTTGGGAAAAGTATTCTAATTGTTTTTCTGGCAAATTCTCTTTAATATCTGATTTATTTTCCCTTAGATAAAGCCTTCAGCCTTCTTCAAAATTCAAATGGATGGAAAAGCTGAGGGGAAAAGGTGTTGCAAGAAACCTTGCCATTGGTGAGTCACGGTTACTAAACTTATTTTGATAAGTTGATAAGTCTGAAAACATAGTTCAGCACATTCTCTCAAGCAGGTAATAAGTTTAGGAAGTTCTCACCCCATTTTCTCCTATTCCTAGTTGCTTGTTCCTCCCACTACACTATATTTCAGGACCATATTGTTGTACTAGTTAAAATGCATGTGGGTTGTGCTATAAAGTTGGGTCACTTACGCGATCTGGGTTAAACAAAGACTCTCCAAAGCAAAGGGCATTTTCAAACCCAAATTATTTCAGCAGTCTGGTTTATATCATTATGCTCAAGTGATCATGACAATACAAATGAGGAGGCAGTAAAGCATAATATGAAGCAGAAGGGAACAGCCAAAAACAACAGGCACTGGAAAGGAGGGGAATGGGTGAGGGCTTCTCACACCAGCTTTGTTTCTGAAGAAAATGTTTATGTAACTAAACCTTAAAACACTGTCTGAAACTGGCACCTAGTCTTCAGCCATTATTTTTGATGTTATTTAAATATAAATGTTCCCTCAGATGATAACCCTGAGAAGCTAAAAGATAAGAGGAACTGATTGTTACATACATTTGCAAATTTTTTAAAACAACAGTATTACCAAATACTTCCCATGATTCTTCTATGTTTTCAGGTTTTTAAGCTGTCACTTTTTCCAGACTCCTTTGTATAAGCAAATGTGACCAAACAGACTGTTACATGTACTCTGCATTTGGTCAGCTGCAACACTTTGCTGGGATGTATTTTGGCCAGTTAAGATACAGGATTGCATATGAAGTTGATTTTTTGTTGAAATGGAAGTTCACAAAGTTTTCTATGTTTGATACAAAACAACAGATCTGCTCGTAGAAGTCCAGAGCAATTAATACCAACAGAAACTAAAGGAGATCATTTGAAGATCTGACTAGGATTTCCAGCAAGATAGCTGTAGACAAAACCAAACCTAGGGAGAATTAAGTATGTACACACACACACACAAAAAAAAAGGAGGTTAATTCAAAAAAATGAATCCATGAACTGAAAAAAAGTGTACTGCTCTGTCTTTAGAGAGATAATTTACTGAATTTCAGTATGAGTAGCATATGTTGAAGGATATTTGTATTAACTCCAAAGCATAAGTTCTCCAAGATACAAAAAATCATGGAAGTTCTGGGCATGTACACTTACTGAGAGAAGAGTGCTGTTTTGGATTAAGCTCTGAAACTGTTTCTCAAATGAAGATAAGACAAGATTTTGCAGCAGCAGAGGCATTAAACTCTCTTGAGGTCAAAGGAAATTCTTTGTACAACATGCCTGTGGTATCAAGCTTTTCTTGTGAATCTGTGTTCTAGGTCACAATGTCAAATTAGATACTGTATGACACTGATTAAAAATAATTGTTTGGTAATTGGCACAGAGTCAATGTAGTGATCTGCATCTTACAGGATAATTAAGATTGTTTTAATTGCTGTTCTAATTAAGATACACATTCTTACATTGTTGTCATACTTAATTCTCATCAATATGTAAATTAAAGAGATAGTACGAACAGGACAATAGTATCTGTACAAAATGCAAAACAAGTCTGTAGTGTAAAACTTGCTCTTTGTTGTATATTTAGGTTTTATATGCAGTATGCTTCTGTATGTAACAGAAACAGGAAGGCGTTCTACAGAAATTTAAATATCTTTTGTGGGGATAAAAACCATATAGTTACTCTCCAGAGTCTGGCCTTGGAGAGTTTTGCAGTCCTGCATGCTAGGCAGAAGCACATGATGATTGACATAAAGGAGAGTACAGTAATTGGGTAATAGATGTCCATTTTCCTTTACAGCAGCAGTGTATTTTTGTAAGCATAACTTGTCTGACAGCATGGTGTTGTAATGACCTGTGTTATGTGCACATCAACTGTATCACTTGATGTCTGATTCATTGTATAGAAGCCTAAAATTCATGTGTAAAAAATTCCAGTAGTCATTGCTCATAATAAGGGTGGAAATGCTTGTTCAGAGCCATAGGAAATGGCACCGGGAAGTGTAAGGGGTTGTTTAATACTCACTTAGCATATTCCTAAAAAGTAAGTGCCTGATTTAACAATAGCAAGCACAACCACATTTATTTTTAGCTGTTGTTTTAACAGGGCTTCTCTTCTTTTTTTTTTTTTTCTTTTTCCTACAGTCTTTCTTACTGAATATTAATTATATTGTCTGAACACAGGAGACTACTTGTAGTTGATCATTCGTGAAAGTCTGAAGAAATGTTTTAACTATATTGGATTAGCACCTTCAGTTACATAGTTAGAGAAGCTTCACATTTTAAAATGGGACTGTCATGGTTGGAACATTCTGCATATTGCTAAGTCTGTGCAAAAAGGAGACATAGGAGCAAAGAACCTGACCCTGCAAAATTTTCAGAGCTTCATGGTAGCTTAATGCAAGAGCTAATGCTATTTTCACAGAGGTAAGGAATTGACTAAGCACCCAGCTTCACCATCTCACATCTTGTCATCTTGAATTTAGCACCCAAAATTCCTTTGAGGCTTTGGATGACAGCATGTTTCCAAGAGAGCTCAAAATCCATTCATCAATAAAAGAAATCTCAGTCCAGAAGGGCTAGATTCCTGTAGTGTTTTTGAAACAGTAGTCTTTGGGAATTGAGAAAGCTGAGCAAGAATTTATCTGGTAGGAGAGGCAGAACTTGTCAGACTTGCTTGTCTTATATGAGTAAGAGGTAGTGCTTTGTATGTTACTCATAAACCTACCTTTGACATTTTATCCTGCTCCAGGAAAGCCGATGGAATAAAGGTACTTATTTAGTGACTATTACAAAGTCCTCAACAAATTTAGATTTATGCTGGTTTTCCCACAGTTGATTACTAGGTAAAATAGGCAAGTGTGATTGCAATGGTAGAAAAGGCAAGCATTTTTTTCACCAGCAAATAGTTCTTCAATTGTGATAGAATTAGTCTCCAAGAAAAATCAGAGGGCATGACTCTGTTCTGCAGCATTTCTCTGCTAGCACAGATACTAATTTTCAACCAGGAGGAGGAAGGGTAGCCTAGTCTGAACAGTCTCTTCAGATATCATCAGCACCCAATTTCTCTGATCATGCATTCTGTCTAGTTCTATGTCCTCTTAAGCCCTTACTTCCTGTCTCACAAAAAGTCCTGTCTCAGAAAGCAAATGTGCTTGACATTCGCTGCAACCACTTCTTCCATGGTTGACCTGCCAGCACTGCAAGATCCCTGCAGCACAAAACACATACTAGACCCCAAGTAATACCTCTATTAATTCCTTAGTTGTAATTTTGCTACTATTATAACAATTGCACTGATGCTGGGTCCAGAATCCTCTCTTTATTTCTGGTGGTGGAAGAAAAAAATCTAAATTCTGTTTAGTGCTGAATATACCTTTAAGCCATGCATCAGTGTGTCTGTCCCAACACATAAGATTTCCCTAGCTGCTAAAGTTGTATTGCTTCTGTGGTTTGCTGTGTAACAAAGAAAGCTGAAAGGAACCTGTATATAGCCTATAAAGTTTGAGTGCCATTTTATGAGATACCACTGAATGAACTGGAAAGAATCTCAGGCCCATTTCCTTTGGGAGTCCTATGTATCACACACTGCTAACCACACACCCTGCTGCCTGATGATGACTGCACCAGTGTTTTGCAGGAGAACAAACATAAAGGCATTGTATTGAATGGTGAAGCATTATAGAAAACTGTGATACCCTCACTGATAACAAAATGGTGCCATTTTATCACGCTTTGTTTAATACAACATCATTTGCTTTCTCTCCAAGACTGCAATTTAAGAAGTCAAGGATGCTGTAACCTAGATGCACAGAATGACTTAGACACAGAAGTCCAAGGAGATATCTCACCATATGCATAAAGCCCATAGGCTGCTAAAATCCTGAGATGCTTAATGTTTTCTTTATACAAATGCTTAGCTCTGCCTTTATCTTAGCTATACCGTCAGCTACACTTATGATACACCAAAGCTCATCTGTGATTGTCTAGTTTATAATCTTTTGCCTAAGCTTCCATGCTTGAAAAACACATAATGTGCTACTGCAGCAAGTTTTAAGAAAAATAGCATATCAAGGCACTTTCAATCAAAATCCATGGCTGTTAGTGTTGAACTCCTCTGCCAAATAAATAGAATGTCTGTGACCAGAGCAGTTCTGCAAGAGATCTGGATTCTCTTCAGTTTGGGAGCATCTCTGTAAGAGTGGACCTCAATGTTCACATATAGTATTCCAGCAAAAATGCTACTCAGAAATAAGAAAAAATACTTTGATTAGACAGAGTAGGACTCTTAGTCTAGACATCAGGCCACACACCTAATAGCAGTGAAGTATAGGTCCTGTTTTCTGCTCTTAAATCCGTTTAATTTACTGTAAGCAGTAAGTAAGTGCATTGGAAAATCTGGCAATTCAGATGTAGGCCCAAGTTTCTCTTTCCCCAAATTAATTTCTTAATTTTTCCGCGAGAGAAAGATGTTTACTCTCTGTTTATTATTTTCTGTACTATGACAGAATGTAGTAAGGCAAGTAAAAAGTGTTCCCACCTCTTTTGTGGAAGAACAAAATGCGCAGGGTTTGACATTCCTGTAGAAATACATCCAGGTGAACACATACTATGAAAATGTTGTTTCCAAAGAAATGAACTGTTTATACAGATTATACTGTTTATACAGATTTTAAAAGAATATGTGTGATCCCTCTCTGGTTTTGGAATACAAGGCCTTAATCTAGTCCTGACCTGAAGAGAGGCACACAGAATTAGGTGCTGATGGCCTTAGCAAAGAGAAATTTAAGTCACATTTAGCCTTGTCATGTTTTCTGTTGGTTCACTTGGCATGCAGTGTCCTCTCTGTTCTGAATCCCATAATCAGACATTCCACTCTCTTGTGCATCTTTAGAAATGTAGAAACCTAAGTCATGGCTGTTAGATCCCCTCCAAGAGGCTAGTATCTTGAAGTTCAATATCACAAATTCTCAATTTCTTTTTGGATCTTCTCCTTGTTGTTAGAAAATATAAATCTGAGTGTACTGTACGTAATAGCTTTTCTAGGTCCAGACATCTTTTATTTTCTTCTGGATATGGATTTTTTTCCATGAGAGTTGTGGTAGATTGTATTTGTATGCCTTATGTTTTAAATGTACCGATTTCACACTCTGGAACTGTATCTGTGTGCCAGGTTTTAGGTTTTTATGGCAGTTACAAGGGAGAATACTGTCTTTTCTGTTATATGAATGCACAGACGCGGAAGAAATTTGGACTGTGGTGAGCCACAGTTCTGTCATGTCATACATAGAAAAAATCCCCATAGAAAGAAATCTGAACACTTGGTGTCAGAAAGAGAAGAACTAATAGGATATGGGACCACAGAGCAGCTAAAAATCCACAAAGAAACTGTAAGATGCCATCTAAAGACACATCTCTCTATTAATGGGGCTTCTGTGCCCTGTCTGAGCCTGTCTTTCACAGTAACAACTTGCATGTTGAACTCAGAATCTCTCTTGTGAGAGGGAGAATTGATTCTATCGCTGTTCCATGGTTATGTTTTTTGTTGTTTTGATTTGGGTTTTTTCAGTTACAATAACCACAGTGCATAAACTGTGCTGTTACGATTCCAGTATTAGCAGCTGCGGCACATCTCCCTGGCTTGTATTTGCTATCTGTCTACTGAGAAGAGTGTGCCACACAGACTTAATTATTGACATGGCAATGTATATTGCTGTTAGAAAATCAGATTTATTGTCTGCAGTGCCAGTTTTGTTGTTGAATTGTGTAATTTTTTTAGTCCTTGCACTTGTCATTGAGATGCACTTCAATGGCAGGAACGCATTATATTTGTGATATTTTTCTCCATGTATATTGCCATGAACCATTTTCTTTTTGAAGAGATTTCTATCTGGTGTTTTGATGAAAGGTTTTGGTTTGGTTTAGCTGTCTGGAACTCAGCAGGCATTATTTAAAGAAAAATTGTCCATAACTTCAATAAATAAAGATAGTGTGAATGGTATGAATGAAAGCAAAAGACATCAGAAAAAATGTCTTTTAAAACTTCCAAAATAGTTCAAAGCACAATATTGTCCATATATCTAGAAGTTCTGCTGAAAGCCTTAGTATCCTAGTTATCATGTAAGTAACTTCACTCTCTGATCCCATTCTACTTTAAATGCTTTTTAAGTCTGCTTGTAAAGCTTTATATTCAAACTGTTATTGAAGGTTATTGAAGATATAAAAAAAGTTAAATACAGTAAAATATGCAATCTGCAAAGTATTTGATGTGAGGGATTTGTTGGAGGATAAAGTTCACTGTACTAACATTACCTAAAAAACAAGCCATGTGAGTTGTATTAAAAAAAATAAAAGAGTGGTTTGTATTATACAGCTTGCAAACAAAGTTTGGACTGACAGTTTCCTTGTTAGATCTTAGATCCTGTACCCACTGAAATCAGCAATAGAAATACTGAGTTTGGAGCACTGCTATAGCCTGTTTCCCATTTATTGAGTACATTGGATTCTGATTCTTCCTTTCTTTCCAGTTCATCTTACATTCCTGTTTATTCAATTTAATTTTGGGTCCATACTTTAATGAGAGACTAGTTGCCTCATTAATGTTCTTGTTTGCAATTTGTAATCTCTGTGCACATTCATGTTTATGCACATACTTGCAAACACAGGTGCTAGGGTTTTTTACAGCTGGTGGAAAGCTTTCATTTCATAGTTATTTTTCTCTGCACTGTAAAATTCAGTGTCCTTCCAGAATTACCTGTTAAAACTTCGGTAGTCAGGCAGTTCTGGCTTTGCTTCAGGTTTGAAAAGCTTAGGATATAAAGCTTCCAGCAGCTCTGGATCGTCTCTAATGGCTTCTATCCACGGAGACTGATAGTACTTTGGCACGGAAGTAGTGTTGAACTTTTCAGGAGGAATTTCTTTCAGTGGTCCAGAATATCCTGCAAGGTGATCCACACAAAACCATTATAACAATACTTTGCATTTTCTGCTTCCTTGCCACCATCCTATGTAACTAGGAAGTAACATATTTCACAGTTAGGTAAAATGAAAAATTGGATCAAGTCACCTGGCCAAAGCTGCACAGAAACAGAAAGCTGGCAGGGGGATTTTTAGCCTTACAGATAAATGCTCCAAAGTATTCCACCCTTTTCTGAGGCTAAGTTGATTTTAGTTTTATAAAAAATTGTTTCTATCATTAAAAGCATTTGTCTGAAACCAGACTACAGCTACACAGCCCTTGGGCTGAATTAACAAAAAGATTTTAAAAACAGCCTTTTGATTAACATTAAGATAATTCTGTAGTCTTTGGGTGAAATTTTCCAAAGGTATTAAAAGGGATTAGGATCTCAACCATTATAATGGAGTTACTGTTTTTGCCTCTCTGCCTTAAATGCTTTGAAATGTCCTTTCTACAAGGTTCTTGTCGTTTTCATCAGGTTAAAAAATCAATTGTTTTCTCTGCATAATCATCTGAGGATCAGGCTGTGATCAAAATCTTACTAAATAAATAAGTGCCACATTCACTGTGATTCTTTTAAAAAAAATACAATATATCAGGAATAAATATGGGGGGGAAAAAAGGCAGACCTTAAAGGTCAATTTGAAGAATTAAAACCAGCAAAGGATTATCCATTTAGACGAGTTATGCTATTTATTTGAAAAACAAAGGCCAATCTATTTTACCCTTTTACCCTCCCTCTACATCTAGCTTTTATGTTAATGCTGTTTCCTTCTATAAGCTTAAAAACCTCCTGTAGCTTAATACCTACTCCTTTTGCCAGATAGTTTTGCCTTAAGGAGGTCTTAAAGATTTCTATCGTGTCTTAGCAGTGGAAATTACCTTTGTTCCCACTGTATTTGAGCAATGGATGGCACAAAGTCTTAGCAGCCACTAACAGAGTAGCATTGACCTAGTTTACATAGACTAGAAAAGGTCTGCACAAAACGTGCATTCAGTAATTCTGAACAAAGAATGAATTTTTTAAAACTGCAGTCTACTCATGGATAATTCATAAACAGGACAAGGGCTATATCACTGTATAAATTAATTAAAACAAATTAGCCTTCTCTAGTCTTTAAAGAATAAAACATAAGGCTTTCTTATAGCTCACTGCTTTAAATAAAGGCAACAGTACCCTCACAGTTAAGGACTTAAAAAAGAACAGTTTATGCAGCCAGAGGCAAATTCCTTTTTAAGTTACCCCTCTGTAAAGGTTTCTAGAAAAACTTACAGTGACTTCAGATTTACATTTATGGGTAATTATCATAGATATCATAGTTATCATAGAATGGCTCAGGTTGGAAAGGACCTTATAGATCGTGTAGTTCTAACCCCCCTGCCATGGGCAGGGACGCCACATGCACTAGACCAGGTCATCCAGGGCCACATCCAGCCTGGCCTTAAACACTGCCAGGGATGGGGCCTCCACAACCTCTCTGGGCAATCTGTTCCAGTGCCTCACCACCCTTTGGGTAAAGAACCCCCTTCTAATTTCCAGCCTAAATTTCCCCTCCTTCAGCTTGTAGCCATTCCCTTGTGTCCTGTTGCAATCAGAACTAATTAAACTACAATGGATAACTTTGAGACTGTTGAGCAGTGTGTTGCATATTAGAAACAAAGGTTTGGCAATGAAAAATTAGTATATCGTTCTGGATTTAAATCTGAGAATATAGGAGTAGTCTCTCTTGATATTAATGTATGTTTTCATTATAACGAGCAGTACTACAAAAGACAGCAAATCATTAAAAATTAACAAAATCAACTTTGCATTTCTGTGGGAGATTCCGATTAGTTGTCTGACTAAAAGCTATCTATTTCTAATTTTAAGTCCATTAACAAATTGTTGTTTTATAAAGAAGTCCTTCCACTGCTATGAAATGAGAACTAGGTATGTTTAATGTCTGTAAACTCACCTGGGGCGATGTTGTCAGGATGTGGTGGGCTCCGGGGATCGGGTGTATTAGGAGGTGTCATTGGGGCATGCTGGGGAATTCCTTCCACACTGAGGCTGTCCATTTTAACAGTCTCTATTGGCTCTCCACGCTACATTCCAATAGAAATAAATATCACTGACAGCACAGAAGAAAAACCCTCTGTGTTTCTCTGTTGAGAGTTGGAGTGATACTCCAGTTTACAGTTGATCTGAGACTCAGGGTGTCCTATCTGAAGGCATACTAGTCTGCGGTTTAGTAGCCTGTGTGCTAGACAGCTAGACAGGATTTTCTGGCTGTTAGCTACAACTGTCTAATGCTGGCTATGTAAGCAAGAATGAATAATTTTTCAGTGTTTGAAATGATATCCCAGCACAAGTGTAAATGCCTGTATTACCAGAGAGTGAATGCTTTATTGAAAGGACTGGTGGTGGTGAGAGCTAGGTCAAGATGACTCCTAAAAGCCTTTTAGCTATGCAATGGAGTTGTCTGAGCTTTTCCTAAGTTTGTGATACTTAAATATTGATATGCAGTCTATGAAGACCGTTCATCCCATCTGCTGCCTACACCAATCACCACAAAATCTACCTGTGCATGTGAGCTGTGTGCTTCAAAGTTAAAAGTAGATCTGGTGACTTTGACAAGGCGGGGACGTAAACTTTGTCCTCTGATCCCTAAACACAGTTAAGCTATAATACACCAGACAGAGCACCCTTGCTTCCCAAAGATTGAAGAAATCAGGCAAGTTTGAGCCATTAGAGTTTCAAAACACTGATTCTTCCAAGGACCTGTTGAAAATTTGCTGCATTTGTTGAATTGCTTTTGTTTGGGATTTTCTTTTCCTTTATTTGTAATAAAACCAACAACTTTAGTGCAGGTCACTTTCTGGAGATTCATGATATGCTGGCTTTTTCCACCTTCCTATGGACTCATCGGTTCTAAAGAAACATCCAAAGGCTTAATCATTGTTGCATAAATATAGAATTAGTCTCATACGAAGTCAGTATCTTATTTTAGCTATGACACATAGGCTAAAAGCAATTTAAATATAGACTGGTTTAGAATATGAGTTTCTTAAAGTAGGAAAGCAAACAATGCTTGTTTAAACTCGAAACAACAAAAGATCAAGGCAAAATATTTTCTAGCCATCCTGAAGTATGCTAGAAAGATTATTTCTGGCAAGCAGAATCATAAAGATGATGAAGACAATGCCAGTGGTGGCTAAATAGGCGTTTAAGGGAGGGGAACAGAAACAAAAATGTATCGTACATTAATGTGTCAGAATGTTATCCTGAATGTGCAATGTGTATACCCTATGTGTTTTTGTAGAAAAAAGTAGACTAGAAGGGAAGATCTGTCAGACTTTTAGTGAAAGCATGGAAATGGATACAGAAATTCTGATGTGATTGTTGTTGTTGTGCTCAGAATTTATGTGTATAGCTTCTAATACTCAACAGAGGGAGAAACTAGGGTAACAGTATTCATGTGCTTCTAAATAATAGTGTTCTAATAGTTGTTTGAGTGTTCAGTAATCTGATTTTTTTTATATGGGGTTTATTTTGTGCAGATTTATTTTAAAAAACCACATTTATCAAAACACAGACATGATCCAATTTGATCCCTGTGTAATTTAATTTCTGTTGAACGAGTGGCCGAATAAGTTTGAAATGTCTGCACCTTAAAAAAAGAAATGTAACAATTTTTCTTCTATGAGACAGAATAGTATGACACACTTTTCTTCCTGGGTAAAGTTAAATTTTCTCTATGGGAAATGTAAAGGCCACAGAATTACAAATATATTTACCTTTACAGTCAGCGAACATAGAGAATTCCTTTTTCAAGAAAGGAACAAAACTATTTTAGAGATTTCAGTGATTATTCTAGAAATATTTAACTCATCTCCAATGATAATCTCTCTAACTGTTGTGAGATCCCTCAATATTTTGGTTAGCATGGACAATGGTAAAATTATGGTGC
Source organism: Galbula dea (assembly GCA_013399015.1). Lineage (NCBI taxonomy): Eukaryota > Metazoa > Chordata > Aves > Piciformes > Galbulidae > Galbula > Galbula dea. The sequence goes on along the minus strand of VWZX01002149.1, from coordinate 6,938,336 downwards.
AATTCCTCTTATTTCTTCCAGCCTTTTGAATATAATTGACTTGTTCATTTTCAGTAGTCAGTGAGCCAGTTATTACAGGGTAAGACCTCTGATCACTACTATCTTGAATCCAATTTGAATGAGAATGATTTTAATCTGATGTCCTTAAGTATGAAGGCTTTCAGTTTCTTTGTCTGTAGGATCTCAATAAAATGCAAATGGCTTGTTCATGTACAGGATTTTGCTTTTTTTTCTTCCTGAGACAAGGAAACCCAAGCTAGTCTCCCTGTGTTTCTTTAATAAGTTATTACAAAATACTCACATTTCTTGGCTTGTTTGCTACATAATGGTAATTTTCGTATGTGTATTTGTCAGATCTCCGCTGACGTCTCTTGAAGAGTCTTGCACCTCTGTTGGTGAGTGTTGACAGTTCCTCTACCATGATATCTCTGGGGGTGCTGACCTTTTTTCCAAGGTCTAAGCTGGGTGAGACTGCAACACAATGGATACAATGCAATACAATACATACCTGTGGTTTTCTTAAATGCTTGATATTGCATACCCTACACCTGAAATCCAACATGTTAATGCATACTTATCTAAGTACATAGCATAGCTTCATGTGGGGTTAGTGAAATTAATAATTTTTCCAAAATTTTGGAGCAGAGTATTGAATGCCACAAACCTGTTTTTTCAAAGATGATAAGCACCTCAAGCTCCAAATCTACTTCAGTTGAATGGCATTCAGATTCTATGAAAATAATGTCCTACACAGTCTTAATAGCAGACCAGTAAAAGCTGATGTCTGCTGAACCCGGGAACAAAATTCCATCTAACCCCAGAGTTCCCACATAAAATCATCAGTTAGCTTTCTGTGTCCTGTATTGGATAGATGAGCAGGTAACCACTTTTAAACATACCTACCTGTTTCTTATTTCTGGTAAACATTTTATTTTCAACTAGTCTTTAATATTCTACTTGCTTTTGAAATCCAGGGCATGTTTTGAACTTTAAGGGAAATTTCCATTTGAAAGTCTCCAATACATAATATTTTAAAACTATTTTTAAAGAAGCTATCAAAATAAAGTTCAAGGTATTGAAAATGACAAAGAATTACAACATGCTTCTAGGAATTAATATATTTAAAGTATTTTCTTTTGAATTCTCTCTAAGAGGAACCTGAATTACTAGTTGCAATATTACTTTATTCTCTGCCTGAGAAAAATCCTTCATTATCTTTAGTGACCTCATGGGGGATTTGAAAATGAAAATTGCATAATCAGAGGAAGGGGAGATCAATGACTGTGAATGGAGAACTCTGAATATCAGAAACTCCACTGGTCACCACGGAAACTGTGATGCTGATGGCAATGAGCAAGCTGTTCATCTCTTTCACTAGATGTCCTCAACCTACAGATAAAGCTTAAACCTTAGAGTACAGTAACTTCAACACTGAACAAACGAATTTTTGCCAGTTTATTTCTTCTTAGAAGACTGTAGAATTTAACAAATATAACAATAATTGAATTGCATAGTAATCTTGGAATTTTAAAGAAAATTATTCATGTTGCCACTTACTGTAGTATTTTATTAACTGAAATTTTTCTCCTCAGTTATTCATAAACTTCTGGAGCAAAAATAGGAAAATGCAGGGTGCTTTGGAGATTATATCAATGCTCTAGTGTGTTTCTTTGATCCATTTATCCAAAGACACATTCTGTTATTTCTTTAATAATAAGACAGTCTATTCTTCATTTATTCTTATGGTTGGCAGGATTTAACCTTCTGAATTTTGACATACATTTTAATGCATTAAAATTAAGTAAAAGCAGATTATATAAAGACTAAGCACAAAGGAAGCCCAGTTTTACATTACAAATTAATTAACTGCAGAAAGTATACAATGTCAATGTTAATATTTCATATGCAGAGTTTCATTTTGAGTAAATGGCATGTTCAACAGGTCATATGTCTCTTGATAACTGTGTTGGAAAGCCAGTGTGATTTGCTGACATATAGGAAAGCCTAGCTGAGACAGGTATATGAAGTATTTAGCCAAAGCTGTATAGACAAGACTTTTCCATGTAGTAAGTCAAGCAAGTTTGTGGGTGCTAGAGTACATTGCTGTTGATCCACTTCTGTTCGTACTGATTTTCATTGAACATTTGCAATAGATTTAACTCAAGCAAGAGCAAGCTAACTGTATGGAGAGCTGGAGCATGCACTTCTGCTTTAGAAATAGTATGTGCAGAGTCCAAACAACCTCCTGTTATTTAAGAGGTAACAACAAAGGGAGAGTTCTTAACATGGAAGAAAATAACTAAGCTTGACCAATGTAGCCATATCAGTGACAGATAGTGGTGAGGTTTTGGCTCTGTGGTTGAGATAAGTGCACCAGTTATTGGCCTGTGGACTGAAAAGTAGACCCACAAGTCATATTTTGATTTTATCATTTTGCCAAATTACTGCAGGAGTTTTAACTATTAGATGATTTTATATTAGTAAGGATTAAGAAATTAACCCCTCAAATCAGCAGGATTTTCACGCAGAAAAGGCTTTTCTTCTTTGTACACAGAATGTGTAGTATGTAAATCCTCAAAGACTGGGGTGCCAAGGTGCTTGGAGATCTCTGTCCAAACCACTCAGAATTCTTCTGGGACATGCTGGATGTTACCTATTTTAGGCCTTGCTGTTCCCTTACATACATACCATTCTTGTTAATGTTAACTGAAGGCTCCAAGATACTTTGTAACCCACAGTTGTGTACCATTGTGTATCCAGGCAGCATCCCAAAAACATAAGTGCGAAGTTCATTTATGTCCCTTGCCAACTAATATCTAATCATCTGTCTAGTTTTATGATGTGTCCAGGGATTGTTTCAGTGTCGGGTCAGAAAAGGTGATGAGGAATGAGAAAAGGAGGCCACTCAGAGGATGATAGAAAGAGAACATTGATGTCATAAATGGACATTGTAAATTAATACTGGAAGCTTAGTTCATAGTTTAATCCTAATATTAAACTTTTAGCTTTGTTTCTTAGTTTGTTCCTGCCAAGTCTTTCCAGTCTTAAAATTATAAAAGACTGTGTTTAAATATTATTTATAAAGTCCCTCCTGCATTCACTGCTTAATTTCCCTTTAATCCTCCAGTTTACAGTCTTCTAAATACCTTAATCTGGATTATAAATTCTCATAATTAATATCACATAGTATGTATGTTGTAGTATCAAAAATAAGATTTTTTTAAACTATATCATGAAAGACAGTTAATCATGCAACTACTGAAGAATGAATTTAAGAAATAGTACAGAACTGGACAAGAGGTTTAGGTGTAATTGAAGGCTAACCTGATGAACTCCAAGGGCTTCCTTAAACATATGTAATTACATACATGTTTACCTGTACCAAGTAGCCTTAGAAATTTTATGGTTACTCCAAGTCTACCAGTCAAAAAACAAGGAGTTGAAGAGGTCACTATATCCACATGCTGACTTACTACTAGAGTTGCTCTTCTGAGACTGTAAGACTGTCTACTACTGAGACCATAAGTTAATATCTATTCCTGCAGCATTTTATGACATGGTGAATTTCTGTAAAACACAAAGACATGTTCCACAGGCCAACAGGAGGTGGGACTTTCAGTCATTACCAGTCATATACTTGGTGTGATTACAGCTTTGGTTATCCTTCTGTTTCTTAACTGGTTCCACTGAGCTTATACAGTTACAAATTTCAGCCTCTTATCACACCCATTTCATGGAATTTCATAATTTTTTTTTAACATTTAAATATCCCAGGCATCCAAAGAAGATGTGAAAGTAGAATGTGCACGTGAAGAGTTAGTATTGCCTTCAGTGGCCACATAACACAGCATATCTTGTAGGATAAGCTGTCATATCTATGTGTATGAATCTAAACTTGGCAGCAAATCTGATAATACACAGATAATAAAAACAGATTATTTGAGGCAAATATAAAACATCAGCCCATCTTACCCAATAATGACAATGATTTCAAGGACTGTATGGTGGATTTATTAGTATTGCTATGAATAATACCAACATTTACCATATGAAATGCCTGTTTCTAAGTAAACATATGAAAAACAATTAGGGTTTTGTTTTGTTTTGTTTTTTCTCTCTAGAGCTTACAGGCTGTTTCAGACACATATAGTACTTGGGTTTACAATACCAAACAATAATGGCGTTGCAGGGCTTTCAAAGTTAAGTGTGTGTTCAAGGGAGAGTGAGAGGAGATATTTGCTTAGGAATAGAAATTACAAAAAAAAACTGTGCTGATTTCTGAAGGACTAGGACCAGACACTGAAACTTGTAGCTTCTTTCTCTAAGAAATGTATATCTCTTGTCCTACTCTTCATGTAATTACGATGGTCAGTGAGTGCAGAAACCATCCCCAAATTCTTTGGAGCAAAAGACCACAAGAGAGATTTTCAGTACTGGCATTTAGTGTTTTGTGGTTTATCCTGTGTGAGTGGTATAATTTTCATAAATTCTAAATATTAATGGAGCTCCCTGTTTTTTTCCAGTGAGGCCTGTGGGGTCCTTATCACTTTTAAAAAATTGATCTTTTATGTAGATGGTAAAAAAGACTTCATGGGGAGGGTGTGTATCCAACACGTACCTAATGAAAGCCAAACAGATTGTATTCCCAACCGAGTTAATTGCTTCTTAAGGTGTCACACTAGAAACATAATTTTAAGAACCTGTTTTAGAAGATGCCTTCTCATAAATGTCTGCATTTTCATAAGTGCAACAACAGAAAAGTAAAATTTCTTCATATAAGATTAATCAGTGGCCGTGCATTAGACAGAATTGCAAAATGCTAGTAAAATTTGTTAATTACAAAGATAAAGTTCAAGACAGGAGCAGAGATGTGAATGTTTGTTTCACTTTTTTTATCATTCACAGAAAAAAGCAGAGTGAAACTGAGCAAATAAGGAGGATACATATCAGCATGTTTCTTAGATGATAGCCTTTTAAAATGGAGTGAAGTCATGTTATTAACCCCAAATAATATTCTGAAAGGCTATCCTAGCAGAATGTCCATCAGCTGTTAGATTACTTCATTCCTCCACAGCAGTTGTTCATCTGAAAATAGCTTTCAAATGAAAAGAGGCAACTACAAAAGGATTAGTTACCGTAGGCAGCATGATACTCTCACAAGATTATTTATGGCAAAACACCCAGAGACAAAGCTGCAAGAGAGTGAAACTCTATGGTTAAAAAAATGTATTAGAGAGGGCTAGAGGACATTGCATATACACTAAGCTGAGTTCAGCGCTATACCATTTCTGTGTATTTCATCCATAATGGCTGATGCTTGTTGTTTCCTCTCTTTGACCATGGCAGAATGTGATAACATTGTGATTTTCTGACAGGACTTTTCCTCGCTGAAAAAAAAACAACACATTTTTACATTGTTGAGCCAACTTGCACAATTCAGCCAACTTTAATTTCTAATAGCCTATTTAGAGTGGCTGAATAGTGAAGTTAGTTATTTCTGATTTAGAAATATTGCACTTTTAACTGAGCAAAATGCATTGGCAGTTCATACTTGCAGACAGATGCTAGGATATGTTCTGATGGATAGAAGATTCAAAGGAATGGACTTTCAGCTGGCTACATAAAATCTGTAGCAAAATCAGTGTCAGTGGTCTAGGCCTTCTCACATCTACACGTTATATTAAAATATGTAAAATCATGACTAATAATTATATCTTGGTTTATGATTTCAGAAATGTTACATTTTGACATTTCTCAATCTAATAAAAATTTTGAGGAGCTAAAGTTGATGCTCTGGCATCTTTCAAGAAAGTGCATTTCTGACTAAATAACAAAAAAATCTTTTTAATTGCAGAGTCAAGATGTTACTTAAATGTCTTTTATATGACAGTTTGTAGGACAGACAATGTCAAAATATTTCAGGAAACAATACACTTACCCTACTGTTTTGATGTGCAGAAAAATCGATCTCAACCCTTTAGTTGAAGCTTCAGGAGTTAGTTATCTATGGGGATGACCTGCTTGGTCCAGGATGATTTCTACCCTTGTGCTTGGATCTGCATGGTACCTAGTGCTGAGACAAACTGGGGGCTGATCCTCTTCAAAGGAATTGGCATCCAGCTGACATCAAGTAGTTATATATAGAATCAAACACTTCAGCCACTCATATCTTCCTGGCAAAAGAAGAGAACAGAAAAAAATTCTGCTGCACCCACAACAAAGAGAGTTTATATCCCTTTCAGAGGGGATTTAATGAAATGCTTCTCTCATAAAGATCATCTCCTCACCTCTGAGAATAATAATCTCCATATTGTAACTAGGACAGAGACATTTAAAAATAAGGTGTTAAATATATGGATGGACAAGACTATATCAGATGAGAATGGCATGGGCTAATCCTTTAGTGAAAGATGAAACCGTGCTTCAACAGTAGCTGATGGCTAAAGGCAGTGGCAGATGTCTGATACACAAAGTCTGTTCTGAAAAAGAAATGAGAATTTTTTCCGTGTTATAGGTGGTAGGGAGTAACTGCTCAAGCACATGCCTCACAAACTGTTATTCAAAATCTCTTAATTTTCTTTGTGCATTTGGAATAGAAACCTGCAGTAATTTGAAGCTTAGTAATATTCAGCATTCCAGGACACTGTTGTATCAGTTTATAAAAGAAATGTGTGATACATAGAGCATAGATACTTCGTGACAGCAACCAACTTTGGACGGAAAGGAACAGTGGCAAGAGTTGGAATGCAGCTAGCTGAATTATGGGGCAACAGCAACAACATGAAGTTTTTGTATTTCATTCTTACTAATTTTAATGACAGATATTCTTATCTGTACATTTAATAGTTTTGGAGTTGAACTTTAAAAGACTTTATAGAATGACTATGCTGGTATTTAATTTACTGTGAGTCAAGATTTTGCCATTAATTGAAATAGAAATAAGCATATGTCATTGTGGTTGGACTAGTTAATGTTTAATTGTCATAGCTGCAAAATTAGAACTGATCCTGTTGAATGTTACTTTCTTTAGTAATGTTCAAAGAATTTCAAAGGCCCATAAAATATACCAAATCACTAAAGTGTCATTCATATATAACCATGAGTAATAGGATATCCATAACAAAGAGTAAAGGTTAAGGAAGGTGAAAGAGTAGCAGTACCATGTGGCATAATAACAAAATCAAACCTTACATTTCAATGGGAAATATTACTAGCAAGTGGTAAACTTAGATGGTTAGGTCAGCCTGTGAACAAGGACAACATTTACCTGTCCTTTTGGTCATTTTTGTTTAACCAAGTGAGACTTTACTTTTTGGTATTGTGTTTTCTGGTACCTTGTGGGATCTTTCGCACTACACTGCTTCCTTTGAGTTCCGTAACTGACCAGAAAGGAGGCTGAGGGTGCCAACTGGAAAAAGCCTGAACTACATGAAGTCATCCACTTTTGTAACTCATTTCTCCCTCATTTTCTTTCATTTTCTGTCCTTTGCTTCTTCTCTTTTCTTTTGTTAAATAATACTTCCCCTCGTTGAAATGCATGGTTTGATAGGCAGTGGAGACTGTGGTCAGGTTTTGGCTGGAGTTAGATAATCCATAATAATAGATAGAAAAAGCAAAGAGCATTTCTTCAACAGTGATTTTCCTGTACTATGAGATCCTTTTGCATTTAGGATAGACATATTAGAAATATATTTTCTGTGCAGAGGTGGTGATGGAGCAGAGCTTCAAATCTGGAGACACAATATTGCCCCTGCTTCTCACTGAGAATGGTACAATTGTCTCAGCAGCCCCCAGGATGCTGTGGTACTGTGGGGTGGTTGTAGTTTGAGCTACGAGAACAACAGATTAGGGATGACTGCTCAAGATTTACCACTTATAGTTGGCTCACACTTTCATGCTTTATTTCCAGTCTTTAAGAGTTCAAAGACTGCCATTTTAAGAAAACACAAATCTGAGAGCCTGATTTAATCCCAAGAGCTAAGGCCACAAACACAAGCCTGTACTATCAGACTTAATCAGATTCAGCAGCTGTCCAGGAAGCTTTAATTTTGTGTGTGTATTTTCTGATGATCAGTAGTTGGATACTCATCCATTCTGTAGGTCGTCCACTCCACTGTGAGACTGACACATTGCTTGGGGTTTTTTTCTTTCACCAAAAAGACACAAGTCTTCTCACTACATGTAACAACATTACAGTTTGACATTATGTCACAAGCATGGAATATGTCTGCATAAAGAGCTCTGAGAGAAGTCTTGCTTCTTATACATTGCATGGCTTGTTTATATCTTTGGCGGGTCAATGTTTGTTTGGAAATAAGTCCTCTTGATACCACATTTAATTCTAGCTTCATTCTCCATATCCAGTGAATTTATGTAGGTGCCTTGACTAAAGAATTCAGACACGTGACAATCTTATCTCCTTGTCTTTTGGTGCTGGTACTGTGCTTTTAAAAAGAGGCATTAAACCAAAAACCAAGCAAACAAAAAGTTCAAAGAAAAGACTTTCCATTCTGCCAATGTGTTGAACTTCTCTTTGCTGGAGTGCCAAACTTCAAATAGGCAGAATATCTTGAGGCTTTTTTTGAAGGTGAAGGTGGTCATTTTAGTCCAAAATATGTTTCATAATGCAAAAATACGTAGAATGTTTCTAAAGTATTTGGAGATGCAGGTGGAACACAAACCTCAGTGTGATCTGATTTTTCTAAGTGCATTTGATATACTGTTAGATCAGCTGATTAATTTCATACTTATTTTCCTAGCTTTGTATTGACAAATCCAACCATTCAGAATTAAGATCCATTTTCTGGAGTGCGGTTTATAGATAATGTGTGGTTTTAACTGGACTGCGGGGAAAGAACATACTAAATTTTGTCTGACATACACATCAGGCGTCTATTCAGTTTTCTGAAGAGAAACTACTGGAAAGTTGAAATTCTTGTGAATGCAGGTGCTGGACATTAAAACAAAAACAAACCCCAAAACCAAAACAAAAACCCAACAAACAAATAATCAAACCAAAATCCCAAAAACCCCAACCAAACAAACGTTTGAAATTTGAGATTAAATCCTGAAATCTTAACAGCATTCCTATCGTGGCTCTGCTTTGCTGCTCTTCATCACTCTTGACTCAGACAAAAAGTACTTGCCTTCTTCATAACCATTTAATTCTTTTCTATCTGTTAAGGCAGCTACAAGCTTGGTGATTACACCCAGTGATGCTGATGATGCTCATTATGCAAGTACCCTTTTAGTAGAAAACAGTCACTGAAATGCCATCATCAGATGACTGAAGACTGTGCATGTTGCTTCTTTCTCCCTTAAACTACTGAGAATCAGAGAAATCTTCAGGAAAGTTAGCTAAGCACAGCTGCTGTTTGCAAGAGTAGAACTAAGACCAAAGTCTGTCATGGCTACCACACACATTACAGCCATGCCATCATGGTTGGCAACATTAGTGCAGATTCAGCCACAGAAGTGTTCAGGCCAAACATTGTCTCCAGTTTCTGACTTCAAAGTAGCTCCACTGATTAAGCTGTTCCGCAACTCCTAAGGGTTCCTCAACCTGTGATTGCTAAAATTTATCTGAAAGGGTTTTGAAATCTTTTCTCAACAACTCTAAACTCAGTCAGCAGGCTTTAAAACATCTATAAATTTGATGGTTTGAAACTAACTCACAACAAACAACAAGACTTTTGTATTGAGCAGGGCAAGTATCTCAATTTGTGATTTACAGTTCATGCATTTGGCTTTAAGTCAGGAAAATACGAACTCTTAAACTCTTAAACAAAGAAGACAGCAATATTCCACCACTTAAAAATCAGCCTTAAGATTGTAAGCACTTATAAACAAAGCTGAGAATAATCAGTAAGAAAAATAATTTGTTGTTTATAGAAAAATTAACTCCTGATCTTACCAGTAAACACCTATTCAATATTGTGTGTGCTTGGTCTACTGATTGCAAGGGTGTTGCTGTTCCAAAGCAAGATTGGACTAGTTGAAGCACAAGTTTGAGAACACTTCAGCAGGAAGGTGGGCTGCAGGAAAAAATAAAAGCTTCTAGAGCTAGAAACAGATTTGAACAGAAAGAAGAGTATTTGAACTATTTTTCTTACATCCAGGCATGAGCAATATCAAGCCTGTGTTTATTAAGTATGGCTTATATAGCTTTTCATGCTGAAATAATTTTAAACTAAACATAAAAACTGCCAAGCTGAGAAGGTCTGAGAATGTCACCTGCGTGTAAAGGCAGAGAAGTTGAGATGGAGTTGTGGCTAAGTAGGAACACTGTGGCATGCTCTCATAGGAACTGTGTTGACAGGAAATAGTCAATTTGAGGAAAGAAAAAAAGTGGGGGGGGAATCAGGTGGCAAGTGTTTCCTTAGAAAAAAATTGTCAGGAAGACAACCTAGTGTAAAAAAACCCAGTATAAATAAGGTGGGAAAGCACTTCAGTGCTTCCTTTTTTCGACCCTTGAGAAAGAGAACATTTTGACTAGTTTCAAAAATAGGCTGGCTGGCTGGTAGCCACAAGTAGCCCTGCTGTGAAAACATTTCTGTGGCTGATACTTTGTGGCAAGCAGCAGTCTATAGAAGGTTGGCACAGTAACTGTTTTATTGCTGTTGTGTTTCAGGTTTTTTTAAACACTTTTTCCTGAAACAACTGCATCAAGCAAGCACACTTTCTCTAAGACATGAGCAGATTAATAGAGATGGTACAATTAAAAGAAGCGAGCCATATCGCAGAGCTGTCTCATACAGCCTATCAATAAATAAAAAAAACCACTGTAAAACTGTTTCAGAAAAGGTAGTTTATTATAATAAGAGTGTTATCAGTAGTCTTCCATCTAGATGCTTCCATTTTTTCCTATTGCTTTGCTAATATCAGGTGTTCAGTATTATTTCAGTTTGATTGTTTGGTACTCTGTGCAGTTTATTGCCTTGACTGAGACCTCTGTGTGGTACTTCAATGGCCTTCTGGTTTGACAATCAGTGCCAATACTCCTTTTGAATCTCAGGTTTCATTTATTGCTTGCGCTGATTCTTTACCCCAGCTGATAACCTTACTGGGCTGTAAACTTATTTAGGTATATTATTCATTCGCATAGTTTTTTTAAGCCAATGGAATTCTCCCAGAAAACACAACATGCCCTCTTCCATGATTATTAACTGTATCCAGAGCTCATCATCTTCTGAAGTAGAATCATTGACTGAAAAAAGTTCTGCTGTTTTCCCTTGAGAAAAGTAACAGATTCTTTTTTGCTAATAAAAAAATCTCTTTCATCTGTTTTATGATTAATCCTTGACTGAGTTCTTCCCAGGACTAGAAACAGAGAAACCAAATCATAGTACAGTCTTTCAGCTTCACAACCACCTAGTATGCTGTATCATAGGTACACAGCTTAAATATAAATGTGATTTATATTGGCAAACACTCCACCAGAAGAATTCATGATAACTGATGCAGCAGCTACTGGAAGCTCTTGTAATTTTTTCATCAGATATTCCCTATTTTCCATTAATACACATCCAAGTGTAGTAGGACAAAGTGGGCAAAATTATTTTCATAAATTTAGTAAATAAATTAATTTCATAGGTGACATATTTTCTAAATGTACTTTCTAATAATATTTTCGAAATGTTTTCTACTGTTGAACTGGTTGAGAGTCAGTCTTACCAAGGGGATACACCATGTTGTAAGTGTAGTAGATCTGTAGGGTTTATGGGCTTTTTGAGTTGTGCAATGTAATGGAAGTATCTGACATAAAAAACATTAACAGATTTAATTGCAGAATTTCAGGCTGTGCCATATAACTAAAATTGTTTTCTTGGCTAATAAAAAAATTTGTATTGTTGATGCTTATTGCCAGTGTTATAGGGGTTAAACTTGTGAGATGCAGAAGGTTCAGCTCTAGGTCCAGATTCTGCCTCCTCTGGCTTGGGAGGTAATTTTTGTGTGGTGAGGAAATGAGGTATCCAATACATCTACTGTGATCCAATTTCATTGGAGATACATAACTTCTTTCCAGGTGTGAAGTTTCTCTGCGTCCCCTAAATGGGGTTAGGGACAAAAAAGAGCACAGCACCTCTGATTCCCTCCTTCATGCAGCAGTGAAACGATCTGCAACTGCTGTGTCACTGAGGGAGACGAGTTTTCTCTCTATCAGCCTGCTTGTGTTCTGACAGCCTCACTGTTTGGGCTGGTTTGAGAAGCTGTTTGGTGTGCAGGTTTGAAAAGTGACCCAGTCACTAGTAGACCTGAGCTAAAACTCATGGGTTTTTATGCAGTCATGTGCATGAGTGCCTATGATTAGGCACCTAATCCTATTTTAGAAGACTAGAAACTATATGCTTTCCTGCTGCCTTGAGGAAAAACATTGTGAACATGTGTTACTATCCCTTGAAATGAGTCTATCCTGGAAACTTTAGCACAGTTCCAAAAGAAGTGTCATCCTAGGTAACAGTGGTTTCTTTCGATGACACTTGTTCATCTGGGTACAGTTGCTATTTGTAAGTGAATCAGACTAATGTCTCAAAGTATGGAGGAACCTTTAGTCCTGACACAAGGCAAGTGTTAACCTTGCTTTATCCTGGGCTGTTTTGGGCAAGGCAGCTCTTGTACTCATCGGTATCACTGTGTTTTAGGTCTAAGTTTCACAGAGATGCTGTTATGCTTTAACAAGTAGGAATATGTCATGCAGTGGATATTCTAGTATTTTGTGTAGTAGTTTTTAATTTCTCTTCCGTAACATATCCCTGCTGTGATACATATAAGAATATTGTACTGTAAATTAGAATAAATTAGGGGAAATCACTTTATGATTTAAAGCAGCTGAGGTCTCCCTCAGTGGCAAAGCTGCTGTTTACTTCAGAGAGAGCAGGATCATGCCTCCTTTCAGAGACATGCAGCATATTTCAGTAAGTACACATTACATAACTTGCCCCACATTTTTTTCTCTTTTTAGTATGCCAGTGTTATGAAAATTACATTCCCCTTAATCATTCTAGCTACTCATCTTTTCTGTGAAAATAAATTACTCCCTGTTGCCTTTCCTGCCCAGGAACATATTTAAATCAAATCATTTGTACACACGATTGGCTCAGGGAAGGGAGTGCCAGCTAATGGGGGATTTGCTACTGCAAAAGTATGAAACCAGGATTTGTCTCTGTTCTCAGTGGATCGCAGTGCTTTGTGGTGGCGTCACCTGCCAAGTGAGATTTCTCCTTTAGCACATGCGTAGCTTCTCTGAATGTCAGTGGAAACTGCATACATTCATTGCAGGGAGACTTGCAGTTGAGTCTTAAATGTAATATTGATTCCAACAAACTGTTGTGTCATACCTAAATCTGAAAATAATTTGACTGGAAAAACAGTACTTTCTAGAAAGTACCTATACAACTGGAAAAAACTCAGAGACCTCTAAATTCCTGTTTGAGATTGTCATTGACTACTGAGACTGTTTTTAGAAAGCATTTAAAATCTAGATGTCTAAAATGACATATCTAGCACCATATTCAGGCTACAAAATAGAGGGCTGATTTTAAGACATGATGGGCATTTATGCATTTTACAGGTTTGGAGTCTCAGCACTTGTGAAAAGTAAATAATGTTTATTTACATGCTTTGAACATGAATTTAGTGACTTAACTTATCCAACAATGTAAATATAGAGGCTAGGTTATTTTTAGACTTCACAATGTGTTACTGTGCAAAAGGACTTTAGAAACAGATTGCTGTTTAGAAAACCACAAACTTGGACAAACTTTTTTCAGTAGCTGTCTTATTTCTTTTTTATCCAGGACATTAGTTGGGAAGACTGAATTAGCAAGTTAAAAGCTGGTTGCAGATGATCCTCAGGGAACAGATCCTATATCTAGAGGTCTGTTTTAGAGAAAAATTCACCCTCAGAACAGACTGAATTTTATTTTAGAGTGTATGATGTAAACAAATCAATTCAGGATTAGTTGTAAATGAAAAATGAGTTTCTTATTTGGCCCCTGAAGAGAAATGGATTTACTTGGTCTTGTGGAAGAACATATGTTATATTTTGGAGAATAAATATGCAATACGAAAAGAAGTCATCTAAATGAACTTTCTGGTTATTTTCAGCTGACAATCATGTGACCAAAACCACTGATGTTCCTATTGCAACCATGCAGTGTTTGCTGATGTTACAGGTATTGTCAGTTAACATCCAGGCTTATGAAGCAGAGATGCCTGGATGTGTTTTAGAAGTTTTCAGAGACTTTTTAATGAAGTAGCAGAACGACTGTTTAGTAAGTTGGTGACACTTCTAAAGCTTTAAGTCTACCTTTGGCGTATGTGAAGGTTCTTCTCAAGGTGTTTTTGCAAAGGCAGACTCAATATTAGCAGAGAATAGGGTCTGTTGGTTGTGTGTGGGGTTTTTTTGTCCAGAATCAGAAATGAGATGTAGACTCCATTTTTGAAGTTATAGTCTGGCTGAACTTGTTTTCTAATTGATTTTTTCATTATCAAAGCAGCTTAGAGTTTCTGTCTTGCTACAGTTAATTTTGCTGAGGAAAAAGATAGGACTTTGCCCACCACCAAAGCAGTCTTCATGTGAAAATGGAGATTCTTCTTTCAGAAACTAAAGCCCAACTTGAAAAAGATTTAACACTATTGTTGTCACTATTAAAAAAAGAAAATTATTTACATTTCATATCTGGGCTTTCTTTTTTTTCACTGTCTCATATGAAAAGTATCAATTTCTGCACTCAGTTATGCAAATCATTAGCAACCATCTTTAGTGATTTTTTAGTAAATGGTACTGATTTTGTTGCTCTTCTACACTGTGACATTTCCAGTCTCTTAGTATTTTCTGGTGATCCTATCAACTTCTAAGTTAATTGGAATACTTCATGGCCGAAAGGTAGAAGGCCTGTAGTTGAGCAAATGTTTCTTTTGTAAAGTTAGCATAAAAATACTAAATTAGAAGTACTATTACTTTGTTGCTATGTCATGAAGATGTATCATGACCTTTATTTTTCAAAAGTTTAAACAGAGTGGTTAGATATTGGAATAGGCTGCCCAGGGAGGTGGCGAAGTCACCATCCCTGGAGGTTTTTAAGAAGAGGATAGATGTGTTTCTTCAGGGGATGATTTAGAGGTAAGAGTAGTGTAGGGCTATCGGTTGGACTAGATGATCTTGAGGGTCCTTTCCAACCGTAATGATTATGTGATTCTATGATTCTGTAATATTCCCAACAATTTTAAAAGGCTCTGCTTTTCAATATCTAACTCATTACATGTAATGTAATGGTATGTCATTAGCTTAAGTAAGTACAAACTTTAAAACTGTAACACATCACAACAGAAGAAGTGTTGTTATATAGCAAAAATACATCTTTCAATCTGACTTGTGGATGCAAAATATAACAGTAGATTTCACTGTGTAGAGCATGTCTACTGTTTTACTCTGCAGTTGTTTAGGGGTTAATGTCTAAGTTTGTGATTTATTCTTGGCCTTTCTTCCATTTTTTCCTTTAGCTGTTATTAGAGTCATGCACAGAATACCCCCCATGGATTACCATCTTTAGTATGAATTTTACAGTATTTTTGGAAGGTGTACATAAGGTTGGATATTTTTGTTTTCCAAGTATGAGCAAAAGCATTAAAAGTAGTACTTGCTGGATTACTATGTCCAGATTACACCATGATCAGTCTACATCTTTATTTTTTTTTTCATAAAAAGTAATTTATTGCATCCAAATAATTATGAATTCAAGTATGTAACTGTTAAACATGGATAAACAAAGACAAAGTTTTGATCCATACTTCCATCTTTGCATAGATGGCTGCAAGAAGAAAGATTTTAAAATAGAAGGAATATTTCATTCCTGAAATGTTTTATTCCCTCTTCAAGTTGTTGCTTTTTTTTCTTTCTTCACAGATTCACTTAGTTTAGAAACATTCCTTGTTATATGATTAACAGAAACCAAAACTCCTACCATCTCATATTTTCCACTTTACAAGAGTCCAACTATGCCATGAATACTTTCTATTCTTGGTCTCAATAGCCTACATATATGGAATTAAAACTCCTTATACTGTATGGGAATGCGTTGTGGAATTGTGTACATGTGTTTTACTTTACTGAGTAATTTCTCCATTAGTTTATCTGCACTGAATGTGGACATTGTGCCCAGTGGAATAGCACTGCTCTACCAAAACTTTTGTAGGCCTTAATTCAGATAAAGCTTATCTGTCAAATCAAATGCCAGCATTTGCCAAGTATTTACTTTTCCAAATTCCTCTTTTGCTTAGGATAGTGAACAGAACTAAAAGGAACAAGGAGCTATTGAATGCAAAGGTCTGGAACTTTAAGTTGTCTTTAGAGTTCAATCCTCCCCTTAAAAATATAGTGCAAGAATAAAAATAATTGGTGCAGGATTTAGGGCCTTTTGAATGGACAACTGGGAGTGTAAAGCTTATTTCCCCAGAAATGTGGACTCTCTTTCATCTGAACTCTGACAGATGCTGTTCTTCAATGTAATTTTATGAGGGGGGGGAAGTATAATAGAGAGAGTACACACATAAATACATAAATTGCCCCCCTAAGGAAATCTTTATCTTGATGCTATGATATTTGATTTGGAACAAATAGCTGTGACCTTCTACTGCCCTTTTAGGTTAATCTCAATTCACTCTGCTGTGGTTATTATAAGTAAACCACTCCAAAGCCTTACATTCTTTCTCATAAAATTTGGCAATTTTTGTCTGACGGGCTGGGCTATAAATTGATCAGTCTCTTGAATTACTAGGTTGTTTCTTCAAAGGCTTTGGAGCTTCCTTGCTGTTTCCTTTCTGAGCTGTAAGAATGTAATTGTGCTGGTTGCTAAGTATGTAGTGCTACTATAAATGGTTAGTGAATTATAGGTGAAGGTAAGAGCCAGAATGCCTGCATTGAAGTCCATTCTTCATTGTCTCAGTAGCCTTTAGCAATTTGTGTGTTCTTTCATTTTCATGTTTTCTTCCACTTGTAAAATGAGATAATGACACCTGTCCACCTAATGGTGTTGAGGTCAGAAATAATTAGCTAGTTTCTATGCGTAAGCCATTAAATAGTGCTGTATGAATGCTTCATATATCATCTTATTTAGCTCAAACTGTAAAGTTTTACGGCATTTGAGTTCTGTATGCTGCAGCATATACGTGAGCTAGCTGACAATTACACTGTTTGGTGTCTGGTGTCCAAATTGGTCTCCTTTAACTGTACCATATCTTCTCTATTGAAATAAAGGCCTTGTCAGGGAGACCATATACTATACTAGCTTATATGGATTGTGTACCATTGCCCTCTATTGGACAGTACTGGCCTTAAAGTGCTTTATTTTGTTTTGAGCTTAAAAATTGGACACTGAAAGAATATACTATAAATGTTTCTTCAGGAATCAGAGTTTTGGAAAAGACAATAGCTTTGGCACTAGTTGTGTGCTTTGGGATCTCCCCCTTCCTCAGTCATTAACAAAGATTAGATTTTACTGACAATGAGGATTTAGAAGTAATTTTAGATATCACTGTTCATGGATACTGACTTTTGTGAATGTCTGAATTTTGTCAGTTTTTTCAACTAAGGAAACAGAAACAGATGTCTAACAGCTATAGCCTAGCACAACATAACATCTGGGGAAAAAAAGAGTTACAGTGTGTCCAAATGTCCTTAATCCTTACTGCAGTTGTGAACTTAGTCCCAAAGCACTTTAATGTGCTTTTCCCTTTGGTATACAGTTTATGGCAGATCAGTCAAGTGAGTAGAAACTATTATGAAGGTCACAAGGAAGAATAAATCTGCTGTTGCTACTGTCTGAATGTTATCCATCCAAATATCTACCAACTGCCATCCAAACCTGTGTTTATACTGCTATTCATTTGAGGTTAAATACAGAGGAGTGACATCTAACTCCATTAATATGAATCCAAAACGGTGATGTTCTGCCAGGGTAAATAGTAGCTTATTAAAACACAGGAAGAGATGACTAATGATCTGTTCCTTTGAGAAACCTCCATGGCAATTTTGAAGAAGTATCTACCTTATATGGATTACGGTTCAAGATCAACATGGCTACCAAATAATAACCATCGTCTTTTCACTAACCTTGGATGGATTATCTGATTTCTTGATGATCCATGTCACAAGTACAGAACTATCAAATCTGACCTCTGCAAACCTAGATGAGTTTGCAGTGGCTAAGTATATGTCTGGGCAAAATCCTGTTTGCTTTACAAATGCTAAAGCTGCTTTATGATTCATTTCACATAAATAGTGAAAAAGCGATCTGGCTTTTCACAGATAGCTTTGACATGCTGTCCTTATTTCCTTAAAAGCTGTTCATCCAAATAGCCTGAATAGTGTAAAGACTGAGTCACAACTTGTTCTTAATATTTATTTATTCTTTAAATACTATGTTTCAATTAAGAATAATTAGCAAGAAAATACAGCGATGTGGGACAAACCTATAGTAATTAAACAGAGGCTTTGATGAATGTGAGGTAGACAAGGAATTATATTAAGTAGATGTTAGTGGCAGCTTTTTACAAGGGGGATGAAAATGCTCAAACAATAAAAACTGCTCTGACCATATTCTTTTACCTGGGTAGATTGTGCTTCACTGTGTTTCCTTCTTCTGCTTAGCCAGTATGAAAATGAAATTCTACTGAATTTGAGAAGTTACCATTTGACCTGATGTTGATTTAAGCATCTAGAAGCTCATATCAGCATGAGGTCACCATCAGCAAAGTCAGTGAATCTAAAAATCCTACAGAAAAAAAGAGATTAGGCTTTGCTGTTGAGATTATTTAAACAAATAGACAAGAATTTAGGGAAAACAAAATTGTGTTTCACATCTGATTGGTTAAATCACTTTATTAAATGGTACAATTTACATGTCTGGCATGCACTCTCAAAGTGTCATTTGCAGTGAGCAAAAAGTCTTTAGAAGTGAAAAGCCTTTTTAAAAGATAATACAGTCTTTTGCTACTAGGTAAAACCACAATGTGACTAGATATTTGGTTGTGTTAAAGCAAACAAAAATGAAAACAAACTATGAACAAGAGTTGTGAACATCATCATCTAACATAACTAAAGAAACTGATTTTCAGTTATATCGTGTATTTAAATACTCTGCATATTAGCAGAGACACCTCTGAGAGTGAACACAAAACTAACATATTTAAAATATGAAGAGATTTTTTTCCTCACATTTACTGAGCAGATCCGTGTATTGAAAAACAAATGTAATAAATACTTGTATTAATGTATTCAGAACTCACACACAACAGTCACAACTGTTTGATAGAAAGATGCTTTGCTAGTGGAAGAATGGGGTGAAAAGCAAAACCTAAAAAATTCTTTGTGGTTCTTCTTAAAGATCTATCTGTATAAAAATTTCATTTAGTAGTCTGCACCTGCTGCTTCCATTGAAATCAATATATTTTCTCAGTCTGATGTTAGTCTGATTTCTTTTGTGAACAAGGCTATGTGATCTGTCTGCATGCCTATGTGTATGTCTGTCCTCCCATTAATAACTTTGTAAATGTTATTTGTTTCATTTCTATGTGGCAGTGGAATAGATCTCAAAGACAAACCATTGCCCACAGACTCTGTAAAAATAGATGACTGGGTGGAGGACAGATACACTTACCAGTGTTGCTACTGAGGGAAATGCTGTGTGAACTCATGCTTTATTAGATATGAGAGAATCCATATTGGAAAAGGAGCTAGAAAATCCTCAGCAGGAGTTAATAAAATTTGTAGGAGATCATGTTAAACACCCAAGTTGATCTATGTTAACATACAAAGCCATATAAAACTCAATGTCAGTAGTTCTCATGTTCACAGAAGTACTAAATGATTAATTTCTTCTTGTGAATAGAAGGAAATTATAAGGCTACACTTTGTTTTTCTTGAGACATTGACAGCAAGTCAGTGATTGTATCTGAAAGTCTGATTCTACCATTCATGCATTCGTTGCACATGAAGGGGAGGTTAGAGCTTGATCATAGAGCATGTTTTTCTACAGTGCTGTGCAGTCACAGCACTGAATCCTTTTTCATATCGCTGTGTATCATAACTTTTTCTCCAATATAAAATTTTTAAAATGTTTTTAGCAATTTTTAATTGTATGTGCTTTAAATTAAGCTCACATTTCCTTGTGGTAGATGTATGACCTTAGAATTCACATTAGTTTCGATGAGAATTCAGAAGTTAAGTTTCTGATTCAGAGATTTAAAATAATTATATTGCATAAACATATGCCTTAGTGCAAACTCATTAATCTGATTTCCTGTTTAACAATGTAAAGGATGCAGTTCAGAATAGAAACCTGAATGACTTGGATATAGGGAATCATTTCATTATGGTAATGACAGTTCAGTAAAATATGCAAGCATTATGTAATTTTCAGAATGTAGGCCTTCTGTGAAATACACATGCACTAGTATTTATTGAATAGTTAAGGCCTTGGTGACTTTGAAATATAAATTTCACTGAATTTCATTTTGAATTATAATTTCACTGAAATTTAAGTGAAAACTTGACATGTACTTCCAGGGAGATAGACCTGGAACCAAAGACAAGCACCTAAAGCTAATAAGACTACCACAGTCCCGTTGGTTTCAGTGGAAATACTCCATGTGATGATGAAAAAAGACATTATGGGACTCTGCAGAGAAAAATGTACTTTCGCCTGTGTGGCAGGAAAAGTTACTCTTATTATGTGTGTGTGACTCTGAAAATGTGCAGAGCTCATTTTCAGGCATATCTTGGCTCCCTTATTCATGTCAATTTTCTAAATAATCTTTTCTTTGCAAATTCTTATTTTATGAAATAAATTTAGGAGGTGCTATCACAATATGATCCTAGTTTAAAGGTGTTCAACTCTTATATCTTCATTTCCTGCTTGGTCAAAAAGATCACTTAATTTCAGGGAGGCTTCTGTTCAGCTGAAGAATTCCTGCCGACTTAAACTCACTAAGGGTATATTTTTCATGAAATTATTTGCTCTTACAGGAAATTCCAGCTCAACTGAACTCATGTTTAATTTTCCTCTTTCCTTTATTCCAATTATATTTTATAAGTGGTATAATAGAAAAATCTTTACAGATGAGAATGTTTTGTAACATACTCTTTCTTACTGCACATACGTGTTAGTTCTTTCTAATCTAATCACTTTACTCACAGGCAACAATCTTACTGAAACTAAGGATATTCACCAGTGCTTCTGCAGTAATTTTAGTTGACTGTGCTTGACAGATCCTTGAAGAATGCCCCACATAGTCAGGAGATTGCAGAGCATTTTGTAAAACTTGTGGTATTAATTTAATGATTTAACAACATCTAAACTACCCAATGGGCTTGGAATACATGTGTTTTTAGCCACCTTTTTCTATTGTTTAAATAAGCTGTAAGATCCTATGCAAGATATGTATCACCAGCAAAAATATTTACCATCTCTTCAGATCCATCAAGATAGTTTAACTGTAACCAACCATCCATATATTTGCTACTTATACTAGACTCACACCACATAACACATGTCGTAAACCCTCTTTCACATACCAATTTCTATGTCAGGTATTGTTCTTGATAAATAACTTATCTGTCTTCCAAACTGAGAACACAAATAAAAACTTTCTAAACATTGAGCTACCTAGATACTAAGAATAACTTCCCAGCCAGTCAGATTACCAAACACTGTAGCAGTAAGTATTCAGCAAGCAGTGCACTTCACAGAAAAATAAAGGCTGTTCAGCCTCTGACTTGTTCGATCGTTTATTACAAAATTAACTTGTCAATCCAGTTTAAATACACTCTAAATACTTTCTTCATCCTTTTTATTGTTCAAGTATCATTGCACTGATTTGTGTTACTAACATGTTTCTTCCTGTTGTGTTCACATTATTTGATCAACTGCACTATGTAAAACTTAATGGAAACTGTCTTGAAATCTACCTGAAATGGATGTCTGCATAAGATTACATGCTACGGGGATTCGGGTAACATGACCACAGATGTATTTTAACTGTTGACACAGTTTTACATTTGCCAATGTAAAATGCAGTAAATAAAACATATGGCAAACAAGCCAGTGTTTCCAAGTATTCCACTTCCGTTGGAACTTTCCCAAGTCTGATTATATGTAGTACGTTGGAACTCAGGTGTCAAACACACTCAGAAAAACTACAAAACCCTGCCTTAACTGCAAACACTTGTACTGTTCTATTTACAACCTTTCTAGGTTTTTGTATCAAGCACATTCATTGCCCCAATTTCATCCCACCCCTCAATACAGAAATGTGTATTTTGACTTTTGATGAGCAGAACAATCTTAGGTTAGTTGTAAAACTGAGTCTATTCTAGAGGCTGCTAGCCCTGCAGTCATGTGAAAACTGTGCTCCATTCAATTTTGCCTCCTCATTTCTTTAGTTCAGAGATCACCCGGCCAGCAAGAAACTTTCCTTCTCCAACTCAAACCTAAGGTTTGTAAAGCTGGAAGAAGAGAAAATATGCCAGGACCTTCAGCTGCTCATGTTGGACGCCTCCATCCCCTTGGCTGTGGATTGTAGTTTAAATCAGCTGTTGACAAGCAATAGTCAGACCTGGAATCCATGGACATTATATCAGGATCTGTTCTGGACCCTTGACTGCAGTAAGCATACTGCAGTTGAGAGCCAGCCTGTGTGGTGGCACTTGGGGCAGGCAGGGAGCTTTTGGGGGGTGATGCAATACCCGATTGCTTCCCTCCTAATAAGGCTACACTACCACTTGGGGCTGGAGGCTTGTAGGAAACTTTTTGTTTCCATTCATCCGGTGGCTCAGGAAGTGTTTTCCTGCGAGCAGCTGATACTACGTTAGCAGCAATGGATTCCTGCATATTTTGGGGCCCAAAAGCTTCATCCACTAGGCCAAGAGGGGACCTTGCTGCTGCTTCCCAGGGAGTCAGTCTCTTGCCAGGCTTGTCAGCTGCTGTGTCTGGCTTGCTGAAGTAATCAGGGGCAGGCTGAAATATAAGAGGGGAAGTAGGAGACACGGCTTGAGAAATGAATGAAGAAGGTCTCCCAGGAAGTGATAACGAGCGTCCACTGCTTCTTTCCTAGAAAAACAGAATACCAGATACAGCTGCAGTTATTAAACAACAAATAGGAAGCCCCTTCTCTTCTCTTCCAAACTGGAACAGTTTGACCCTAAAAGAGAAGACCCTAAAAGTACATGACATCCTGGCAATCCCATTTTCTGTCTGTGGGTACTTTCTAATACTGTAATTTAGTGGAAAGAGAGGACATATTAAAAAGGAGGTAGAGAAAGAAACAGAAACAAAGAGCAATTTGAATTTTTGAGGAAAAAAAGTAGAATTTACTGAGGCTTTTATTCAAAAGGTATAATTATGTCAGGAACCATGCAGCTTTTTGACTACTTATCTAGTGTGCCTTGCACTGAAAAGACCGTTCTTAATAGTGAAAAAGGAAGTCAGATTGTGACTGTTCTGTCTGTCTTTACACGATTCTTTCTAACACACAGTTACAGCCTAATTTAGTTGACAACACGCTCTGTCTAGGACATCTCTCTGAGTTTGTATCTTTGGCAATTTCTTAAGTAAAGGCATTTCTTACACTAAAATTATTATACTTATTCTGGATTTTACTTTTCAGGGCAAAAAAATGAACACAAAAATTAAAGATTTTAATGCAGTAATTCACTTAATTCCCTTACATGATGCTACTTAACCTGGCTTTTTAAAAAGGCAATACCCTCAGAATTTCAGTACATTCTGACCCATTTATAGGAGCAATCCATTCATATTTGGCAAATCCTAATCTTCTTAGTAATGCAGCACTTTGATAAAAAAACTGTGTTCATGAGAAGTTTCTGCTACAGTAGGCAGTTGACAGTGTATGAAATAGGTATACAACTTTTCCCAAGCCAGATATGTTTGTGTTACACAAACAAATTATATTGTTCTCACCAAGTAGTGTCTATACTTGTGGTTACTAAGCTCTTTGATTTGCATCCATTGATCTATGCCCTGAGGTTTAAATGCCTTTAGTTCTGAAATAATGTGTGAAACTCGAGCCTCTTTTGCCTGAGGCTTTGATAGAATTTAATTCAGACAACATTGGCCTGTGCTGCTTTTCCTAATTAGCTTCCAAAACATAAACTGTTGTAAGCATGATCTAGATACCAACCAATAGGTATCCGACCATACAAGGTACACCTTATCTAGCAGAGATTCACATAGAAATGTCATGTTTTATTGGCTTTTCTGTCACAGGATCTTGACTTATTTAAGAAACTTCAAAGACCTCTGCTTTTAAGATATGTTTTAATGTCAGCCTTGTATGAGAGATATGGAAACTGAGAAAGAGACTACTGATTTAATTATTTTCAGTCAGTTCGGTTGTGCTTAGTCTGAATCTCTTTTAAAAAGTGTAGAGTGACAAACAAATGCTAAATAATGAGTGTTTTGGCAAGTTTCACAACTAATGCTTTATAACAGGACTATCATTTCACCTCTTAGCTATTACCAGCTATTCCCAATTTGCAGTTCCAGAGAGGAGACTCTCCAACATTATTAATCCTACCCCCACATACTTATGGTGGATTTTCATGAGGTTTTATTTCTAGCCAGGAAAAAAAAAACTGTTTATTTTGGGGAACTTAGCTCAGTCAATTTTTAAGAATCCTGACTTAAACCTTGAGATGACCAAACATTAAAACGTGGCTAATCAGATCATCACATCTAGACAGATCCCAATTGAGTACTTTAAGGTGGTAACATTTAAAAAGTAACAATTATCCATTTGGAAGGCAAGTGAATAAAAGAAAATGTAGGACCTTTTTTTCCCCATAGATGAAGTTATATGAACACTACCAGGGATGGGGCACCTGCAACTTCGTTGGGCAACCTGTTCCAGTGCCTTATCTCCCTCTGAGTAAAGATTTTTTTAAACTCAGATCCAATCTAAATCTTCCCTCCTTCATTTAATCTTCATGCATATATGATTATCAAAATACGGTAGAGTTATGCCAATAAAAAACACATAGCTGAAACTTTTTTGGCTGTAAGCATCTTATCTTTCCTTGGAATAGACGGTTTATGTTTTTTTAAGGAAAACTATTTGCTGCCACCTTCTGGACTTTTGTATTACACAGCTTAGAGGAAGGTCTTAGAAGATGCAGCCTTTTCCATCAACATTCGAAAAACAAGTGCAAAATTGGTCCTGGTTTCTGACCTTGCTATTTTATATGAACAATGAAAGGGCTTTAAGTTAATATAAAGTAAAGGCTAATGATATTTTTTTCTAAAAACGAAGAGAAGAACAATTGATTATATTGTAGGATATGAAGATGGTGGCACCATTGTTGCTGAATATATCCGAAATAAAATTAGCCAATTCCTTGTAATTTTCTTATCAAGATACAAGCCTGATGTGGGAAAATTACCAATACTCTAGGAAGAAAGCTAAGCGTACCCATGCTTTGCTTTTGTTCACAGGATAAAGCTGTCTACCAGCAACAATCTGATGGTGAGACTGTAAGAAGTGGCATCCTCACAGACCAGAGAAAAGATTACTAGCAGTTATTGACATTTCTTTGGAAAAAAAAATTTCCCCACAAAAACTTCATTTAAAAATTGAAACTATTTGTCCGTAGGGTGTTACTGTATGGAAATTTTTGCTTCTCATATGAATATACAAAGTTTTTTGCTTTACAGTCAGTTAAAGCTCATGCTGAAATCAATGAATGCTGTGCTCCATGTCACCCTTTGTAATCCAGTGTATTACAGTGGTTGAGAGTGTATTTGATTTCTGTAATTTTCCTCCTTTGTAAGAGGACTCCCTGTTCTAAGATGTCTCTCTTTAAGACATACAAAGAAATCAAGGATTCTTGTTTGAAAACACTTTTGTTATCTTTATTACCCCACATAGGAAGCCTTCATCCAAACAGTCAATCTGTAAGCATGGTTCAGTAGGTTATTTTTCTCATAGCTGAGTTTATTCAGCTTAAGGGCATGTGCAGTTAATGTACTACCACATAAGTTTGTGCAGGCTTCACATGCACTTAAGAACAGTTTGTTAAGATCATTACAAATGAGAACGGACTTTTTTCCTTTGAAAATTGCAAAGCATTACAAACTTGATTAGCATGCTATATGAAGAAAAACTCTGTGCCTGTGTTTCTCAAGGAAGGATATGTTAAAACCACGGAAAAAAATAGATGAAAACCAGATTAAAATATATCATATGGTAAGTCTTAGCTTGTAAAGGAAGAGTTCCAAGTCTGCTTCTGTGGAGTTCCTTCCAACATAGTATTTCACTGATCTTCAGGAGTTTTGCTACTTTTTAAGTCATTTGATAAAAAAACCTAATGTGCTTCCTTATAGTAAGCAACTGGCCTGACAAACACTGGGCAAACATAGCTCTTGAATGATTCCAACCTTTCCCTTATGCCATTACATGCAAAGGTAATGTTTACTGTAAAGTAAGAGCAGTCGTTGTCATGGGTACTATGAAGTTGTGACGGTGTGGTATGAAATGATCAGGCTCACATGTTTTCCCAAGAAATCTACCAGCAGTGAGTAATTCAGAGCTGCTGAATCCACAGGTTTTTGAAGATCTTGTCAGGTTTCTTCCTTGCATAGCATTTCTCTCTCAGGCTGAGTAGAGTCACTATAAAATAACATTATGGCAAGCTGTGTAATTAAGTTTTGCACTTGCCGTGCCGATCTGCCAGAGTGGCCAGTGGAGTCCTTGGTGTTAGACTTCAGGCAAAGAAAGTTATATTGTGTTTTTTTAAAAAGGCAAGACTGGAAGAGTGGATCCTTTTAGAACCAATACTTTTTTATTCTTAAAGCTACAAAATCTGGGAAAGGATCCTGGAAAAAGAAAGGAGAAAGATTTTGCAGGTAGTTAGTTGTGTAGAGTGCTGTCGTTTCACTGGTATTTCCCTACCTCATTTCATGATCCTCTGATGCATATTTTATTCTGTGCAGTCTCTGCTTTTTGTCTGGAGTTTTTTCCCCATTGCTTGGCTCCTTCTAGACCTAGCAGTTTTTTCTTTCAAAATTGTTGCTCTTCCGCTGATTTTCCGATCTGAACCACAATCAGCCCCTCACTTCCTAATTTTGGGAGTCTGCTACACCTCAACCTCTTAATATTTCTTTACTTCAAATACAAATCTGTATGATTTCATAACAGGAGGTTTATGACTGAATCAGAAATTGAAAGTATATAAGCCCTTGATTGAGGTAGCTGTTTTCATGAAAAGATTGTCTAGAATGTGAGATCCAAAGTGGTACAGTATAATATCTCCAGTATGTGCTATAATTGAATGTGCTAAAATCAACATAAAACATTTAAATTCCTCTTTTAATATGAACATACTGGAAGTATTGTTATTAGGGGTGGCCTAAAATTTACTGCTAAATATGCTTATGTGGTAAACGTAACAATTGCATCTTTGTAGCCTTATCATATTGCATTAAAATAATTCTCATATTTTTTCAGAAAGCCATTGACAAAAGCTTACTGCCTTTTCAAAGTGAAATTTCAGATGGCTTATCTCTACACAAACTGTTCATTTTCTTCAGCTATTTTTGGTGTCACCATTAGCTTTTAACTTGAACCCATGACAAAGAACAGCTCAACTTTCCTCCAAATGCCTGCTTCACAAGAGATTGCATTTTGGATAAAACTGTTACTTTAAGTAGGCTAGTTTTCTGAAATATCAATAAGAATTACAGACTTACCTGATTAGTAAAAAAAGTCTTGAAGCCAAGGTGGATCCAAGCACTATCACAGAATCACAGAATGTTAGGAGTTGGAAGGGACCTCAAAAGATCATCTAGTCTAACCCCCCTGCCAGAGCAGGATTCCCTAGACCAGGTCACACCAAAGCCCGTCCAGACGAGTTTTGAATATCTCCACTATGCATGTGGAATGAGGTATTTATGTGAAACTGAATTATAAGTTGGACCTTCAATGGGATTTTCAAAAGATCTTAGCTGAGTTAAGAGGATTAGTGTCACTGGGGCTTATGCTTTTGACTTCTGTATGTGTTTTTTAAAAATCACTGTCCTAGGCAATATGAAATACTTGTATTTGGTCAACAGCAAAAAATCCAAATGTGATCAAACCCCAAATTTTCAGCATAGATGCACTTCCTTTTCTTTTGGACAAAGTAAGGAGAAGACAGGCTAACAGCTGAGTTTTATATTGCTATCACAAAAGCTGACTTTTGTTTATCACTGTAAACATGCATATGATTAAGTTGACTTCCTAAGTGAACTTTTGGGTTGTGCTGAAAATGAAAGAAATAACGAAGTGATTTTAAAGATGAGAATTATGTATTTCTATCTTTCAGGTGAATTTAGTTCTAGACAGATGACTCAGGAAACAGAAATGTTCTGTTTCAGGCCACAGCTGTCCTCTAGCTCCTATCAACCTAACTTCTTTCTGGAGAGCTGAATCCCTTTGCAGAAGCATATATCGTGGCTTTACCTCTTGTTTCTTCTGCTGATAATTAGAATAATAATTCTTCTTATTACTTACTTGGAAAGTGATATGCCATATAAATATGTATATGCTAGAAGTTAGATTTCAGTAATCCCTATATTTCACACAGGATACTCAGTAGCTGGTGGTGAATTCCAAAAATTTCAAACCTGAGACTGATCTGACCTGGTGGCTATGCTGTGGCAAGCTGCTATATCTTTTTAGTAGCCACATACATCTACATCAATGCTTGTGGTGAATTACACAAGTGCTAAAAATCTTTTTAAGGAAGTATGCTTGGGGTAATAGGGTGGGCAAGTACAGAAGTGTGATTGTAGTTTACAGATGTATTTACAGGTGGAGGCTGTGAGTAAAAATGTATAAGGCAATATGAGAAACCATTGGATTTCTATATATCTCTCTAGCAGCACTACTTATCTTTGGTAGGGTATCTTTATTCACAGGAGAGGAGGGGAGGGAAGAGTTTTCATATAACAGGATAGCATAGAAAATAGATTTCCCCTAAAATATGCTATCAGTCTGTACATGTAGGTGAAAGGAAAAATAGCAAACAAACCGAAGAAAAAAAAACTCAAGCAGGCAGAGAGGAAAGGGACAAGTTTAATGATAGAAGAGAATTACAGATATTGACAGTGGAAAACAAATAGAAGGGAGATTTCCAAAGGATTAAAATATTGCTACTTTCTATTTCCAGGTAAATCCAGTGTAATTCTTTCTTGAGGTTTCCAAACTTTTTTTTTTTTCCCCCACAGAATTTCCCATCATTCTCCTGAATTTTAAGAGGTAAAATGGATCACTTGGTCATTTTTTCTTTTGAATGCAGTCAGTATCCCAATTAAAAAATTAAAGGAGAAAGTAGAGTTTTGAAGCCCAAAATTAAGAGTGATTTTTATTGGTTTGATTAGGCTTCAATTCCAGTCTGGTTTCTGCGTGTACAACCAAATGCGTTCTTCTCAAATTTGACTGCAGTTTGAGTTACCATCATGGGACTAAACTAAGAAGATTCTGTTCTTTTTATAATGGGGAATGTTTTCTTCATCAAGATAGACAGTTCTACTGAAACTCCCATGATATAACAGTTCCATAGTCTGGTCTGTAGCTAGCTGAATGGTAGTTTAACCAAATATATCAACAGATTCTGTTACCTTTATTCACAGATTGATACTTTAATCTTTAGTTTCACACGTGGGATAGATTTTGATATCCTTAGTTGTGTGAAACAACTTGTTTAGACCTGGCACGACTGATGTTAACAGGACCGCTTACTGAAAAACATGCTAAACTATTCGGATAAAGATCCCTGATTTCAGCAAGACTATGTATTTGCTACACTATCATACGCTATCAAGAGGTTTCAAGACCACAGACTCAAGAATTTTCTACAATAGCAGTATTCCAATCCTTAGTCCCCAATACGATAGGTCAAAGGTGAAAGTAAAAGACCAGAGTAAAGTTTTAAAGTGAGAAGAAGCACCATAGAGCCCCAAGTGGAAATAATAAAATGTATATGAGAGACCAATAGGAAGACATGGTCATTTTTATCCTTACTGTTAAGTGCTAATTTCTGTATCATATACTACTGTCTGCAACTATCATTACTCATACATACATGTATTCCTTAGTTCTCTTGCTGTGCTTTTACAAAAAACTATTGCGTTACATTGCAGCTGCAAAACCCAGCTCGCCTCTCTGACTGTTCAGGAATTTTGAGTAACTGGCTTCTATCTTAATTGCCAGATTTAAGGCAATCTTTGGCTAAAAATATATCTGCACTTGGGATGTCAAATTTCCCCAAAATGGGAAATCCTTAACAATTTTTCTGTCTTTCCACCTCTTGTAGTCTTCAGAACACTCCAGCATCTCTTATAGCACATTCTCTGTGAAATCACAGAGGCAATTAATGATTTTGGATCACAGCTGATCCACATAGCTTACAAACTAAGCCCCTGGCTGATCAATCAGATTCCTGTGGAAGGACCTTTAAGCCAGGACAGATTCTGGCTGAATTCAGTGGGCACAGGCCAAAGGTCTATCCAGTTGTATTCTGCTAGTGATCAGTCAGAGTATCTGTTTTATCTGTGTATCTATTTTATGCTATGTTAGTAATACATATTACTGTTAATATCCTTTAATAAGGCACTTTAAAAAACAAAAGTCCTCAAATCCCTAAGTCATTAGACCATATTTGGGAAGGGGTGCAGAAAGCAAGCTCTTCTATATTAATTTGACATACCAGGAATATTGCTTACTGTTGTTTCTGTTGTCATAGTCCTAAAGCAAAAACTTAGTGTCCTGCTTACTTAATACAATGGTTTCTATTAATTTCAGGATTTTATGTATGTAAAACATCTGATGATATGCATAAATGTGCTAAAATTTGTATCTATTTTGATTTCTTAAAAGGTTCAAATGTTTTGGACCCAGATTGGAGGTGATATATCTGATGTTATTAAGTAAGGTAAGGAATACTGATTTGAGTGCTAGGTATTACCACTGCAAAAAATTGGTTGCAAGCAAACTGGACACTAAGTTTCAGCCAAAAGGTTTACTCTTCAATAGTTGATGGCTTCCACACCTGTGCAATGACGCCAGCTTTCTTTGCTGAAAATTTTGGCCTTGGAGCAGTAAACAAAGAGGATGATGTGGTGGTTTCTGGCTTAGAAAATGCAGAGTAGCTTGTAGGTGAATATGACTCATTTACTGAGATAGAGGCATTTGACTGGAACGAAGGTTGTGAGCTGTAGGCTGGCACAGAGTACACTGAGGATGCTC
The DNA here is from genome assembly GCA_013399015.1 of Galbula dea. Taxonomy (NCBI): domain Eukaryota; kingdom Metazoa; phylum Chordata; class Aves; order Piciformes; family Galbulidae; genus Galbula; species Galbula dea. The sequence goes on along the minus strand of VWZX01002149.1, from coordinate 6,907,037 downwards.
GCACGTTAGTAGGAGAGCCAGCACCGGGTGGTCTCAAAGGTAGAGCTTGCTTTGAAATGGACGACTTTGATGTCTGCTTAATAGCAAAGCTTTCCTTAGTACTAGGAGGTTGAAAAGTAAATAAAGATGCATCAAGTTGATAAGGTTGATGTTTCATAATATCCAAAGCATTGAGACCTTTCTTAGGTTTTCTTTTTGTATTTTTAGTAGCAGCAGTGGACTTAGAAGAAGGCTTGGTAGCTGCAGGAGGATAAGATGGGCAGTGGATGGGATTATAAGCAACAGGTGGAGGTGCTCGGACATTAGATGAGTATTTCCAAGAGGCTGGTAAAGATGGAGTTGGAGATGAGGCTCGTGCTGTATTTGCCTGCACAGTCTCTGAATCTACCACATACTTCTCCATTCGAGAGTGCCTTCGGGCAAATAACTGTGCTCCTTTTCCACTCATAGCTGGTGGCATCTCAAAGGGTGGCTTTGTTTCTCCAGCACTTGGTGTGACAGGTGTTGTCTTGGGTGTGTGATTTGGACTTGCTAGGGTTGCCTGAGGCCCTTTGTAAGGACCAGCTAGATTGAGAGTATTTGGAGGATGGACAGGAGAATGAGGATACTGTGGAGATTTGAGCGGTGGAGGATATGCTGCCTGCGGTGAGGCTGGTGCTGGGAAAGAAGGAGCCTTGCTAGAAGCCATAGCTGAAGGTGACCAAACTGGTGAAACTGGAGTACCAGCAGTAGGAGAGACCTTGAGTGAAGGCTTTGGAGCAACAGGAGGAGGAGCCTTTTGTTTAGATGCTTGAGTCTGCATGAAATTGCAAGCTTCTGCTCCCAAACTGAGGTAGTCTTCTTCAGGTCCTGACTCAAAACCAGCTCCAGTACCTTTTTTGCTCTCTGCATTGTGTACAAGGGACAACAGGGCAGGATTGGGGCTTATTTTGGGTGTTTCTTTGAAAGTGAACATAGGTTTTGAAGTGCTTCTTCTCTTTGCCTCTTGCAGTATCCCGGTTCTTTTGGCTGGCACCGCAATTCTTTCATCCCTGGATGCTATGTGTTCTGTTGGCTCAGTAGATGACCACACAGTTGGGGAAGCTTTGCTGGCTACAGGAGCCGAAACAGGTCTATATAAAGCCTCAGGTGGTGGGCTAATAGAGCAGTAAGGAGGTGGTGCTGGAATATCTGAAAAAGGGCTAGTGACATTTCTTATGGGTGAAAATGGTGCAGCTGCTCGGTTTTGAACCCCAGAAAAAAAGGGTTTAGCTGTTTTATTCAGAGATGCTGCTTTTTGAGCTTCGGAGGACTGAAAAGACAGGTTTGTGTCTGGTGCTATGCCAAAGCCATTTTGTTGTACCATTTTGCTGTGATTCTGGCTCACATCTGTGTAGCTTTTGCTCACACAGGTCTGTTGTCTTGACATTTCATCATCTTTTGTTTGATAGACTGAAGAGCTTGCTTTCTGGAAGTTCTCCGACACGGTGGCTTCCCTTTTTTCCTCTGCGTGTACTGTGCGTGCCTTCATCTCCTCTTGCTCAGCTGTAATCTGATCCATCCTCTGCCGTCTCTTGGCAAACATGAGGGCCCCTTTACCTGTGCTCTCTGGAAGTGTCTGCATCTCGTCTCCGCTTTTTGTCTTCTTTTCAACCTCAAGTAGACCACTGTCCCAGTCAAATGTCACAATCTTACTGTCGTTGTCAATGTCAGAGAAAAAATCTTCATCGATTTCTGACTCACTTGTTGCAAGCAAACTCACTTCAAAAGTGTTTTCTTTGTCCCCTTCTTCACCTTCACCTTCTTCACCCTCCTCTTCGTCACGTTCTAACTCCCCAGTACCGTAGCTGACTAAAGTATATTTCCTTGCCCTTTGACGACGCTTTTTGAACATCAACACCCCCTTGGAATTGGGATTGGGGGCTGCTGTCAGCAGCAATGCAATACTTTTACATTTAGATTTGGCTTCTTTGACCTGCTTCTCTGACAGACTCTCACTTCGCCGAAGCCCTACGGAAAGAATTGATGTGCACATTTAATTGCATGCAGCCCACAAAAATATGAGAATACTAGCAACAAATAATTTTGCATCTGTCTATACTGAAATTTATCCACTGTCCCTTTCTCCCCTACCAATTTATTTGGTTTTATAGAGAGAGGTATTATACATAAGCTTTTCCCACAATATCAACTGTGTTGTAAATTCCATACCCAGCATTCCTTAGAGTCACACCCATGCAAGTTCAAAAGCTACATCACTTTCATTAGGACTTTCTAAATTCAGCAGGAACATTATGTGTGTCTTTATTTCTGCTGTTCTTGATTTTTATTCCTGTAAGGAATCTCAGCAGCAACAGGCAGACAATATTTTCTCATTTATTCAGTTTGTCTGATCTGGTATTTATCAAGTGTTTGACACAGCTCCTAGACTTACAGTAGACATTTCCAGCCAGCCAGGCCCATGACAGCTCAACATATGAGATCAAATGACATGGAGTGTGTTCTGTCTGATGGTGATGGCAATTTCTGCCATTTATATGTTTATTTTACTCGTATGAATAACAAAGTATTTATAGTTGCTAAAAGTCAGTATGATTCTCTTTATTAGCTGTTTAAAAGCAAGTATACATCTACAAAGGCATACAAAAAATCTGATAATAGTAACTTTCAGCCCTTTGGAAAACGTAGGAGTTTGGTCATGGTACTCAATGAAAACAGGTTTCAGTCTTTGAACAAGCATTACTTGCCTAGATCATAATTCAGAATTGGTTAGGATAATGTAGAGAATTTTATAGGAAAATGTGGCAAGAAAGAACACATTTAAGAACTGAATGAAGGAGACTCAACTAATCTCAAGAGTGTTCTCTACCATGTATCAATAATACATACATCTTAAAACATAAATTACTGGTTTTCATCAAGTCATTTGGAACAGGAATAGATGCAGCTGTAAAGCTAATAAATGTGCTGCACCGGTCAGCATGACTGCTTCTTTGTTTTGTGACGTGTAGAATGTGCCTCACAGGGAAACACTAGGCAGGAAATGTCCCTCTTTCTTTCCCTTCTTTATATACTACATTCTGCATCTCATGAATGATAGCCTCAATAGCTTCTCTCTTTAAAAAAAGCTAGAACTTAAAGCTATTCCTGCCTAAATCAATGGTGCCCTTCCACTTAATTTCAAAAGAAAAAAGCATGCTTCTGATATATGAAAATAGAACAATAAATTATTTAGTATCTTTTGCTAGCATAAAGCAAACTTTTTAAAGAAAGCCATGTGATGTATTGTCTATTAATGATCCTTTCAGCCATGTCAGTAGATGGAGTCTGATAATTCTCCTGTTAAAGACAACTGGAGTTTTGCCATTGTGCCAGATAGCAGCATAACTGGACCAATGGTTCTCACAAGAACCTGTAAAAGAGAAGAAAGCATGGCATCTGAACCAGCAATTTGTGCTATTTCATTGTGAGAGGGTCAAATCACAGAATCATTGGCCCAGTCCTTTGGCAATCCAAATGCTTACAGTAGCCAGTGAAGTCGTTTTCCAAAAGTGTGAGCTTCAGTGTTAGAGAGCCTCTGCAAACAGAAAGCAAATAAATTCTATGCTTTCAAACAAGCTTTTTCAATCAGCAGTAATTGTTTTTCTGGAAAGGGGATTCAGCAAGTAGCCATAGAGTTCTGTGGAAAGCAAAAATTGAAACTTTTCATTTTGTTAGCATGTTTTTCCTTGATTCATCCAGATAGGTACTTAGCAATAGTCTCAAAAGATGGCCAAAGAAATGTTACCTGTTCAGGTAAATATAATCTGATTACTATTTACAGAGAAAATTTCTACTAAAGAGATAAAATGCCTATAATAAATGTGCTTCTCTAGTCTAGACTTCAACACTGCATTATAACTTTCAATTTTGAAAAAAACATACGTAGTATTTGCTGCCCACAGATTATCCCCCTATGCTTGGCAATTTGTTTGTTCCAATGTGTAAATAGGATTTTACAAATAGTAATAATGATGATGAAAATTAAACCAGATATTTTTATAGATTAAATCAGTGGTTCTTAAGGTTAATGACCTGGCAGTAGATTAAAAGGAACTGAGGTCGCCATAGTTGACATGGGGAAAGGACAGAATCTATGTCCTACTTGAAGGAAGAGTTTATAATGTAATATGTAGTTCATTCTTTGTACTTGTGCCTTGTTACACAGGCACTGCCAGTAATTCTCTAAGAAAGACAGGCGCAGTCCCACAGTTGGTTCAAACTTTGCAGCTAAAATGTAAAACATGCACTTTTCTTTTATGCTTTATTTAATATGCCAAAAATATGTGGATTGCATGCAGACACTTAGGCATAAGTAACAACTTAATCCACTTGCAAATAAGATACAAATGGTTATCATGCTAAAAATATGCTTACAGAGGAATTAGCAGTGGGTTAGCAGACTAATTCCAACACTGCATATGAAATGGCTTGTTGCTACAGTATATCACTGCACACATTCAAGCACCTTTGACATACTGCTACTAAATCCCCAGGCAGGATTCTTAACATTGTTCAGAAAGAACAAGCAACGAACAGAGAAGTCCCAAATAAATAAATAAATAAATAAATAAAATAGATAAAACATATCTGCACTCAAGTAATGTTGGTTCCAGTTGCAAGTTTACTTTCCTGTAAACTTCTTGGATACATTTTGAAGCCGACCTCTGGGTATGGGAGTCAGAAGAAATAGCATATTCACTTTACAGTCTAGGGAAGGGTGGCAAAACTGAAGGATCATGTAACAGTTACACACATGCTAATGTCTGTCAAAATCTCATCTGCAGGCAGCATCAAGCTTTTCTACAAGCATTTTATTAACGTTTAAGAGCAGCGGCATGGCTTTGATTTTAGATAGTGCAAATGGCAAAACAAAGTTTTTGCTATAAAAGGGGAAATCCACAGGATACATATAGACATATGCAAGCAACTTGATTTTTTTTCTTGTTGTTGGTAATGTTTTGCAGGTTGCTTCTGAATATATATATTAGAAGAGCACTGGAATTCAGCCCTTTTTGGAGATGTAAGTATTTTTAGTTGGACAAATTCATGAGTTAGTTTCAAAGTGGAAGTCTACTAAGCAAAGTAATTCAGCACAGTTAAGGCATGGGTATACTCCTGGCTCATCACCAGAAGCATTGTATTATCCTGGAAAAATATATAAAGCAAGAACAGAAACATTGTGTAAAAGAAAAAGAGAGAGGGAAAATTAGAAAATTGCATAAAAAGACTGTAAACATTTCTTCCTAATGCATTTTAAATTCTGAAAATCTGTTTCAAATTACAAAAAGATACCCTCAGGCAGTGCAAATGATTACATGGGACATACTTACTTGCGTGCCTTGCCCGGTGCTTGAGAGGTCTGTGATCCCTTTCGGTGTGCTGGTTGTCTTCTCCCTGCTCTGTGCCTTCTGATGAGATTGCAAAGGAGAGAAGGGAAGGAGGTGCTTCTGACTGCCCTCCTTCTGCTTGAGAATCAACACACGCCCTCTCAGCTAGAGACCTGGGTGCTTCTTTCTCCCTGTCTGAACAGTCTAGTATGACCTCCACCCTAGGAAGAGATGGAGCTGCACCTTGGATCCTTTTGACCTGTTTGCCACTAGAAAACTGGACTACTTTGCTTGACCACTGAATGTTGCCCTCTTTCACACCCAGGGGAATTGCAACAGGGCTAGTCTCATCTTCTTGTACACTGGGTCCTCCTCCTGAAGGGGTGCATTTTTCTGCCCCTAAGAGAGTCACAGCAGGAGCTTTAGCACCCTTGTGCACGTCGTTTGAGAGGGATAACTGCAGCTCAACCGTAGTACCTGGCCTTCTCTCTTCTATCTTGCCTCTGAAAGCAGCCTCATCTGTCACAAGCACCTTGGAGGTGCCTATCACTTTAGGAGTAATTCTGTGGCTCTGTGTGGTGTCTTGATTAATTTCAGGAAAGTGTATGTTTCTTTCTTCTGCTCCCTTGTGAGTCTCGCTGTATATCTCTGTGATGCATAAATCTCCATGGGATATCTCTTTCGCTGTATTAATTTGCAGTGTAGTACTCTCCCTATAGTCCTCCTCATTTTTTATGTTATCGTGCTTTCCATTTTCTCTTTCAGCACTCAAGGTTTCATTTATTCCACTGGAGGATCTGCACATACATAAACAATTATTTCAAGAAATTAAGCTGCTGTAAGCACAGCAATTGTAAGTACAGTTACAAAAGCAATTTCTCTATTGTGCTTTTTCCCCTACATTAATTGCGGTTAACATGACAGCTACTATCAGGTCCATTTAAGTAAAAGAATTTTCCTTCTACTAGAATGCTGTGGTCTTAAATTGAAGCATCTCTGTATCTTTCAAAATTCCTCCACTTAACAGTTCAGCAAGAGGGAAATCACACTACTGTGGTAGAGCAATGATCCTGCTACCATCCTTCTGCAACGTTGAACTCTTATCATTGCTAACATCAGTATGCTTTCACAGGCACATTTCTGTAACAGTGTTTCCAGACAAATGCTGCTGAGACTGCTGGGACAATACTTCATGTTTCACATACTCATGACAAAATTAACTTTGCATGACACCCGAAGAGTGGTTAATTTTTGACTACTACTGCAAGTGTTTGAGGCACAATCCTCACATACAGTTTCTATCCCAAATAGTTTACTCTCTGAGGAGTAGATGAGTACTGGATGAGGATCAGAGGGAGTGGAATGAATACTTAAAATACACATTCAAAGAATTCCCGTGAGGATCATCATCCTTATATATCGTGGAGTAATTAAAACATTCTGGGCCTATTCCAGTGATCCAGTGTAAAAGGGTAGTGAATTCATACAATATTTCCTAATTGTTAAAAAATATATATATTTCTAATTGGCAAATGTTATGTTACATTTCTGAAGCCTACTGTATACCTCAGTGTAGCTCTCTTTTTTAAACTGTTCATTCCCCTGGTCCAGTTAGGCTGCTTTACTGCTGTTGGGACTCCTAGTGAACTCTCTAGCTTCTTCTTGCAGTACTCTGTGCCATACTGACTACTATAAATTCAAGAAGAAATCTTTTCAGTACAGCAAGATTGAAGCATGTTATTAAGGCTTTCTGTTGACTATAAGGTAGCAAAGCATTTTTTCTAGTATTGTGGAGATTTCTGAAGTCAAAAGCAGGTCCTGGATATTCTAAGGCTTTGGAACCCCCTATAAAGAAAGGCTGGAAGAAGCAACAGAAGAAATAAATCTGTCAATGCACTGAAGAAATTTCAGTATAATTTGCTTTTCTACCCATGCAGCATACTGTTTGTCACAGCACAAAATGTGTAATGTCCATTAAACCACATATGGAGCTATGTGAAGGTCAGACAGATTTTAATTTAAGGAGCTCCTTGTGAGTGCTGCTGGATTCCATCATATTATGCTATTTGGATGATCAGTTGTAATGCTCCGAAGTACAGATAAATTACAGAAATCTGTAAACATTTCCTTGTAAGATATGAGACTGGGGGCCGGGCCAACGAAATGCTAGCCTTTATTGGTAGCTAAGTGATTATGTGTATGTGTGAGAAAGATTTCCACCTTAAAAGGCCCTTGTTGCTTGTGGATATAGTTCTGCTCTGTATGATGTAAATACGCATCCATATGTCAAGAGGTAGAATACTGTGTCTGATCTCTTGTCATTTAAGATCCTGTTTTGTCAAGTTATTATTTTTGCTCACTGAAGGAGCAACACCCCTGGTGCAATTCCAGGAAAGAAGCAGAACTCATGGAGTCAGCACGGCAGGGTTTGTTTCAGAGTCATGTTTTACTCCCTACATGGTGCATTTCATTTCAGTATGGGCTGAGCACGCTCCCTTCTTCCCCCTAGAAATTTTCTTTCTAGTCTCAGCAGTAACCCACGAGTTGCTAACAGTGGTGTAAAAAGGGCAGGGTAGCGTTTCTGTTTCTGTCCCCACTCTCTCTGTTTCCCGGATACATCTGTTCAGCAGTTGTTGCAATGGTCAGTAAATTGCTCTCCCACTCGGCATCTGGAGAGTCCCTGCCGTGCAGGGTGTGTCTTTCCTCTGACCCTGCAGACCAAAGATTTTGTGAGCACTGCTGGTCAGTAACTGACTGTGGTTTACAGGGAACTGGGAAAACTTCTTGTGGACATCAAACGCCAACTAGTATTTTAAAAACTGTGTTAAAAGCCTTATTCTTCTCCTAGTAAGCTTAGTAGGAGCAGAATTAGGCAAACAATGAATACTTATGAAAATTTAATCCTTTAAACAAATGGTTCAGGAACAGTCAGAAGCTGAACTCAAGTAGAAGTATTCTTCCCTGCCAGCAAAAGATGCTTGGATGTAAAAATCACCATTAGAACACCACTTAATCAGGCATTGTTCTTTCCTCATGATTTCCAGCATTTTCTTGATATGGCCACTAGCAAGTGGCTACTCAGGAAAGGAATGATTTGCTTCTCATTGCTCTCAGAGGATGCTAAGACACCTTCTGAAAAATGGTTATGATAGTAGTGCTGAGAGGGCTACAACCCCCAAAGGAGGTTGCAGGGGAAGAGAAGTGTTTCAGTTTATTCTCACATACCCTGGATACTGACAGGTAGGGGCTGGGAGTTAGGAGAGATGTACTGGGGAGAAGAAATTCAAAGATTTTCATTGTGAATTCCTTTAGAACATTTTAGTCACTTCCAGAGTTTTGAAATTCTATTAAAATTTTTACAGAGAGTTCCATTCCAAAAGACACTGAATTATGTGCTCTAAGCACTCTTTTGATTCTTATTTGCAGTATGTGGCTTGCTGTTCGCTGTACATTCAAGCAGGGGCAATGCTGTCATTTTCAGCTAGAGTGTAGAGTGCCTTCAAACCTCTGGAGTTATCATTTATAGAGAAGCAACAGGCAGGAGTCAAAGCATATGGAGGTATTTCTATGTCCACAAAGAAGACAGCTGGTCAGCCACAAATACCATTTTTACAAGTGCAGTTCCTATAGTCATGCTGTGAATTAAAAACATAAGAATGCAGGTATCACATGAGAAGCATTCAGATGGTACGCTGCTGAACCAGAAACAAGGGGTATGCACTGTGGAGAAGGTAAGCTGTCATCCTCAGCTATCAGTGTTCCCCTAACCTCGTCACATTGATTCATTACTTAGCCCAAGACAACATGCAAACAGGGCATGCAAAATCTCTGTTCTAAACAGAATAAATACTCCTTGAGAGCATCTTGGTTTGAAGGCAGATTGTAACTTTGAACTACTAGACACTTTAGAAAAGTTCCTTTGTTCAGGTTGTAGAAACCACAGAGGAATTTCACATGCTGTTTAGACATGCCTGGTAACCAGAGACAAGTGTCTTCTGCAAGTGTCCTTTCAGCCTTTCCAGTGACACTGCTCTGTTAGCTGATGTGATGAATCCTGACCCCTCCTGTCCTCTTGGTCCTGCCTATAGGAGAGCAGATGCAGAAAACTGCTGTTGCTTTGGGGGAGACATGTTTCCTTACAAGGACTGTGGAAATCTCAGGTGTTTTCTTCCTCTTCTTACCCACACTGAAGGCAATTCAGAGTTCATCTTGTCTGAATTCACAGTCTGGAGACAACGTGCTTACTGTAGGTAATTCTGAACACAAGATTGCATAGATTATACTGATGACAATTACAGAACAGTCATTGGAATAGACTGATACGCAGTGAGCAGTAATGCTAGCTTGCTTGCAAATTTACATGAAGGTTCTCTAAGAAGCTTGATGCATTTTCAAAGAAAATGAAATTCACTATTACTAATTCATAAATGGAGAAGCTGAGACCCAAAGAGCTGTAAGTGACTTGCCCCACCTCATCTAGTGAAGTGATAACAGCTACAGAAATAGAATTCTGATTGCCAGACTCACTCCCTTTCCTGACTACTAACACATTTTGCCACCCAAGATGACCATTTGCTATGTCATCATCAAGGCATATCTGTGTAACGCACTTTCTCCATCTATACAGCCTTTGGTTTTTGTAAGCCTCACTTCCCTATCTACAGGGAATAACACCACTTCACTACTTCAAAGGAGTGGAAGGAATAATTGAACTCAAGACTCTGCAGTATGCAGATAGGGTAGTGGACACCTTGTAAGTATTAAGAATAGTTACTAAGAAATAAAATCATTACATCTGGAGACTTGTACTCTTAATTTTGTGCCTTGACTCTGCTGTTCAAATTATATACATTAATTCCTTCAGATCAAATACTCTGTTTTCCCTTCTTTTCCCATACAGACTGAGTTACAGACATTAATAAGAGGACTATCAGGAGTTAACAGTATAAGTCTGCAAAATGAGTGCATTCAAAACCAGCATTCTCCATGTGGTTTACTGAACAGAATTGCACCAAAGCATTCTAAGCATTCCTGTACCTCTTGATAAGCATCTGCAAGATGTCAGTCAGGCTTTCCATCAGAATGATAACTTCGGCATAGGTTAAGTCTCCACAAGGCTTTCCATTGATAGACACCACCTCATCTCCTTCACGCAGTCCAGCCTTAGCTGCTTTGCTCTTGCTGCGAACCTACAATGAGTCAAAAACAAATTCCAAATTCCACAATTAGTGTTCATATGAAAAAAGAAGCAACCATGTCCTCAACTACTTTTGTCTGTACAAAAGAAAAAGAATGAGTATTATTGATCATAAATTTCTGTTAACACAAATTCATAACTTGTCCCAGTTGAGGTTAATACTGTTCTGGCCACTATTAACAAATACAAAACCTTCTGCTTTACTGAGCTTGTGAGGTAGATGTCTAACAGTCTGGATTTTTTTTTTTTTTTTTTTTAAAAGAAGACATAGAAATTTGGAACAGCAATCAATTTATCAGTTTAGCAGAAATGCAAAACAAATCTCGTTAGTTTCTCCAAAAATGAAAGACTACTAGAGCTGAAATCTATGCCAAGATTTTAAAAGAATAATGGATAACTTCAGAGTCCTCTGGGCCCTGTAAATATCTACGTGCTGTTAGAGCATGTAGCTATACAGACTTCTGGTATACTGGACACTTTTCCTTAGATGCCTAACTGCAAGTTTAGTTGCCAAGCTATAAACATCTGAATCACTGGAGATCCTAAATCCATGTTTAGTCATCTGAATAAGTGCCCTGATTTATTAAAGTTGAGTCACGCCTCTTATGGTTTAACCTTCGCTCTTAAGTACTCATTCAAGAATCTAATGCAGCTTGGTTTTTGCTGTTTCACTTCTTTTTCCACTGGCAGCATGTTATAACTTATCACAGTCTTTATATAACAAAACCTAGACAGCTTTAACACCACTCAAAGTATGCCATACAGTTGACTGCTATTTTTAAAGTACATATTTGGCAAACAGTATGTTATATTAACCAGAATGCTTGCAGGAGTCTATTTTAGAATGACACAAACACATAAAAGGGCTGTCCTGAGGTTCTTCGCACTCAGTCTTCTACCTGTTGGTGTGAGTACTTTGGCCTTATAGGATATTCAGTTGGTGGGTTGATACATTATCCTTATTCATTCTCATAGTGTTCTCTTGATGTTTTTTAAAGAAGCAGTATTGTTCCACCACACTCACAGCAGCAGTCAGTCCCCACTGACTCTAAGAAAGTGACATCTGATATACACTGGATTTGAGGGTGCAACTCTCCCACAAACTCACAGAATTTTCCCCAGTATACTATTAGGCCATTGGGCTGGTACCAAAGAAGCATTTCTGCAGACAATTTTGAAAAGTTTTTTGGAGTCAGGATGATACATTAAAACAAGGAGTGAGTCTGCACGTTTTTCTGTAGCAGGGCCATGTATCTTTATTGTTTCAATTTATACACACCCATATGTCACTTGTGGCTTTTTCAGCAGTGAAGAAACAAAAGCCTTGTGCATACAGGAGCTGGTTTCTACCTTGCAGTGTTAACATTGACAAATATGGAGTGGAATGCTGCTCTGTTTGTCTCCCTTAGGCAAGAGCATAAACATCTTTGTACTTTGGGAAGAAATGACAGTTTAAACAGTGTTTAAAATGTTTTGCTTCATATATGTTCTAGAATTTAGGTTGAGGTTTTGTTGCTGTTTTTTTTAAATTGGTGGGTATGCTATTAAAATTTTGCAAGACATCTTAGGCCTGAATGTAAATATTTAATGTGGATCTTAGGAAGAATTTCAGGTGACCCTTTTTTTGAAAAACATATAAGCAACGATTATAGCAACATGTGTAGTCTGAAATAGAATATTTTGATACCTAGGTTATGAGAAGAAAACTTGTTTCTGTTTCTTTATTAAGTGTCTGAGAGTTTGGGGTCAGTTTGTCATAGATACCATCACAGCTGTCTCAGAAGAGAAACTGTTGCCCATTCTGTAACTTCAGTGACTTATGTCAAAAAGCAAAAGTACAAATGTACTGTGTTAATAGGTCTGCAGGAATTGCTACACAGCACAAACATTTTCATAGTTTTTTAAACAGACTCCTTGGTAGCATTCAAGTAAAATAGCCAAGGGCATTGTGTTTCCTTTTAAAGTTCTTGAAAGGGTCTCTCAGCCAATTTTGCTGCCCTGTGAATTCTTGAAAGATCACAGTTGTGAGGTATTTGGACCTTCATACAGAAACTCAGCCCTTTATTTGACAGGTCATTCAGGAAAGAAATTACTGTGAGCCACTCTACCTCACTGTCTGGTAGCATTTCAGTTCATATGCACATTATAGCAGATTTCCTGTCAGTATTATACTTCTGGGTTTATCCACATCAATCAAACCTTTAACATGATTTTGCCATTGCAGGGTCACACTGCACATGTGTGAGAGGGTAGAGGTGGACCAGCCACTACCTGAGTGACAAACGCTTTCTATTACTCCCTCCCACTCTGCCACCCCCCACAGGAAGGGAAAAAAGAGTAAGAAAGAGGGAGAGACTTGTGGATTGGAAGGAAAACTAAAGCTACTTTAATGAAAATAATAAAATTACTGAACAGAATTAGTTCTGTTCTAACTCAAACAAGGACAACATGATGTATGTATTGATGGTTCTCCTGACTGTACGTCAGCCCTTTTCCAGGCCTCCCCTGCAGGCACCTGTGCCTCCCAAATTTGAACAATGTCTATATAAAATCACCTCAGTATTATCCTTTTTTTGTTTGTTTTGGGGTGGGTTTATTTGGTTTTTGTTTTCTGTTGGGGGAATAAATGGGAAGAAAGAGCACTGACAAGAAACAAGCAAGGGCAGGTTGTATAATATGTTATAGCAAGCTGCTGCTAGGATAGAAATATACCATCACAATTTGTGCTATTTTAGCCTCAGGATATCACCAGATTACTCAGCAATGTGTAGACTGCCTTGCCAGGCAAGCTGTAATTGTTCCTATTTTTGTTTATTTGTCTTCACTGGAAACCCATGAAAATGAACAATTAATGTAAGCATTTAAACTAAAACTTCTCAGATTTCAGGGTGAGAGTGGGGAAATGAATGACAACAATTTGAGGAAAGCAGGGTCTTCCTGGTGAAATTTGTGTTTAGTGGACAGTTTTCTCTCAAAGGGAGTTTTGGCATAAAGCCTTTGATGAGCTGCATTTGCTAGCAGAAAAAACAACCTGGTCACAGACAAAGGTAAGAAACCTTTACCTAGCTCTTGGTAACTTCTGTGATTCTGTGATATTTGGTTGTAAATCGGAAGAGAGTCTTCCAAAACTAGTGATTGCTCTTGCCTTATATATAGTGCAGCTCAGGCTTTCTTGGTTACTTGTTTCTCCTATCTCCTTTGGGCTGGAAGTTTCTTTAGGAGGAAGTGTTTTTTTGCCATAAAGTTTGTTAGTGGAATCTCACTACTAGAAAAATATATTTGTAAATATTTTCTTATTTTTTCATTGCTTGCTATACCAGTATAACACAGCAAAGTTGAGCCTGTACTGTTAGTGCTCAACATGTCAAGACACCAGCTGCTGCTGTGGCATATGGAAGAGCTTTAGGCCGCTTTCTCCTGATGCTGCATCTATTGCCTTTCTGCTTTCCCTCAGTCAGGATTCTTCCTTTTTGTTATTTTAGAATGCTTTGTTTTCCTTCCAGTCACAAAAACTCCAGTTAAGTAGCAATGGAAATACTCTGAACTCCAAAACTCTTAAGAATATCACAGTATACAAGGTGTATCAACCATGCAGCAGTACTGACCTTAATCAATGCTGTGCATCCTCTGCCCGTAAGGAGTTTTAGATTTTGGAAATGTTAACAATATTAAGTGTTGTATATAAGTAGGTGTACATAAAGACTTCAGGTTATCCTGAGCCATTTGTTATAGTATTCTCTAATTTCAGGTGTTTAGATTGATGTTGCTAGAGGGTGTGAAGAACAGTGCTGGGTTACTTGGACAATTTACCTTTTCTTTTTGTTCCCAGATTACTTCTGTGTCCAGAATTTCCCATTATCAGGAGTGACCCTTGCTCCTTAAAATGTCAAGTGCTGAACAATTCCACATTCCAGTACTTAAAGGGGCCCACAGGAAAGACGGAGAGGGACTCTTCATCAGGGAGTATAGTGATAGGACAAGGGGTAACAATTTTAAACTGAAAGAAGGTAGATTTAGATTAGACGTAAGGGAGAAATTCTTTCCTGTGAGGGTGGTGTGGCACTTGGAACATGTTGCCCAGAGAATTGGTAGATGCCCCATCCTTGGAAGTGTTCAAGACCAGGCTGGATAGCATTTTGAGCAGTTTGGTCTAGCAGAAAGGGGGTTTGGAACTAGATAATCTTAAGGTCCCTTCCAACCCAAACTATTCTACAATTCTGTGTGATTCCATGATTTTATTATGTCCATGGATATGTTAATCCTAGGGAAACTTGTTTTGTGAAGAACTTAGCCTGGATTCTTGCTGTTATCTGAGCACCTCAGAGGAGCCAGGGCTCCCCTGTGAGCCCACGCAGTCAGCAGCAGCAGCACTGGTTCCTGAGACAGAAGGCCTCCTCAGCACCTCATCTGGCACCTACTCACAAGTATCTGCTGTAACAAGGGACTAGGGGCAGCCCAGAGGCTCTTCAGGAGGGTTGTAAAGACTTGGGCTGGAAACTGAATGAGTAAGGTCTAGGTGCTGTGATGGACTGGTGAGAGATCATATCTCAAAAACACAGGGACATGGGGAGAAAAGTGTGGGATACTAACATAACTGTGAATTGATGGTAGCTGAGAGGTGGTGCTGGGGCTGGAGTAGTCATAGGTGCCTGCAGCACATGGCAATTTCAGTCAGTTTCTTAGTTTGTATAATCCAAAACTGTCCCATACTATGAAACAACGTATGGTAAATCAGGATAATAAGGAAACTTGCTTCAAAAAAATGTAATCCTGATAAAGCTAAAACATGAAATAGATACACCTGTCACTTGTTGTGGCTGCAAGTGGATGCACAGACAGCAACTGGAGCTCAGCTTACTGCCTGATGATCTTGGTTGTGTGTCTGAGCCCTGTAATAAGCAGATCAGAGAGCTGAGTTATATTGAACCTGAGAACAAGGTCAAAAGGTTGTAGTTCAAAGCAAGGCAAATGTACTTGAGGACACTCTCTGCAGTTCTGGTTCTATAGCAGCACAACTAAGAAATTATTAGGATATTTCATAGTCTTCCTCTTACCAGTGACTTTTGGGAAGGTTGACACATATTTAATCTTACTCTGATGTGCTGCTAGGAGTACTCATCAGTACCTGGGACCTGCATCTCAATAGTGTGCATCAGATGTAGTCTGACTGATCAGTCAGGCTCATTGATTGCACAGCCAGACTGAGCAACCAGTCTGAGAAAATGAGCAATCTGAGCATAAACTCAATTCATTTAGTGTGCAACAAACGTGGGTAGAGCCCTTCCCAAATCTTCATTCGCAAAGCCTAGCCATGATGATGATGATTATCTATAAAATAAGACTTCTGTGGCTTTAAAAGAGACATATTTGCACAGCAATATTCTCAACTCAAAGCAAGCTTTCTAAACCATGAGTTATCCTCAGAACTATTTACTAATCCATTTTCAGTTTGCCAGCAGCTTTTAATCAACAGAACAGGAAATATTGCCACTGAATGTAGTGGAAATACACTTCCCTGTTGTTTAAGGTCCCTTGCTCATACAGAGAGAGTAATATCTTTCACTGAGGGGTAACCTCTGGGTGATCCTATTCAGTTGAATATCCTGTCTGATTCCTGAAGCCTCTTCTGAACTGTTGTATGGCCCTCAAGGCATGAAGTCAGTTTTAGTAAACCTTACTTATACATCTAAGTCCTCAGTGTTAGTCTTGAATCTTTGATGGGTGGCCTTGTGATGAAACATATTACCCAAAATAGCATGACTTACCAGGCAAATGGGACTTCTGTAGATCAGTTGACTGTCTTCATTGTTGTTTACTACTTTAGTTATGTCAGCTGCAAACTTTACCAGCAGTGACTTGTGTTTTCTTTTAGAATTATGATTAAACATCAATAACAAAGGGTGAAGAGTGCTTAACAAGGATATGTCCTTTGACTGCTGCTATGCCCCTGTTGAATAATGATTCCTAACTTAAGGTTACCTTCTCAGACCCAATGACTACCTAGCTTTTAAAGCAGTTATTTTTTGCTACAGTAGCAAATTGTGCCCTTAGATGACTTGTCATCAGTAATGCAGAACTATATTTAAGAAGTATCTATTAAATAGTCCTTTTAAAATGAAATTACCATTAACCTTAATCTTGGGATTGCAACCCTTATTCTATATAGTAACTTCAGTCTCACCATTAAATAATAGAATAGGTTTGTTTACATGTACCTCGTGTTGAGGTCTTTTAAATTATCCCCACATATGTATATGTAGAAAAATATAATCAGTCTAGGCCTTCCCATTATGCAGAAATTCTGTGGCTTTTTGTTTTATTATATGAGTGGGTCTGTCTACCTGCCCCTTTACATGACCTTCTGCATGTAACATTAAGATTTTAGTATCTCTCTTCAGGGATTGTCTGGCAGATAACTGAATAACCATTAGTGGCTTTTTACTATGAGGAGTTTTCTAAAGGCTTTTTTCTTTCTTTCCCTAGGTTGTGGCATGTGATCTTTACACTAGTTTAAGGTCGAATATACAACTAGGTGGTAAATGCAGTTAAAACTTCTCACTTTGTAAGTACATTGCTTTGCACTTGAAAGCACATGTCAGTTTTGTCTGTGTTGAGAACTGTTTCTGGATACAGAAGTGTGTTGTGAATAAAATGACTATTATGAGGGAGCTTTTAGTTTTCCAGAAGTACTGATTCTTTTACTGTTTCAAAGAAAAACAAAGCAAAACAAAATACACAAATAAAAAAAACCCCAAAACAAACACCAAACCACCAGGTGTAAGCATAGAACAGACTCTCTGGTTACATAGAATACTACTCTTTAGTACAATAGTTACAGCTATTCTGTGGTGTTGTCAGAAAGATGAAAAGGGGAAAAAAGCAGAGATAATAGGTATCAGTATGTGAGAATGGAGGAGTGGGGCTAGGAGTGTGGTGGCATTACCTTTTCTTTCTTTGTTCATACTAGTATTAAAGCAACAAGTGCTTGATGCACTCTCTTCATATTTTCCCCAGAAGAAACAACTGACAATTCTAATATTTGATACCCTGAATATAGATCTGATGTTTCTGAATCTAAAAAAATTTTGATGCAGTTACCTTAACTTTAACAGAAGGTAAAATTAAGTTAAAAATCCAAGTTAAATGGACTATACCAGAGATAACAAGGAGTTCAACTGACAGTAATGTCTATATGAACATACCATTCAACTCTTGAGCTCACTCTAAGTTTTCAAGCACATGGGATTGGTATCCATACAGCAGTTCATTAGACATTAAATCTGTCTGTACAACAGCTTTCTGTTACGTGATTAACATACAACTCCCTCTGGCAGGGGGGTTGAACCAGGTGATTTTTCAGGGTCCCTTCCAACTCCTAACATTCTGTGATTCTGTGATTCTGTAATAACAATACTGTCATGTATTTTCAGCAAGAAAGCGAAAATCTTCACGTCTATTACCTTGCCAGCTCTCTCATGTGCTTGGGCAATGTTTCAAACACTTCAACCAATTTTTTCTAAAATTCATCTCTTTAATACTGTGCTTGTGAGGGTCATTGGTGACACAGACACTGGAGTTCATTACTTGCTTCAGATAAACAGGTGGGAAAATCTAAGGTCAGAATGCTGATTATATTTCTAAAAAGGTTTTTAAATGACTAAACACAACAGTAGAGACATCAAAGGAGAAAGGAGTTAACATGCTCAGGCATAATATAGTTTACAGCAAAATAAGTGATACAGGATGCTAAGCTACATAATGTGAAGGTAGCGAAGGTACTTTTTAACTTTAAAACCCATTGATCCTGTTGTCTGAAATGTTCTGGGTTTATTTACCAACTCATAGCTAAAGTGAAAATTTAATCATGGTTTACCCATGTAAAAGCAGGTGGAACATTCTTGCAGCAGGGTGATAATACTATGTAGCTATTGGTTTACCTATTGTTTAACTCTGTCTCCAGTCAGTCCTCCTGTTGCACTGTACATGTAAAATCACATTTCTTGAGCACAGTGGTTCAGTTTGCTAACTGTTGTCTCCTCTTATCCATAATGTGAGAACAGGTTCAGTTCTCTTCATAGTGTGTTTGAGAAGTGCAGTTTGGTATAACTTCATATACATACTGTTGTGGGAGGGTTAAAGAACATGTTCAATCATTTCTATATTGACTGAGCACTTGTGCCATATGGAACCAGAGAGCAAACAGATCTTAACGGAAAGAAAAGCCTGCTCAAATTCCCAAAAGTGTTGCCTAGTGTACTAGTGTATCATCTTGCTGGTGGCTGCCTTTCTCTGGCAGAAATCCAAAGTTAGCAGCTGAAGAAGGGGTGAGATAATGACCTCTGAAATGTTGATCTGGTATGCCTGCGACACAGCAAATTTCCCAATAGTGAGCTTGGGTACAGCACTTGAAGTCTGTGATTTGTTTTGCACAACACATCTAGTGTATAGCCTGCCTATGTATTATCCTTTGTTGGGATGTACTGTTGCATGTTTGTAGTTGATGTATCAAAACTAAATTACTATGCCAATTTTCTTTTTTACTAGTACTGGTGGCCAGTTGGTGAACATGTGACAAGGAGAGGTATGATGCTGTTGCTTCTCTTTAGCGTGTGCATTGTTTGCTCTATTTCCGTTCCTCTTTCTTTCCTGCCTTGATTGAATAGTGACTTGCAATATGCTTCCAGGCTTATTTTTGAATCCTAAATAACTTGGATCTCTCCAAGAGTATTGTAGCTATGTTTTCATTTCTTCTTTCCCACCACATCCTGTGCAGAGAGATAATTGAATTAATACTTCCTTGGGAGAGAGAAAAAAATGCATCTTTGTTGAGTGCTTTTGAATATAGGTAGAATCAAAAGTCTTTTAACTACAGGATAGCTTATGGCCTGGAGGAAAAAAAATTCTGTGACAATAACGTTGAGGGAGAATAAATAGAGAATAAAAATGTCTATAGTATCTGCTGTGGAAGAGTTCAAGGCAATATGGAAGTACTACAATAGCCAGCCCTTGTGGTAAGTATATCCACTGCCTAACCTTGAACTCTTGTCACTGGTGCAGCAGTGGAACTGCTATATACTTGCACTATCAGTATGGTCCTAAGACCATGCTCTAGTTGTTTCCAGAAGAAAAAGCAGTACATTTCTTATGCAAAATTACATCAAAGGACAGGTAAATAAAAGGTAAAAAGTGAAAACTGCCATCTGAAAGTACTTATATTCTGGTGCTGCTAAGGTAATGATAGGGTATATACACACTGTTACAAAGAGAACAGCATCTCTAGCCTGGATTCTTGCTGTTGTAGAAAAGAGCAAAGGTATGTGAGAAGTAACTGAAACTAAAAACTTAAGCACTTTCAGAACTGAAATTTAGTTTCTTTGAAAAAGAAAGACTGGATTATTTTTCTGTTCATCTCCATAAGTAAGAGGGAAGGGGGAAAAGTGGCCATATGCTTCCTCTTTAACTGTGAGATACATGGTAGGAGGTATATTGTAGTCCATTCTGTTGAGTTAATATCACATCATGTTCTACAGTAAAAGAAAGATATGTTGGCTAGCTGCAGAACTAGAAATTGGGATACCTCTATGAGGAAGGCACTAAACAGGTATGCCTGAACCATGCCACCAACTGCCATCCTCTAGGCCGAGGAGTTGCAGGTCCTTGGAGGCAAATGGAGGGAAAAAGAAAGAGGAGGCAGAAACAGAAGGTGGGATGCTGGAGTCAAGAGACTGTCTTCAGCTTGAAACTACGTTCATATGGCTTTGACTGTAAACTAGAAGAGACTGAATACATACTGTTAAGTTGTTTAGGAATGAGCTGGTTTAAGATTTTCAGACAAAATCTGTGGTGTTGTGGCAAGTCCTTTAGAAAAAGCACCAACATGAGTACACATTTCCCTGAGAGAGTTAATCTTGTTGGGAGAGAACTCAAATATGCACTCTTCCATAATCATTAATTCCATATTCCTAATTTTTTGAGTCACCATACTGGCTCTTCCATTAATATAGTCAGAGCTGAACAATTATTTGTGTTTATGCTTTTAAAACACTGACACTTGATTCTTCTAGGCCTCTGACACAGAGCGCCATGTTCTGACGTAATGAAAATCAACATGTGCTATCCAGAGGCCTGATGAAACTGCTTTCCAAACTTCTGGATGTAACCTAAAGAGCAAAAACTCTTGCTGCTTTTGCAGTGTGTGATGTGTTGATGTGGACACTGTTTTCAGTTACAGGTGGCAATGTGGAACTGATTTTCCAGACTCAGATGAGGATTGGAGGAAGAGCCAAAATGCAGGCATTTTTGCCTTGATGAGAAAGGAACTAAGCACCATTCCTGAGGTGGGTAATGCTGTAAGGCCAACTTATGGTCTCTGGTTAAGACAGTTTTGTTGCCAAGTTAAGGACTTGTTTGGTTTGAGTTCTTCAAGCTTGAGGACAGTTTGAAGGTTTCAGTGCTACTCGTTGCTTCCAACTCACTCCTATAATTCTGGGCAAAGGGACAGGAGAGCAGAGCAGTGTTCACACTGAGCAAGCTTGCATTCAGCCATCATTAAATGAGTCCCAAGTTTAGTAAGTGCCTTGCTTTGCCTGGGATACTCTGGGCTTTGTGAAGTTTGGAGTTCTTCTGAGATTTGTCTCAGGAGAACTGAGGCAGGGTTGTGAGTTTCAGCTGCAGCAAGTTTCCCTGTACCTCAGATCTGTAAAATAAGCTACATAATCTAGGATTAACTAATTTCTGGGAGGAAGATTTTGAATGAGGTTATGACTAATGACTAATTGCAGAGCATGCAAAGCCATCAGGCTGAGTCTAGTAATTCACAGTTTTCTTTAGGACAGCTTTTGGCTGCCCTTTGGCACAGACCTGAGCAATAGTAGAGAGTGTGTCATCCCAGGATGATCATTGGGAGCTACAGACTGTTTTTGACATATTCCTTGCAGTGGGTCAAAGGTAACAAGGAAGAGAAGAGACTCTATTTGAATAAGAGAATAGGCTATCATAACAGCTGGAAAGTTATGCATCTCTGTGGTAAGAATGGTGCTGAGATTTCAAAATCTTTCTGTCTTGGTGGAAGAATGGTGAGTTTGGAGAGAAAGAGTTCACTGGAGACCTTTGTACTTTCCTAAGTTTAGTCCAAAGCATGTTTGTGTAAATTGATGGTTTGGCCTGTGACCTGCTTTTCAGACTAAGCAACGTTTGGGGGGATACATGAGGGGCTTTGGGGTGCTTTTGGGGTGGTGGAGTCATAGGAACAACTGACTTCTTAATTAGTAACATACAGGCCATAAATCCATCCTACTAGCAGGGAAATGAGCCACTCAGCTACTAGCGTGCACTTTGTCAAACCCACTCATTCCTAGCTTCATATCCTGTATACAGTTACTCCGTTCTGTGTGGCTCCCGTCTCATTTTCCCTGTTGGTCATCTGCCCAAATTCTCTTGAAGTGGGGGATATGGAACAGGCAGAGAGGGAAAAGAGGGAGAATTCTCATTTCAAATCAAGGTATGAGATGACACATTTAATCCTTAGAGCAAAACTACTACAGTGACAGTTAAAATGAAGTCGTTATTCAGTCTTCTCAGTGCATTCCCTGAAATGGTATTGTTTATGACAATCCCTTAACATTATGTCATGAGTTTGCAAATACACAAGCATGGCATATGATCATCCTCCCAAAAGGAATAGCAAAGGCAGCAAGAAGAAACAAATGCCATCCTGCAGTTTCTGTTTCAGTGAGGGTTGTAGATATCACTGTCAATGATGTCAAGGTTATATTGAAATGTGTGCCCAGTGATGTATTTCTCGCTACTTGCCTCACTGCCAAGGCAGCAATTCAGTCAACACCAGAAGGATCAAGAAGAGGTAACTAGAAGCTTTGCCTCACTTCCAATGAAGAAAGCAGTGCCATGTGTTTATTGTGAGAGCTTTCTGTGTGTACAATGCTCAGCACAATTGGGCCAGATCTCAAATTACAGGATAGGAAGTGTTTTGGGACTGCAGTAGCACAAATGTGTCGTATTGTCCGAAAAAGCAAAATAACAAAAGCATCTGGCAAACTCAACATCTAGATAATATACGTTAAACAGTTACTGTGTTGTGCACAGATAAAGTGGCTAATGCATAATCTTTAAAGGAAAGCACAAAGCTCCTAGTCATTGTAGAAGTACGAATCAAACAGTGGTCCAGACTCAGCTGAGAGCTCAATAAAGAGCTGAATTCCAGCTGTCATTGCTTGGGGTCATCTTTAGCTGGACTGTTCAACTGAAAACTTGCAGTTAGAGTAAAGAAAATGTTCCTCTGTGAATTCTGGTAGCTTTACAGAATCAAAGAATATTTAAGATTGGAAAAGACCTCTAAGATCATCAAGTCCAACTATCAACCTATCACCATGCCCACTAAACCATGTCACTATTTACCAAGATTTCACAGTAAACTCCAACATGTTGTTCTCTCTTGAACTATTTCTGTTTCTTTCATTTCTCAAAATAAGGCAGCTAGACTCAAGCATCTCTATTTCCCTGGAAGGTTCTGACCAAATTTCAGAATTTCACCCATTTTCCCTATTCCCTGCTTTTCTCTGCTTGCCCAGTTCCTCATGTCTTAAGACAGTTTATGGACAAATTTATACCAGCTAATGGCTTTAGCCATGAAATAGAGTTTCAGACAAATTTCATAGGACTTACCATTTAAACAAACAAACAAAATAAACTGTAGAAATGCAGCTATTAGTCTTCTAATTTACCTGCCATCCCTCAAGCTTAGAGTCTGATGTTTTGAAACAACCTTTTAAAACCAAGCTCAATATCAGGCCAACCCATCTTAGTGCTTAGAAAGGAAAGTTATGCCAAACCAAGTGAATGTTTTGTGAACACCAATAGACAGGTTCATATAGACACCTTGTAGTGTTGCCTAGCTGCTGTCCTGAACAGCTCCTTTTTTGTGACCCATCGGAGAACCTGGATGTTCAGAAGCCTCGCCTCTCCCTGGTGGCTTAAATAGAGCTGGCCAGGAAAGCAGCAATGATGTCTTGGAGCGTGCATATACACTAAGAATATCCATGCCTACCAGGGGAAGTCAGTGGTCTACTTCTGGTTTGCTCTCCTAACAGAGGAGACAAGGTTCCTGTGCTGCAGACACTAGTGAGGAAGACAGTGGTGGCTAAAGACTCTCAAGAGATGTTTCTGAAGGCTCCAGGGAACTAGGAGATGAAAGTATTTACTTTGTTGCCCCCTCAAATGCTTTCTTGTGTTAGGCAGTCCTTGAACCTGTTTGTCAATTTGTGCACGGTTCATAAAGTTGGCATGGAGAATGGTATTCATGAGCTGCCTTTTAGCTCTTAAATAAAATACTCTCTAAGGCTATGTAACAGAATTTCAGTGTGGGGCCAATCAGAGTAAAATTGAAGTATCTTACAAGTAAAGCGTGAAACTTGCCCTGGAACTGAAGGCTGAAAGTTGTCTTTTCCTGTCCCCAACTTTAGTAAGAGCAAGTTGTCAGCATCTTCAAAAGCTGGTCCAAGAGTATTTATTCCCCCTGCCCTTTTCTTTCTGTGTATTCTCAAGAGGAATGTCTGCCTTGAGAACCAAAAAATCTGCTACACTAACGTGTGAGATTTCTGTTTGCTTCTTTTCATCTGTCCTTCTGCCTTCAGTGCAAGTGTTGGGCTTAACTCAGGGTTATCTTGCCCAGTCAGGCAGTCTAGGAAAGGCTGGCAGTTGTGTATAGGGGGTGGGGAAGGCGTGGGGAGAGAGGGGGAAGAAATGGTGTTATTTTTGCACAGCTGTAAATCCAGCACCTTTTGCCTGTGCTGCAACCCTCTTTTATGGCTTGTTTCTAAGAAGCTATTGCTGCAACAGCACTGGCTGCAAACAAAATCTCATTTACTCAAAGTTCATGACAGGACAGGTCGTGCATTTTGCACATTTGTGGCACACTTGTAAAGGAAATACACAGCGAGCTTTCCAAAAGCTTCAACTTGAAATGCAGCAGTTTCCATGCTGCCTGGAGCTTCAGTGTCAAAGAGATTTCTATTTTTAGAGAGAGATTCTTCTCAAAGAGCTATATAAGGCTGTGCTGGGGAGACCATTACTTTTTTATAATATATAAGAATATATTATGAATATATTATTAATATTATTATTAATATATTAAGAATTATTCAGTGGGGGAGAAAAATTCTGTGTAAAATTGGAAACCACAAAGATAGTCTGACTTGGATGTCTTTTGGAGGGAGAGGGAACTGAGATGAGAAATGAAGACCCAGCATTTGGTTTTTAATATTCTGTTTTCTCGCAAGTTCTTGAAACAATTGCTTTAGCCATTTAAAGTGTCAGAGAAGACTCTTTATCATGAATGATGATACAAGAGGGAAGAGAGAGTTCCAAGTACAGTTTGGTGCCAAAAGGCGTCTTACTATGCTAACAGATGACAACACTGGGAAAATTCAACAAATTACTGTCACGTCCTTCATGGAAAACTAGGTAAAACTTGATGTTCCAGATTCAGTCTTTCCAACTACAGTTTTCTTTATTATCCTGAGTACAAAGTGCATCTACACTGATTGGGTGCTGCAGAATAACAATGGGAGTGGTCAGGTGGGGTAAGAACAGTAGTCACAGTTGAAGGAAGAAAAATGGAGCAATGTCTGAATTGCTACCTTGCTATGGAGCCTTCTTCTGAAGCCTGTGTTTCCTCAGATAGAATCATCCAGCAAACACATAACTCTGTTACTCTTAATCCCTACTTCTGTATGAATAGATAGGAAAAAGGTCTGAATACAGAATCACACAGAATCATAGAATGTTAGAGGTTGGAAGGGACCTCAGAAGATCGTCTAGTCCAAACCCCCTGCCAGAGCAGGAGTCTCTAGAGTAGGTCACACGGGAATGCACCCAGGCAGGTCTTCATTATCTCCATAGAAGGAGTCTCCACAACCTCTCTGTGCAGTCTGTTCCAGTTCTCTGGCACCCTCACAGTGAAAAAAAGAACAGAACTGGTTACACCTGTCTTCTCAATTAGCTTTCTCCATGTCATTTCTACTGCAGTTTTAAGAGGAACTCTTTGGGTTCCAGGGAATAATTTGTCTATGAAGCATGGGAGACTTTCTGGTCTGATTGAACTTTCAGAGGCAGCCCAGGTAATAACTGGCTTTAGGTGCTGTTGCCAGTGTTGGCACAGCAGTTGGGGCCAATATAGTTTTCCTTAAGCAAGGATTAGATGAGGTAACAGAGCTAAATTAAGGACACTGGGTCCATTTCTGCTGTAGTCTGACACAGCTCCTGTGATGAATTCTAAATTGGAGGCAGGACTGAACTGATGCCACTCTTAACTTGTCTTAGGTTTCTACTTCTTTCATATTGTCTTGCTAGCTGTGACATAAGCCGTTGGCTTCAGGTGAATAAAAAGACTATCTGAATTAAGAGTGAAAAAGCACAGCAACCGGAAGTGATGTCTGCATTCTGGTAACATAAGGAAAGCAACAGTCTTGAGTCATGCACAAGACAGTGCAGACTAGCTGGTGACAGAGCAGAAGCACAGGCAACAGTTACTGAGTAGTTTGAACTAGGAATTCTTTCATCCATGCAATGCACTGAAGCAGGAATAGCAGGAGAAAAAACACTCTCTCACATTTGTTACTCAGAATAAATAAAATTATTGACACTGAAATATGCATGTAGAATTATTTTGAATGTCCTGGCTTATTGTTAAAAGTACGAGCAGCTCTAGTATTCAGTTCAAGTATTTTGGGGAGCTACACCTCTCGCCAAACTACTGTGCTTGCAGGTACCTTTGCAGATTTATTAGTGAAATCAGCTTCGTATGCTAACTAAACAAATATAGGGCAGGAACAGAGCAATCGGATAGCACTACTGGCATTGTGAGTATTTGTTATGTTGTAAGTGCAGGGTCAGCACCTAAAGGAAATAAACTGGAAAGCGATGGGTTCTGTGCGGGGGGTGAGCTCTACGAGCTGCCAGCGCGTTACCGAGACAACACTGCCCCGCAGCGGCACACGGGCGCGAACCAGAGTCCTTCTTGAGTGCAAACCTGCTAGAACTCTGTGCTTTTTCTCTGTCATTACAACATCTAGGAGCCAGACGTGAGCTATAAACAATTTAAGATAATTGCAGGAATTGTTAGGGATTAACCATGATAAACTTAAGGAACTTGGTCATAATTCTACAGTATTGTTCTGCTAAATGCCTTTTACAATGTCATATTCATTCCTGGAGTAGCAACACAAAAAAAGCTCCTCGTGCTTCCTAGTCTGTCAAAGCAACTAACTCTGCTTTGAACTGAAACTTTCAACTCCCTCTATCCTGTGATGTGCCTCTACTGTTTCCCTTGCCTCACTGAGAAAGCACCCAAGAAATCTTTCTATGGCAGCCCCTCTTCCTTCCTAAATGTCATCAGTGCTGCTGGCTTACTCCGCAGCAAAGATGTGTTCCTAATTTGATCCACTTTGCAGCTGTCTCAGGCAGGAATCCCAGCCTGACTCTACCCAGTTCCCAAACTGTTTCCCTCTGGGATTAAACAAATCTCTACACTGTTTCCTGAACTAACTGGTTGAGGTTTTAGAGGTTAATTCTGACTTTTGTTGGCAGTGGGTTCACGTGGCAGTGAACTCTATCCTTGCGACTTTTATTAATAAACCTAGCAATTTTATGATGGTGTACAACATTTTAACAAATGTCTTTTCATCTGGTCATTCATTGTCTTAATGTATTCTCAATTAACTTTCTCAGTGTGATTTTTTCTGAAATGCTCTACTTGTAAGATGTTGCTCTGCACTTGCATTGGTTTTCATTTTGTTAGCTTGTGAAAAGAGGGAAATTAGAACTGATGATTGCTTCATAAATAAAACTTCCTGTTTGATCAACACTTACTGTTCAATAATAACATAAATCTACCACACTACATTATTTCCATTTGGAAATAAAAATACACTAATATAGAGATGCCTAGTCCAAAGCAATAATAAAGGATTATAAAGTCCAGGGTTAACTTAACTTTTGGACCAGGGAAAAGGAAATCTGAATTGAAATAAGCTCTCTTTTTGTTTGTTTACAGCAAAGTGTATAAAACTACATTACTTGAGCTATTCCCTATACCTTGGCTGGCTATGTTGAAGAAAAAAGTTGAAAGAAATGTAAACCAAGGAGATGTGACTTCAGACCTGAAATTTTAGTCATTGTCGATCAATTGTCTAAAATGGTGAGTATGAGGATATGTATTTGATCATTCAGATTGGCTTATATTTCTGTTTTATTTGCAAAATCTTATTTTATGCTAACTTCAAAATTCAGTTTAATACCATTAGAATCAGACTTTGCAATTTTTCCTTTAATTTCTATTGTCTGTCTTTCATGCTTTTACAGATAAGCATGCTTCTGTTTTTCTTTGCATATTCTGCAAATAAAAAGGGAAGATGTCTTTAAAGGAGATAGTGAGCGAAGTAGAAAGCCCATGTTGTGCTTAAAGACTCTGAAAAAAGAAGCATCTTCTTAGAGAAATGTTGCTGTAGGAGACAAATGAGATTAAGCAATACCAGTATGCTGTAAACAAACACCATCAATCTGTACAAGGCTTCTCTAAATAGCTGAAGGTTAGCTAGCAGCACAAAATGCCTGATGTCACAGAAAACAGCTGTATTTTTTGCAAGCCTGAATTTAGTTAAGGGTAAAGATTTGTTTGAAAAGCCACTACCTTCCAAAATATTTACAAATGCATTACTGATCCTGGAGACCTTTTGTGTAGCTCTTTTAGAAATGTATTTGCCATGGTACTTGTTCTGAGAGTTCAAAACAAGAAGTGAAGCAAACTGAGTAAAAGAAATGAAGCTGAGAGAAAATGCTAAATAATTATTTTTCTATTAAGTACTTCTAAGTTTGGAAAAAGTAACCATTTAGGCAATGTTTGTAATTCTTGTGTTCTTTATTCAATATTATGATAGTTAAGATACTAGAATGGTGGGAACACTGTACTGTGGGCAGATGAGTATTTAAAAATGAAACGCCAACCAACCAATCAAATGAGGGCAGTGGTCTATATATAATCCTAAAGGTGAAGCTCAAAACTTTCCTCAGTCACTCTGAATTAGGTAGCCCCAGTATCAAGGAATTCTACTCAGTTTTTATAAAGCTGGCCTTATAAGTGTGTTACTTGAGCATCATAGAGTTGGTAGTCTTGCTACAACCAGGCTGTAACAGCTCCCTTTCATTTTTTGAGAGGTCACACTTTCAAAATTCTTGTCTCAGACTAAATAAAGATTTCTGTTAATGTCTCAAATGCTACAAAAATTTCTTTCCAGAAGAGCAGAAGAGTCTTTTGGGGTTTGTATCCTGGATTATTTTTTCCCTGCTCCTTTACCTTCTGATGTCTGACTTCAATATGATCTTTAATGGCTTCCTTGTGGTAATGTGTGTTTGTATGTGGTTATATGTGTTTGTCATTAAATTTATGATATGCAAATATTGTATATAATGAACACCAGGTAAGTGTGGGAATTTTTTTGCCTTTCACCTCACTATTCTTGCTTTCTCGTGATACGGAAATGTCTACGATAAAAATTATATGGGATTATCACAAAGTGTACCTCTAAACCCATATCTCACACTGTTAAAATTGTACTTTAACTACTTTAACTTCTATCTCTAGCTTTATGCAGTCAGTGTGGATTTTTTCAGTATGATAACCAGTCTTTTCTTTTGAATATGGTGGTCATATTCCTTTAAAGGAAAACTATACATCAGAACTGTACACACAGAGGTTATTTGTTCTGACATTTTACTGAAGAGTTCACTTGCATGTTCAGCCATGCAAATACTAAATGTTTGGATAGGGCATCAAAATTTTCATGTGTAGAGGAAGGTTTTTTTTTTTCTGAGAATTGTGTTATAAATCACTCAGTAGTGTGTCAGCAGAAATAGCTGGCTACTGTGTGTATGGCAAAACCCTCAGGATAGGGAGTTTCTTATGTTTGTCTTTGAGAGCACCAAGATAACAATGGCAATAATGGTTGTGGGTGGGTGGTCATGGCTGGGTGGCTTTGGCTACAACAGGGTTACTGTTTATGATAGTAATTTTTTTTTAAAAGTGTCAGTATATAAATTTCATGTTAGAGGTCTGGGTAAAAACCATATATATGATGTAACTGATGAGAGGACAATATCTCAGCTGAACTCTTAAGGAGGTCTTGTGTCAAAAAATAAAGTAGTTGAAGTAGCTGATAGCAGTGATGAAAATAGCTGAAATGGTCATTGGCCAGCCACGTGCACAGCTAAGACACAATGTAATGTCTAGGGAAGAGGCCATCTGGAGAGGGAGGAAAGATTGAGAGATACCCAGGGCAGTGTTCAATATGAGTGAGTAAATACAGTTTTCAAATATAGTCTGAACATGGCTGCTTATGAAGCAGAATCAGTGAGGACTCTTCTAGAATACAACATCTTATAGTTGATTAAAATCAAATCCATTTTTATAAAAAATAATTATAAAAAATGCACAAACCCAGAGTACAGTACTTCCTGGGGATTATGAATTGGCTGGTGTTAGCTGCCTCTCTTCCTCATCAGTTTCTCTTGGCAAGTTACTGTGATCCCCAGAACATCTTAAACTGCAGTGTGACACTACTTGTATATTTTGGACAGAGTGAGAAGTGCTCAACAAGCTGTTGAATTGGGATTTGCAGTGTGAAATTACCCTATTGGAACAGGCATGATGATATTGTCACCAGCTGCTATCTTGAGATAAAAATATACTTGCCATTTTCACCCTGTTACTGCCCTTGTTACTGTTGTTACACTTCTCATGAGCTCAGTGACCTACATACCATTACATTATGCCCTTACATCTTAAATATATCGAATATTTATATGCAAGTCATGTTTTTTTCAGTACAGTCTGTGCTGTGCTGAAAATCCTACTGTATACTAAACAGAGTTCACAAGCTGCTTGCAGTTTTAAAATCTGGATCTGTAGATTATGTTGATCACTGCCAGAAGGCCCAGATATCTCTTTGAACAAGCTAGCTTGTGTATTAAAAGTAGCATGGTGGAATTTGATACTGCCATTCAACCTTAAGTTGTATTGCCTTACAGTAAGGTGAGATAATATGTTATGTTAGTGGGTTTTGAAGAGCTTGTCCAGAGCTGGAGCAGGTACTTTCCATTGTACTGTATGGACACACCCGAAGTCTTGGTTTTAGAAGCTGACATCTTATTAGTTCTCTTGTTAACTTTATAGGCAAAAAATATTACATCTTTAAGTAAACACTTGTGTTTCATCAAGTTAATGTATTGCCTAGATCTTCATTTACTATTAGTCAGGATGGGGTTTTGAATATTGGTATACATGTTATATATATTGGGTGCACACACATAATGTGCCCTTTGTACAAAGCACTATAAGGTAGTTCAAATGTTTTACTTTAATGTGATAATAACAAAGACCTTCACTCTAACTGCATGTTCTGTTATCATAAAGCTTTGCTACTCGTATGAAGTTTAATTCTCCTTAAGAATCAGGTGAGGCTACTATTTTATTATTAGAGATTTTCCAAGTCAGGTTATGTTGCAGTTGACTTGTTGAGAGTTGTTCCTTAATGGCTTTACTCTCATCTCAAGCAGCAGAGGGCAGTGAGTCCACTGCAAAGAGAAATAAAAAATGTCTGATCATGGGAAAATCATCCTCCTTCCTTAAAATCTCACTTCCTAGCTATTCCCTATCAGAAATGGCCATTGTAGGGCACACACAAAGTAAATTACAAATCCGTGTAGGTTTTTTTACTTAATAGACCCAATACAGGCACAAATAGATAACCTATGGTTATTTTTAAGTAACTTACTTTCAGACCCCAGTACTGCTACTCTGTATATGTTTTTTAAAACTATCCTATGAATTTTTAGATTTTGTCTTGATGTATTGCAAAAGAGAACAGAGAAACAAGGCAGAGGGAAGAAGAATGGGACATAAGTCCAAAATTAAAACTCAGGGAAAGCAGTACTGAGGACACAAAAAATATATTATCTGCAGCTACAGTTCTCAGTGGCTTTTTTGTGATTTTCCATATCAGAATATTTTTTGACAGAAGTGAAAAATGAACACTAAAAGCTGTTTAGTTAGAGTGAGGGAGGGATAAAAAAACTCAACAAAACCTAAATCAATCAAAAAACCCAGAAAGCTTGGGACTTTTCCTCATGAAAACACAGACATTCCCCCAAAACCACTGAGTTTAAAACTCAGTTTTACAAAGAGGAATATTTTGATATGAAATGTTCAAACAGCTGTATTAAAAAAATCCTAAAATATTTTCTGATACAGGTATAGAATGTTCATATTACACATTAAAGTTGTTGCTACTTACTCAAAACTATTTCCACATTTCTTATTATAATTTGTACAGACCCTTTAGAGTAACAGTAAGAATCAGAAATTTGATCAAACTGAGGTAGGGACATTTCATCTTCTGCCCTACCCCTTCACCCCCACTAAGTCCATTCTTATACAGCATTTTTTGTCCTTCTCTGTCTTCTCACATGTTATTTGATGTGGGGACTGTAAGGATTTTCGCCAAATCTCTTTAGGCAGGAAAAAATCCCCATGGGATTTAAAGTAGGCTATTATCATCAACGACAGATCTCCTGTGAACTTCTGTATTTCCTTACACAAAGCATACCACATTTTATTGCAACAAGATTCCATCTTTCATTAGAAAACTATTAATATTGTGCTCATAGACACCATTCCTTCATGCCTTTCAAGGCATTTTTCATTATTATCTGAATGGACTTTTTAAGGTTAGATCCTTTAGAAAACAGTATATTGGGGGTTTTTTTTAAATTAACATTCTACATTCAGACTGTTATAGGCTTATGTCATGGATCCTCTTCTCTGACTTGTTTCATTAATCATTCAGTGAGGTGTCTACACACAAAATTGGCCAATGAGAGCCCACTGGGTGTGATTGCTGGCATTATAAATGAGCCACATTCAAAATGATCTGCAAAATGTAAGACGAAAAAAGTGAAATTATATAATTCATTAGAGCATATGCAAACTGCTCCACCTGGAAAAGAGAAATGGAGTATGAAAAAAAGAAGTGACTTCCTTACACTAGTTCAGCTGCAAAGGTTCTGGAGGACATTTAGTGTGTTTCTAAACTACATAAGGGAAGACTGAGGCAGGAGGTAGGTGGTTGGGGTTTTTTGTTGTTTTTTGGGGCTTTTTCCCATAAGGAAAGAGGGAAACATGATCCCGGGCTATATTAATAGGATATCTCAATCTGTAGAGCATGGCAGGTAATTATTCATCTTTATTTGGCACTGTGAGCACTCTGTCAAGTTCAGAAGAACGTGGGCAAGTTGGAAAGGGTCCAAAGTAGATCTGCAAGTGTGCTAAAAGAGCTAAAAGAGTTAGAAAGCATGACCTATGAGGAAGCTGTGGAGGCATTTAGTATATTCAGTCTTTCTCTTTTTCTGAACAAAAATACCAAAACACAACTATAGGGATGGGAGGAAGCACTTAACCTCTTCGCAGTAGGAAACTATTATAAAGAAGGCAGTACAATAGTTTGTTCTTGTTTGTGGGCTAAAAACAGCAAGAAATCAATTTTACAGCAAAGAAAATTTAAGCTTACATAGTCAATATTTCTGAGGACAATGAAACACTTTGCAGATGATGGTGATGAAGGACTTTTTAGGTGCCCTGGAAACTCCTTCACTGAAGGATTTCAGATTTTGAGCAAATTTCTGTCAGGAATTGCCTAGGTTTATTTAATTCTCAGGGCTAGAACCTGGTTTTCAGTGGTTCTCAAATTAATTTTTACTCTACCTACAAGTCTTAATTCAAGATGATTGAGGTTTTGACAAAGTTTAATTGCAAAAGGTCTTAAGTGTAATTGGTAGATAAGGGGTGGTTTCAGCACAAATCAGTTGAGCATGTAATGTCTCAAGCTGCGAGCAGCCCCACACATCTATGAACAGTGCTAGCAACCATCTAAATAACGTTGTGGTAAAGGGAAAAATAACAGCCAGGTGGCCAGTTCAACAGGACCTTTCTGAATCTGTGGTTGCCATAGTAACTGAAAAGGCCCATACAAACGTGTCTTAATTGTACTCTGAACACAGCCTTGTTTCACCTTAGACATATTTTTGAGAGTGGCTGTAACGTGAACCCTTGAAAATGACAGCAAAACAGGATCACTTTACCTCCATGTCTGAAAAGTGGCATAGTAGAAGATAAATGCCTTCCTTTCTAGAGTAACTTAGCACAGAGCTCCTTAGCTCATTTTACAGAAGAGGGCACCAGCCACAGAAGAGGCTATATTATATGATCTCTCCCATTCTTTTTAGGTCAAGATAGGAAGCTATATTCTGTGCTAGACAGGATTCTGCAAGCATCTTGAAAAGATTACTCCACTTACATTACCAAGTCTGCTGGTGACTATTACAAGGTCTGGGTATGAAAAATAAGATGCACATAGCTCCCACTGTCTTTATCATTACCTTTCCTCTAGACTCATCTGGCAAAATTGATTTCAATCACTTTTATTATTTTAAATGTAATCACCTTCTTAAGTATGGCTAAGATGAGTTAAATGGCAGAATGATTTGATGAACAAGTGCTTAATTTCTTTCCTGACCCAAATTCATATCTAAAATAGTTTATCTGGAGTGATTTTGACGTCAGCCTAATCCCCTGCAGATGCTTATTCACCTTGCATTTGGACAATAATTCAGCATTATAGGTCATCTCTATTGAAGAGGCCCTACATGCTAAAAGAGAAGATCCAGACTGAAATCTTGAGGAGAAAGCAGGCACAGACAAAAAAGCTTTAGGGAAGTCTCTTCTTATTACTGTATTTATACAGTGAAATGCAAGAAGAAACCAAAGCGCATCCTGGCATGGGTAAAGCAAGGTCATTAACTATTTCATTTAGCGCTACCGTCTGTTCATTTGGTAAATTACTGCATCCAGACTTGCTCTGAGAAGTATTATTGTCACAACAGCAGCACTGGCTTCCTATTTAGACTATCTAATACCAAAATGACGTGAAATTTTCTAAAAGACTAATGATACTTGTAGGTGGTCATTGCATATGTATAAACTATGTCTTCATCTCTGTGGAATAAGTTTGGGAACGTTGTGTAGTGCTCCTCAAGCATATACAGATATATGTGGACCTTGAAATGCTCCTTTCTTTCCCTACAATTAATTATGACTAATGTAGATGTTTATGCTTCATCCAGCTCTGTTCTACAGGTTTTCCTTAAACTCCTTTTAGGGAAAGGTATCAGAATCTATGTATTAAGAAGCAGCACAGAATATAATGACAAAGGTGGGGGAGAATTTGGTACATACAAGGTACATTCTTGTAGGGCACCGCACCATCCTTAATATTTACCTGTAGTCCAGCAGGATGTTTGTTATTAAAATGTCTTTTAAAAATCTCTTGTTCTAAACTAAGTAGAAATCAATCCTACTTAGATGGCTGACTTACTTATATGAAGTTGGCTTAGTTATGTCACTTGTCATTACAAAGACTGCAGCACTTTCAAAGATGATACATAAAAGCTTAAACTCCTACCACCTCAAGATGCACACAAAACCAGCAATGAAATGGAAACTCAGTTTCCAGTACTGACAGCATTACTTTTTTTTTTTTTTCTAGACAATTTCTTCTCTCCTTCTGGGCATGAGAGTAGCTTTGCATTCAGTCATATCACATTCAGAAGACCCTGATTATCTATTCTTATCTCTTGTTCTGTGACTATTCTGAATTATTCCGTCCATTATGATACAACACAAAAAGAGGACGTACCTGAAAGCATGTTATGCTCTATGGATTACATAGCCTTCATAAATTTCATCTGCTCAAATTGAGGAAGATGAGGAAATCAACTAAGGACACACACAAGGCACTAGAGCTAACTATTTCTGACTTCTGACTGTTAACTGTTATTGATCCCCATCAGGTTCAAGACTCTTAAAATTCTTTCTTCTGTATCCCTGCTTCTCATTTTTCTGTAGGACCTGGGGGTGCTGCTTGACAGCCAGCTGAACATGAGCCAGCAGTGTGCCCAGGTGGCTAAGAAGGCCAATGGCATCCTGGCTTGTATCAGGAATAGTGTGACCAGCAGGAGCAGGGAGGTGATCTTGCCACTGTACTCGGCACTGGTGAGGCCACACCTTGAGTGCTGTGTGCAGTTTTGGGCACCGCAGTATAGGAAGGACATTGAGGTACTGGAGAGGGTGCAGAGAAGGGCAGCTAAGCTAATCAGGGGTCTGGAGAGCAGGCCTTATGAGGAGAGGCTTAGGGAGCTGGGCTTATTTAGCCTGGAGAAGAGGAGGCTGAGAGGAGACCTTATCGCTCTCTTCAGCTACTTGAAAGGTCATTCTAGGGAGGCGGGTGTTGGCCTCTTCTTCTTTGTGACTAGTGACAGGACTAGAGGGAATGGGCTTAAGTTGTGCCAGGGTAGGTTTAGATTAGATATTAGGAAGAATTTCTTTACTGAAAGAGTGGTTAGATATTGGAATAGGCTGCCCAGGGAGGTGGTGGAGTCCCCATCCCTGGAGGCTTTTAAGAAGAGGATAGATGTGTTTCTTCAGGGGATGATTTAGGGGTAAGAGTAGTGTAGGGCTATTGGTTGGACTAGATGATCTCGAGGGTCCTTTCCAACCGTAATGATTCTCTGATTCTGTGATTCTGTTCAAGATGGCCCATGCCAGCCACCTAATTTTCTGCAATCATCTTTGTTTCTTGCGAAGCCTCCCCTTATGTACAAAATGGCAATTACAGAGTCATTTTTCTATACCCAATTTTACTCAGCAACATGGGGGGAGGAAGGAGTCTGCACATATCCTGGCTTGCAGAAACAAATGAGTAAGTTATGAGAGCAGCGTCAAGAAAACAGTCACCCTGTCATCAAATGTGGAATAAGTTGGTGTGCAGAAACTTTTCCATTCACAATATTCAGAATTTTTAATTATAAATTATTTCAACAATATTCAAAGGAAATATGAGTAGTTCAAGGCACTTTTGACTGCCTTACAGTATTGTGCTTAAAAGACCTGAAAGTGAGTTCTTCAGGTTGTAAACTGGAAAATTATTCCATTTTCTTCTGGAACAACATTTGCTCCCTGAAATTCATTCTTGTCTGGTTTTTGCAGTCAAATGAAATGAAGTGAGAAACCTTAAACAGATATTAAGTTGTTTTCTTACAGTTAATCACTCTGAGTAAGAAGCATCTGGTTCTGAGTGAACTGAATTTATGGGGGAAATTGGAAATGAGATGACATCTTAGAGCAGGGCTATATCTTAACATAAACAAATAACTCTTGTATTTCTTTTGGAACTCTGCTATCCTAAGCCAGCTATGAGAACGAACAAGTCATTAGTTATATTTCTCAGTATGAAAGTCCCTTGAAGCAGTCTACTGGGAAAAGTGGGTCCGAAAAACACTGGCATTGTCTCTATTTAAACCATTGGGGTTGTGATGAATCAATAAGGACAGCTTTCTAATTTTAGTAGAGTTTTAAGTAGAGTTGTGAGAACTCAGAAAAGCATTGCATTTGCTTTCTCCTATAGAAACAACTGTTAGTTGTAGGGGTTTTATTCTTAGATTAGATTAATATTGATTAGGAAATTGGCACACATCCCATAGTGTGTTCTGCAGATAAGGAGATGATCAAAGAAGAGCAAAAGGCAGGTATCATCCTTTTCTGTCTCTCAGTAAAGCCTGAGAGAGATCAGTTGCAAGCACAGTTCCATCAAGGAGCTTGGCAACCATCATGATGATCCTACAGGCAGTTTCCTTGAATGTTAATGTTTCTCCACAGCACATTGCACCTGATAAGTAAATGAGATGCCTCCTTCTATATTCTCTCGTCAGGAATTTATAAGATGGATTTGACAGGCAGCTGGAAGAGGTATTGGCTGTGGAAGCTATAGGCAATGCAGAAACCCAAGGAAAAGCAGGGCAAAAGAGATATCTTTTTACTTACCATCTATGTAATGGCAACCATTGTCAACCATCTACAGAAAAATGTCCCTTTACTTAGATTTTGCTTGCCACATCAAATATTTCCCTTACTTTCCACTTAAGGCATCTCTGGCTATATTTTGTTGAATCAGCAGTATTTCCTTTGTTTAAAAGAAAGGAGTCAACCTCATCACAAAACATTCCTCACTGTTTTCCCTTCTGTTCAGCAGAAATGTACAGGCTTGTTCTGCAAGTACAGGCTTCAGCATTTCCAAAAGCTAAAGGTCAGCCTGAAATCTCGCAACATACTTTCTGTACAAAAGCAAAGCAAGGAAATGTTCAAAGAGTCTTTGGAGAGCATTATCCTAAAATATAAACTTACAGTCACTGCAATCCCATGTG
Source organism: Galbula dea (assembly GCA_013399015.1). Lineage (NCBI taxonomy): Eukaryota > Metazoa > Chordata > Aves > Piciformes > Galbulidae > Galbula > Galbula dea. Next base: position 6,869,111 of record VWZX01002149.1, on the reverse strand, counting down.
CCTCATGGCCTCTATTTTTGCTTTTTTACAAAAGGTGCTGTTAATATGGGGGTTTTGTCTCCTGGAATCTCCAAATAAAACAGATTTAAGAGATCATTTTTCCACAAAGCATGGGGATACCACCTTTTAGGTGAAATACATGTTTTAAACAGGTTATTGTTTCTATTTAATTGTGAAGTTAGTTATTTTTTCCTTAGACTCTGTTTTGCCCTGAAAGACCTTGTTTCTGTGATGTGTTCTGAAGGTAAACAGACTAGGTATTGAATACATACTTTAATATTCTATAATTACAGTGGATGATCTTAACAGCTTTACCTGTCCTTTGTAATTCTGTTGTCAGTGAACACAGTGGGATCTCCCTAATCTTGAATAGGTGACTTACTCTGATGATAAAAATATTTATTTGCTTTTTTGCCTGCTTATCACTGCTTGAAGCTATCAGCAAGATTACCCCTCTGAAGGAAGTGTAAAACAACATAAGTTCATGGACACCCACACACATTTTCAGATGACTATAATTGTTGATGAAAAGAAAATGTTTCCAACAAATCTGCTTATAATTGGACCTGACTCAGGGCTGATTCTTCAAAAGAATAAAAGAAAAATAGATACTAATTAACATTTAATTATTCTGTTGAGAGAGAGTGGGACTTACTGTTTACTCTACACAATATTCTCCATAAAAAGGTGAAAATAGTTGTGAAAACTGATAAAAGAAATGTATTCTTTCAGTAGAAAATTGCACTGACTGCAGTACTTGCTTAGTAGGACTTGGACAATGTTTAGCAAAATGAGAAATTGATCAAAAGAAAGCAGATCCCCAGGAAAGTGTTGTCTGAATATGTTGCAAACAGAGAGGATTCAGTTTGTTTGGAAGCCTTGGTCTTTGTGGTGCACTAAAGCTAAATAGCAGGAGGTGAATTTGTAAATCATGTCAAGGAATAAAGCAAACTGCAAAACTATAAAGTCATTGTGTACAAAAGCCCTCATTAGCTCACTAGTGGGGTTTGGTTTAGGGTTTTTTTCTCCCCAGGTATAAATAGACAGGCAATATGGGGACAAGCTTGCAATGGCTACAATGGGAACAGAACCCACCCTGTATACAGCACTTGTATGTTCCATTTAGAGATCATTAAACCTTCTTTCCAAACTTTTGTGTAACCTTCCATTCTGGTAATTTTCTATGCTAAAACAGTAGTAGTTAACATTACTTGTTGCCTGCATTTTCTTATGTCACTGCCCTTTTGGTACTCAACATTAGAAACAGCAGAGCTGTAAGATGCTAAAAAAGATTGTCCAGATTTATATCCTTAGCAGTGCTCCACAGTTTGTGCATGCAGGAGACTTCTGAGCTTCAGCTCAAGCTCCAGGCCTTTGAGTTTCCATCATAAGTCCTGTAAAAGATAAACTTATGAGTAGCAACCAGACTATGCCAGCCCAAATCTGGGATGCAGCACTGATGTGAATCTGCAAGGAACTAAGACTCAGCCAGACATTAGGCTGCCAGATAGCAGGCCTTATTCTAGTTCTTTTTGATATAAAATCACCAGCTGAACTCTGTACAAAGTGATAGCTGTATAGGATTAAGGCAATAATTTTTAATGCTTTACAGCTACATTACACTTTTAAAGTTTATCAAGGCTCAGAGTTTTTACCTCTGTTTTTCTCTGATGGTGAACCACAGTTCCCTACACAAGGCTAAGGTTATTAACTCTTACCATTTTAGCATTATTATATTACTTTTACTTATTCACTAGTCTCCTGTTGATAGGAAGTCCTTCACTCAGCTGTATTTTCCTTTTTCCATGTTTATCATTTATGTGGGTACATTCATTCCCAAGATATCTTGTTATCTATTTGCATATTCAACATTATATCATTTTATTATTATTTTAACCTATGTCTCCTAGAAACAGAAAAAGAAAATGATGTCTATGTGTGGTCTAGAAGATGGGGGAAAATGATGCCCAGGTTTCTGAGCACTGAGTCTCTAGGTACTTGATTTACTCTAGCTTGGACCAAGTCTACACACAAAAAAAATCATAGAATATTAGGAGTTGGAAGGGACCTCGAAAGATCATCTAGTCCAACCCCCCTGCCACAGCAGGATTCCCTAGACCAGGTCACACAGAAGTGCGTCCAGATGAGTTTTGAATATCTCCAGAGAAGGAGACTCCACAACCTCTCTGGGCAG